>VXAK01028012.1:0-29804 GCA_013399435.1 Arenaria interpres | reverse complement strand
AAAAAGATAGTTTGATAATCCTGAGTGTAACATTACATGTTTTACTAATTTTTTTATTTAAAATTAGCATGATAATAGAGTAACATAACTGCCTGTGATAAAAAAATCCTCATTCCTTAGTTAATACATATATACAGCAGCCTCTGTTGCTACTAAAAAAAAAATAAAATAAGAATATCAAAGAGAAGATAGGCAGTACTGTAATTTGGTTTTTACTATTGGGTTTTTTTTGGGAAAAAAACCAAATGTTATGAAGCATGTTATGTTCTGATTATGCTCACATAGCACAGCTATAGTAATGAAAATCCATGCTAATTACCAGAATTAGGTACAATGTGTCAGTAGAGAAAGACAAGTTGTTATTTGTGATGGTGAGAAGAAAAAAAAAAACATTCCAGAAAATATTTAATATTCAAATATTACATCTAATTCTATTTCTTATGTTTTTATCTATATTCTGAAATCTTTTATGAATTTTTGTGGCCAGAAAGCAAAGACATTAATTAATTATTGCTATGCATTTCTTTAAATGTTCAAAAGTTCTTCATCATAAATTGGTCACTCCAATGTGAATGAAAGAATTTTCTTTCAATTATTTGAGGAAGACTATATTGTACATTATTCATGCTTTACATTTACACTTAAGATGCCTTGAAATTGAAAATCTAAGAAGCACAATTTCTATGGGATCTTTTCACTTTCAAGTGACACTGGATTACAAAGGGTTTTTTTTGAATAGGACATTCATTAAATTTGTTGCTTGAAGGGACTGCCGTCCCTTTCAAGGTATTTGAAAGCAGTGAAGAAGTGGTGGATTTATAGCAATTACATTCAGAAGGGACCATTACATTGACTTAAGTCACATAGAGCACATAGAGAGAATTTCACTGAGGATCCCCTATGCTGAATAAATAAACACTAATCTTGTGAGATCGGGATGAAGAGATGAAACCTATCCTCCTATCATCAATAGGTGAAGAATAATAATTTCCAATCATTCTGCTAGTTAGATTGACTGTCCCAATTAATTAAAACTTAGGAAAGGTTTTGGTACTTAAGCACACTTATAAATTAACTAATGGCATATAGTAGGAGTATAATCAGCCTCTGGTGAGTGCTCAACTGCTTAAAAATCTCTCACAGAATAGTTTTTAAAGGCTTGTTGTTAAGCTGGAAGGACATTTAATACACTCATGTCCTGAAGCCAGTTTCATTCACTATTTTAATTGCTTGAATAATGTAATAAAAAAATATGCACACAATCTACAGGTGAAACACAAAAGTCTTCCAAAATATTTGCAAACTAAATTCTGAGCTCACATTGATCTTGAACAATTTGGGAGGAAAAAGGAAAAAAAATAAATATTGAAATCTAGATGTTGGAACACAAGACTCAGATACACAAGCAAATTACCCATGGGTACTGCTTTAATGTGGGATATACACAGATGTGTATATCCCACAGCAAATGAAAGGTAATTTGAATTAAATTATTCATCTTTGAACAAAGGATAGACTGTTTTGGGTTTGTGGTGTCTGTGGCTAAGAATAGAAATTTTGACTGGCTGATGTGTACTATGTTTCAACAACAGGTTTAGCTAGAGACACAGTTAAATACTGCAAAAGATTACCATATATATCTGTGAATCTCATTCACAGAAAAGTTTTGAGATTTGAGAATTAAGCAGACATCTTTCAGTAGTTGTCTAGGTGTGTTTAATTCTAACTAGGCAGATGGTTAAATAATTTTTCAAGATTTATTCCATTTTAATATTTACATAATTCTCCGGTTTGTTCTTCCAGTTCTCTTGAATTTCTTGTGTGAAATTCCAGAGGAAAAGGAAGCAAAAAAAAAAAACCTAGAAAACTGGAGTCTCTCCCTTATTTTTCTGAAATTTTTCTTTTTGGATCCAAGCAGGTCATCACCTAGAACTATAGCTGCACAGCTTCTCTTGGGCTTTTCCCCTGGGAACAATCTTTGTTTCTAGAATAGCCGGCATAGACTAGCTTCACAGAGTCACAGAATACTAAGGTTGAAGGGGACCTCTGGAAGTCATCTGATCCAATCCCCTTGCTCAAACACAGGCACCTAAAGCAGGCTGTCCAGGACCATGTCCAGATGGGTGTTGAATATCTCCAAGGATGGAAACTCCACAACCTCCCTGGACAACCTGTGCCAGTGGTTAGACACCCTCATGGTAAAAAAGTGTTTACTGATATTCAGATATATCCTCCTGTGTTTCAGTTTGTGCCCCCTGCCTTCTGGTCCTGACACTGGGCATGGCTCTGTCATCTTTTCACCATCTCTTCAGGTATATCATCAGAACAGGCTTGCCCTTGCTGATGATGACTAGACTATTCTGGAAAAAAATAGCTAAATTTGCACTGTAGAAATAATTTATGAGTGTTCATCCTATAAACCTTAGTGTGGACTCAGTGACCCACAGGTATTTTCAGAGATAATTCTAAATATATCACAGTCATTACACATCTTTTGATATACAACGCATGTATATCATCAAGATATTTCTCATCGTGGGCTTTATTGTAATTATTTTTAGCAGGTTATTTGTTTAGTTTTTTAACCTCAGGATTATGTTTGAAACCCTTAGCATGCAGCTGTGCTGTAAAGTTTCTGTCAATTGTCTAGTCAGAGTTTTTGCAGTCATAAATTGAAGTTTGTTTAAGACAGGACTATATTATAGCACTTTCACAATAGGCTCAGATTAAAAATTGAAGCATTTTCTACTTTTAAGTGCTTAACTCTGTAATTTTGTATACCTTTAGTATGGAATGCAATCTGATCAGGTAAAAATATTTCCTTTTGGTTTCTTCTCATGGAAACCTAGAGTACCCCAGAATAATCCAGTCCTCCAATACGATTTTTAGTTCGAAATCAGTCCAGGGGTGGAAAAAAAAAATATCTGCAAAGTTGTCTCAGTCTCACACTTGTAACAGTCATTGTAACTTCTGAGTTTTGCTATTGTTTTGTCATTTTGGCTGTGTCTGAAGAGTAGCAGGTCATCGAGCTGTACACTGCTTGGGAAGTTGTGACTGGATCTGTTTCTGTATTTTCACCCTTGCACCATTTTTGGTAACTAGCATCTGAATAATTAAGGAACAGGTTGAATAGAGGTGGTAGCAGGAATTAGAATCATAGAATCATAGAATAGTTAGAGTTGGAAGGGACCTTAAAGATCATTTAGTTCCAACCCCACTGCCATGGGCGGGGACACCTCCCACTAGAGCAGGTTGCTCAAAGTACCATCCAGCCTGGCCTCAAACACTTCCAGGGATGGGGCAGCCACAACTTCTCTGGGTAACCTGTTCCAGCACCTCACCACCCTCACAGTAAAGAATTTATTTCTGGTATCTAATCTAAATCTCCCCTCTTCCAATTTAAAACTGTTACCCCTTGTCCTATGACTACACTTGCTGACAAAGTGTCCCACTCTGTCTCTCCTGTAGGACACCTTCAGATATTGGTAGCCTGCTATAAGGTCTCCCCAGAGCCTTCTCTTCTCCAGGCTGAACAACCCCAGCTCTCTCAGTCTGTCTTTATATATAGGAGAGGTGCTCCATCTCTCTGATCATCTTCATGGTATCTTCCTGGAATTAGAACAGGTCTTTATTAATATTCAGTTTTGTTATCAGTAAGATGGCACTAAGTAGTTGTAGTTGACTTTTCTGGCTCAAAATGCTTTTCAGCTTTATTAATGTTTCTATATTGTCTATTCACATCTTTCAAACACTAATAGGAGGGAATAGTCAAGCAATCCTTTAATAAGCACAGTTTCTCCCTTCTAAGTTATAATTAGATACAATTGTAGCTAGACTGCCTATACCTTTCAGTTATTAGCATGGGGATTTGGGGAAATAAGAAGAATAAGGAAAAAGCTAATATATCTTCATAAAGTCTTATATGAGCAATAGCAAATAGAAGAATTATTTACAGTACAGTTTAGTGCCTCCTTCCCTGTATCAGAATCATCTATCTTCCCTCTACAGTTACGATAATGAGCATATCTCATGTCCCTTGCTTGTCCAAGGATTAGCAGTTAGCTCCAGAACCCCTCTGATTCACACTGAGGAATGCTCCCTCCCACCCTCATGTAGTGTACAGTCACAGAGAGCACCAGCAACAGGAGTGTCACCCCAGTCACCCCTGTTCTGAATTTGTCAGACTATTTAGTGTGCGATTAAACTAATCTTCCATATGTTCATAAATGACATCTGTGTACAAGTGCTGTCTTGATGCCAATGTTATCTGAAAGATATTAAGTCCTCTGCTCCCCCCAGCAAACTGGTGCCAAATCTCCTAAGCAACCTGCTATGACTCGTTTATTCTACCCGTGCCTTCCATTAGCCTTCACGACCCGCTGTCCAAGGACATTGTGAGTGGTGTACTTCTAAAGTGGTACCTCCTGGTGCACAGCTAATGTGCGTGTATGTCTCCTTAGTAATCTCAGGTCAATTTAGAATTGTTCTGTTTACTGATAGTGTCATTACACGAAGAAATGGGCTGCAGCAATAGCATGTGTGAGAAAATGAGGAAATGGGACTGGCAAAACAAATTAGTATCTTACCTTCGCTTGTTTTGAGACTACAATAACAGCCTCCCTCTGCTCCATGTCTTTTCTTATCTCCACATCCCAACTAGCGTTACATGCTAGTTTGCTTAGCTAGTGCTGTGAACGTTTCACAGAAACTGATCACATGTGTCAAACTCACAGCTATCATTATTTTTATTACCCACCTTCCATTATGAAAACTCAGCATCTGTCTTGCAGGTCCGCCTTGCTCCCTGCCTGACTGTCTGCTTCTCAGGATTGCAAGCTGCTACTCAGTCATCGTCTTCAGTAACACTGGGTTTTTATGTGCAGTTGCCATTAAATGCATGAAGTGCTCTCCTTACTGAGCAGGATGCAGACAATGGAACCAGCTGGAATGGAAAGAAGTGGAAAAATATTTAGTTCTGTTACTGTCAGACTAAGATATTTCCACATAGAAGCTCAAAAACATAAAATGTATTCTCCCTCATAATTTGTACAGTCTTAAGATCATCCTTAAAATTCTAGCAGCCCTCACAACTTAATGTGCAGTTCAGAACATATGCATATGTACATAATGTACACACAAGTGTGACACAGAGATAGCCTTCAGTGTAACTGTAACTAGCTACAAACCATCTTGGCAAAAATTGCTATCTACATTTGGATGAAGTCTGTACTGTTATGGATTATTATTAAAGAAAAAAAAATTCCCTGGAATTAGATCTTTCCTTTAGGAGTTCTGAGCACTCTATGTAACTGGGCTATTTACCATGAAGTGAAATACTTCTGCGGCAATTTTGAGAGTAAAGTTATTCCTCTACTCATCTACTCTCTCATTCCATGAAGCAGGTGATGATGGAACATATTTATCAAGAGGATAGTGAATTGTTAGTAAGCTTTTCTTATTTATTGATATTTTCCAGCTTTATTAACATTAGAGTAGTGTGGTTTTTTGAACCCACATCTCTCAGATCTTTGAAAGAAACAACCCTTTAATAAGCATATAGGTTTCTCCTTTTTAAGGTACAGTTAGATAGTTAAGTAAACAATCAGTCTCTGGATCAACTGTTTTCTCAGTTCACCATATTTTCTCAGGAATCAGCATGATTCCTGCCATAAGTATAGTTAATGAACCAGTACTTGAGAGTTCTTCTATTTATTGTTATTGTGGCCATTGGTAAGTTGGCTATTGCAACTAAAGCTTAACTGTCTCCAAATCTATCAGAAAAAAAAAAAAAAGTCCATATTGATGTATGTATCCAGCAGTGAACTTTACAGGAGCTTAAAATCTTTTTCTGAAAAAATCAATGGTAGTTGAGCAAACCTGTATTTTTGCTGTTGCTGCTGTTGTTAGATGAATGTTGGTTACCAGTTAAAAATACAAATCTCAACCAGAAATTTAATTTCTTGTAGCATAAATGCAGTTCTGTTTTAAAATAGGTTATCATTTTATAATTAGATCATATTAACAACTGTAGATAGTCATAAATAATTTATGCTGCTGCTCATCAAACTCATTACTTGTCTTTCATCCCTCTCCCTAACCACAAATACAAAAAACTGCCAAAAGGCACTCTTCATGTCTACTCCCATTCCAGCCCCTACCACTGAAACTGTCCTATAGAAGGGTCATGAGAACAAGCTCAGAGGAGTTAATGAGAACAAACACTGGAGAGCAAGCTCCAGCTTTGAGTTGCCGTTTCATCCAGAGCAGTTGTTTTTTCATGGTCGAAACACAGTTTAAGTGTACGAAGTTCCCCGTGAAATAACAACAGAGAACAAGGGAGAGTAGAATGGAAAGAAGAAAATAAAAATAACTTTTACAGAACATTTTTATAGAATTATCTTTCAACTTGAAAAGCTAATGACCAATGAGTTATCTTAAAATTCTCACCTTACTTAACGTCATGAATGGGTCTTCACAAAGGACGTTATTGTGGAGGTATATTTTTGGGAGAAGGAAGATCAGGGACTGATCTCTGTGGGAAGGTGGACAGGAAGCCAAGGGTCACCACAGCACAGACAGTGTCCCCACTGACGGGGTAGAGCCCTACAGTATCTGAGCACAGCAGGCAGAGCTCAGGGCTGGTAACCAGGACTATTGACATTTCCAATATGGCAAGCAATGAGCCAAGGGCCAGGGTCTTTCCATGGCATCAGGAGAAAAAAGAGATGAGGCCAGAGACAGGACTGTAGACAAGCCTACATTATGGACAGCAGTGGAGTTTTCATTTTAAACCAATAAAATTTCCAGTTTAACTATTTTAAAATATGAACTATATTCCCACATGCTTGCAAAATCAGCAATAGCTCTGGAAACTCAAGTCTATTGGACCACCAGTTCTCCATAGACATTAGGGGGAAGAATTCTGCCTTCCAAGTTTTCATTCTTCATGAAAGTGGTCTTAAAAGGTGCTTGTGAGTCCTTCAACTTAGGTACAGTCAGAGACACCATAAAACTGCAGTCAGGAACTTTAGCTTTATAAAGGGAGTTAAAGATATCCATGAGAAATTCTCGGCAGGATTAAGACAAAAAGGAGAAAATCTTCTAAGAGTTATGAAGAAATGTAGTTTTCTAACAGTAGAACTTGGTAGTGCAAACTGAAAACACAACAATCTTATGCCTGATATAATGGACTTGTAAATTTTGTTCATTGAAATGTTTTCTGTTGTTTTTAATTTGTGATAATGTTAATAATGAACTATTAAAAGTAAATATTTAGAAAAAAGATGTTAGAAATACACATATTTATTAGAAGTGTTAGCTGCATGAGAAGATCCTTGAACAAATTTTTGAGTTAGTCTAACAAAAAGATCAGAATATCAGGGAAGATCCAATGGTCTAAGGAAAAGTTTCTTTCTTCTAATATTTAAAAAGGATGCTACAGACTAACTAGTCTCACATTATTCCTAAGAAAATAATAGAAAAGTTGATGTGGTAAGTACTATAAATGAATTAATGCAAAACAAAAAAGCGTCATGGAATATAAGTCTTATCAAATCAATTAATTATCTTTGTTAAAAGCAGGAGATGTGTACGATCTTAGAACACACTAATATATTTTGACACCTGTTAAGGTTTTATATTAGTCTTTCATAAGATTCTAATTAAAAAGAAAATAGTTTTTACCAGACAAATGAAGCGTGAGTTACATTTATTTCATTAATTTTAGCTGCTCTGGACTTTACGCTGTCAACAGGCATAAGTATATAATTTATCTTAAAGAAAATATATAAATAATTTATTATGTAATCTGCAAATGTTTTAGAAATTATGGAATCTTACATAATAATTATCCAGTTACGTCGGCATCACTGCAAAGGGAAAGAATTAAAAATAGAGAGAGGATAATTCATACTTATCTCTGATTCTTGTTATTCATTTGCCGAGAGACCATAATTCTATTAAAAAGCATAGGTCTCAAGCCACTATACTTTATAAGGTTTTACTTCTGTTGCTCTAGAAAAATATTTAGGCAGGCTTATTTATTCTTACTTGTTTTTAATTAGCTCTGTGAAATACAAGATTTAGGTGAAAAGAAAGGATGGTTCTGTCAATGAGACATTGTATTAATACACAGGAGATTTAAGTTCAGTTTTTGGTTTTGCCTTAAGATTTCAATGTAATTTTGTGGACAGCTCACTTAATCTCAAAGTTTCCATATGACCTGTAATATAAAGATATTATCATTTTCTTTGTATGATGTTTCAAGGGAGGTAATATTCTAATACTAAGTGATACTTGGCTCTTTGAGAATAGTTTTTGATGTACCAATTACAGCAAAAAAGATAATTCTACATCTTTGTAAACTCTTTACACTTTTGGTAAGCTCTACTATTACTAAAAAAACTATGTAAAAAATTACTAGTTAGGAAAGGGTAGTTTTGTAAGTATCAGGGGGAAACTGATAGATCCTTCTTTTCATATCAGAGGATTTCCTTAAGACACAGCTGTGAATACTAATGTGTAAATGCAGTTAGGCATTCTTGTTTCTCCTGCAGCTGATCTGTTAAAGTTTATTTTAAATCGAGAGATAATCTATAGGATAGTGACATCGTGATTTCTGTGAAGTACTGGTGAAAGTGTTAATTACTCTGATAAAGGGCTTAACACTGAGAAAGTTTACTATGTCATTATGTAGGCAAAAACAATTTCTCACCATGAAGTTGGTTTAAATTGCATTTGGTCATCTTTTACTTACTTGAATGTGTCATTACTCTTAATAACTTATAAATGAATTAGCAACATATAGTAATTTTCAAATGTGACAGACAATGAGTCTGGTACCGGTGGAACTGAGGACAGTGATTAACCATAACTGATTGATATTCTGTCATAATTTGTAAATGCTGCATGCTGACCTGCTTTCTGTCTGTGTATTGTATAAATTAGTCTAATTAACATTTGCCCCAAACAAAGACAAGCAAGAAAAGGAAAAACGAGTATAACATAAGCCACATCCTTGCTTATACTGGAGAAACCAGACGGAGTGATTTCAGACCCACCAAAATGCATTAGAAGGATATTGGGGGAAGAATATTATCTAGGAACAATAAAGTCATCTGCTTGGATTGAGAGATAGATATATACTTGCAAGTGTTTATAAATCACTTCCTTAATTTAAATTACTGTTTCCTTTGTTAAAGTTTTTTTCTTTGTTTAAAAAAACCCTAGGTTTTGTTTGGGTGTTTGCTTTGCAAAACTATTTTTTTGTTTAAAAAGGCACATTTCAGTCAACGGGGAACACTGCTCAAACCTAATCTCCTCCAAAGCGCAGTACTTAGCTCAGTCTGGTTTGTTGAACAAGACCACTTCATAAAAGAACAAAGTCAGACACCCTGAGGGGTGCACCTGAAGAGGTCATGCAGATCTCTTCCACTAAGCCAAGTCATTCAACTTTTATGCCAAAACATAATTGTCTATTTTGTTTTTCTAGGGTATCCGCTAATGTTAAAACAGAACTTTGAATTCTACCAAGGAATCTTAAGATTTTGAAATAAATAGTTAATTCTACAGTAGTAAGCAAGTAATGTCAGATAGTTTAGTTTAAAAAAAAGGAGGAAAAAATAAAAGAGATGTATGTGTAATGCGGCAGCAATTCTGAAAAGTAAATGCTAAAGCCATATCTGCTGAAGGGCAGATAGCTTTGAAGAAAAGTAATTGGAAAAAAAATTGTCTTTGGTTAAAGGGATTAAAATACATTTAAATACTTGCAGGATATTAAACAATAAATGTGTCTTTCCAACATTTGTAAAAGGAGTTGGGTTAATTGTTTCCACCAAAGATATGTTTGCTATTGACAAGATGGTACAGAACAGCTTTAAGAGCTTTCAGAGATTAATTGAGAATACAAGCTTGAATCCTTTAGAATATACAGCTCATCAATATACATAAAATGAATGCCCAAAACAAACATCTGTTAAAAACACATAAAAAGCTTTGGGAAAATTAACCCAGCCAACTGATGGCTAAGGCTTTATTTCTACACAGCTTAAAAGTAGTGCATGGGGGGCAGGGGGGTGGGGCAGGAAGGCACACTGTTTGGTCTTGAAATGAAGCATCCCAAAAACCATTTTATTGTCATTATTTTTTTTTCTGCTATCAATAAGCTTGACATTGTATACATTAAAATCTCAAGACAAAAATCTAAAGGTGGAGTTGGTGAAAATACACTACAGTAATAGTTTAATTTAAAAACCTTCAACAATATGATTAGGAAAGAGAATTTATGTTGACTCAAGACCATCTTTCAAGTGATTATAGCTTGGAAATGTATGGTGAGCAAATGTGGGGGGAAATACACTAAAATAGGCTTTATGTGCTTGACCATTTATAAAGGAAAAATTATGAATGGGCAGCAATAAAAGATTGTTCCACAGAGCAGGTGCTGTTGTATTTTTGGTCAGGTAGATATAACATCACATATGCATAGCACTAGATTTTTAGTTTAAGACTGTATCAGGCCATTAACTGAAATTCTTCGTCCTACCTGATCTTCTCTAAAGCTGCAACTGACCCATTTCAGTTAACATCATAAGGCACAGTCAGTGATGTGTAGAACGGGCTTCCGGCTCAGAATGTGTGTAATCAAATGAATAAAACCCTGTACCAGCTATAGGTACAGAACCCAGGGTTCTGTGTTTAGGATCCAGATCTCCCAGTTTCTGAATGGATTCTTCTTACCTTGAGCTGTAAGGACTTTTACTCTGCCCAGAGGCAAGTAAGCGAATGAATAACTCCAGAATGGTATGTTTCTCTTCAGTCCTAGTGTCTTGGGGAAGACTGGCTGGCAGAAAAGGACCTGGGGTTGTTGGTCAACAGCCAGCTGAGTATGAGGTGGCGGTGTGCCCAGGTGGCCAAGAAGGCTGAGGAAGCTGTGATTGTTTAGTCTGGAGAAAAGGAGGATAAGGGGAGACCTTATTGCTCTCTACAGCTACCTGAAAGGAGGTTGTAGAGAGGTGAGACTCAGTCTCTTTTCCCAAGTAACAGGTGATAGGACAAGAGGAAATGGCCTCAAGTTGCACCAGGGGAGGTCAAGATGAGATATTAGGAAAAATNACCAGGGGAGGTCGAGATGAGATATTAGGAAAAATTTTTACTCTGAAAGGGTTATCAAGCATTGGAACAGGCTGCCCAGGGAAGTGGTGGAATCATCATCCTTGGGGGTATTTAAAAGAGAGGTAGATGTAGTGCTTAGAGATATGGTTTAGTGATGGTTTTTGTCAGTATTACCTTGATGGCTGAACTAGATGATCTGAAAGGTGCCTTCCTGCCTAGAAAATTCTATGAATCTATGATTCTATCTCTGCTTTATATTTGTGCTGATCTACAGTCATGAAGGAGGCTTTTCCAGTCATACAGTATAAGGACATTCAGTCTTATTCCTTTCATTGGTATTTCCTGCTGGTTCAATTAGATGTCCTTGCCTCTGAAACCTTAGCTGTTTTGAAATAAAAATGTTTTTTGTCTTTTACCACTCCACCTATTGGAAAATTAGGTGCACTGTATTAATTAAAATTTCTGGAATTAATAGGCATTCTGTTGGGTATCTTATAATATCTATGCCTGTACTGAACTCTAACTTAGGCTTATATCCCTTGGATTCTGTTTATCCTCAGGGAGATTTTACCTGGCGTTATTTNAGCATTGGAACAGGCTGCCCAGGGAAGTGGTGGAATCATCATCCTTGGGGGTATTTAAAAGAGAGGTAGATGTAGTGCTTAGAGATATGGTTTAGTGATGGTTTTTGTCAGTATTACCTTGATGGCTGAACTAGATGATCTGAAAGGTGCCTTCCTGCCTAGAAAATTCTATGAATCTATGATTCTATCTCTGCTTTATATTTGTGCTGATCTACAGTCATGAAGGAGGCTTTTCCAGTCATACAGTATAAGGACATTCAGTCTTATTCCTTTCATTGGTATTTCCTGCTGGTTCAATTAGATGTCCTTGCCTCTGAAACCTTAGCTGTTTTGAAATAAAAATGTTTTTTGTCTTTTACCACTCCACCTATTGGAAAATTAGGTGCACTGTATTAATTAAAATTTCTGGAATTAATAGGCATTCTGTTGGGTATCTTATAATATCTATGCCTGTACTGAACTCTAACTTAGGCTTATATCCCTTGGATTCTGTTTATCCTCAGGGAGATTTTACCTGGCGTTATTTTCTTCCCAACTATATCCCTGTTCAACCAATCAAGGATGAACTGATAAAATTATCTGCTAGATCTGTAGTTTTGCAGGTGAATCAGTCTGCCTTGTTGCACATATTTGCAAAATTTAAATAAGAGGTAAGTCACTGCTGAGACAGTTTTTCCAGGAGTAAAGAGAAAGAGTAAATTTATATTTGTTTTGGCGGTTGCCAGGGCATGGCAACAAACAGCTGTTAAGATCATTAGGGCTCATTTCATATACCACGTTTCATCTGTGAATTACTATCCATTTTGACAGCATAATAGAGCTTGATGAGAAGGCTGTATTGGCCATTTTTCTGTGTCTCAGGTTTAAAGGTCTTAAAGCTCTGAACTAGAGAGTATTCTAACTTGGGCTTAGGAATTTATCAATGTGAACTGGAATTGATTTAAGGTGCAAAGCTAATCTTAAAATATAACATACATGTACTCTGCTGTTCCTTTTGATTCCAGCAGCACAATAGAGGGTGGTTTGGTATGTAAGCATAAGTACTATACCATGAGTAATGTGTGTATATGTTCAAAATGTTGTTAAGACAATAAGCACCTTTTCATGGTAGGCAGGTTTGGATTTTTCTAATCCTGGAAAAGACCGGGATTTTGTTTTAGTAATTTTTTTTTTTCCCCAAAAACAATAGCTTACATTTCTTTGAATATTTTTTATTAAAAAAGCAACCAGGAATTGAATGCACATCCATTTTGTCGCAGAGTAGAAATGTTTTGTGTATAATTCTTTTTTCATGCCAAAACCTTTAAATATATTAAGTCTATCATCCTGCTGATGATACCAAACTGGGAGGGCTGGCTGACGCTCCAGAGGGCTGTGCCACCATCCAGTGTGACTTGGACAGGCTGGAGAGCTGGGCAGAGAAGAACCTAATGAGGTTCAACAAGGGTAAATATAAGGTCCTGCACCTGGGGAGGAAGAACCCCAGGCACCAATATAGGTTAGGGGTGGATCTTCTAGGAAGTACTGCTGAGGAAAAGGATCTGGGAGTCCTGGTGGATGGCAGGATCTCCATGAGCCAGCAATGTGCCCTTGTTGCCAAGCAGGCCAATGGAATCCTGGGCCGCACAGGGAGAAGTGTGGCCAGCAGGTCGAGGGAGGTCATTCTCCCCCTCTACTCTGCACTGGTGAGGCCACAACTGGAATACTGCATCCAGTTCTGGGCTCCCCAGTTCAAGAGAGACAGGGAACTACTGGAGAGAGTTCAACGTAAGGCGACCAAGATGATTAAGGGATTGGAGCACCTCCCTTACGAGGAAAGGCTCAAAGAGCTGGGGTTCTTTAGCCTCGAGAAGACTGAGGGGAGACCTCATCTATGTTTACAAGTTCCTAAAGGGTGGGTTGGAGGATGATGGAGCCGGACTCTTTTCAGTGGTTTCCAGCGATAGGATGAGGGGCAACGGGCATAAGCTGGAACATAGGAAGTTCCACTCAAATATGAGGAAGAACTTCTTTACGGTGAGGGTGACAGGGCACTGGAACAGGCTGCCCAGGGAGGTTGTGGAGTCCCCTTCTCTGGAGATTTTCAAGACCCGCCTTGATGCAGTCCTTGAGTGATATGCTTTAGGCAACCCTGCTTAGCAAGGGGAGTTGGACTAGAGAATCTCTAGAGGTCCCTTCCAACTCTCTCAAATCCATGAATCTGTGAATCCTTTAAAAATGAAATAAAATCTTTTTCCAGAAAATACAAAAATGAATTAATTTGAAAAGTATAATGTACTTCACAGTATTACAAAACTGCTCGTACCTCACAGGTTATTCTGCTGGGTTTGCACCTCTGACACTGGAATTTTGTTTGTGTGTTCAGCTTACAGGTATACAAAAAACTATTCTGAGTATGTCCTTTTCAAGTTATTCCATGAATCTACATGTAAAATATACCTGTAAAATATATCAGTAAGGAATGACACTGAAAAGTGCCTATTAGATTGCAAAGGAAAACCTTGCTAGATAGATTAATGTTATGGGCTCTGAGAAGATGGGAGTCCTTCCTTCTTCCTTGCTAATAACTGCAGCATGGTCTTTTTACCCTGACTTCTTGGAGAGGCTTTCTGGGTGAAGAATGACAGTGTGCCTGTAAAGTGTGAACATGCAAGTATCAGGCTATTTTTACCTAGGACAGAGTAAATAAGCTAATCTAAGTCTTTTAATGTGATTTGAATGATTTGATTTTTCCAAATGTTATTTTTCATACACTGTTTCTATTCTTGTTCTTTAAACTAACTTCTCAGCTTAATGTACTAAAGCTGATAAAAGTTTGTTTGTAGGCTTCAAGCTAGTCTGTAACTCAGAATAATCTGCCAGTATGTTTGAACACATGGACTTTCAAGAATACACAACATGACAGTTCAGACAAATTCTTTTCCTTTCACTAAAACACCCTCAAAGATCTTTCAAAACATAAACCATCCCGCTGTCAAAAAACTAAAGTCTGTTTCTTCTTACCTCAAGTCATGCTAAAACATGAAGGAGCCAGTGTTTTAACTATTACAAGGCTCTGCAAGATAAGATAAATATCCTGTTCCAAATATGATTAACCACTATAAAATTTTAATACTATAATTATTAAATTAGTTCATCAAAATTATGATAAGAAAAAGAGGGTGTTATTAAAAGAAATACCACTATTTTATCTTATGTACATCTTTTTTTCTCATAAGCATCACATGCTAATAAGTTAATTGTTTCTGGGTTCTTTCATTTAACGTGTTATTTGAAAATCACATTAATATATAAAGGCCAATTCAGTAGATACCTTTTTAATTTCTAGGTGGTCTGTGATGAATTTAGGATTTAGTGGAGAATAATAGCATCTGGCTAAGTCTTTTCTGTAAACAGAGACCAAGACACAAGCTCAAGCAGCCTTCTAACACCTATGCCATTTAGTTGCCAGCCAATTTCATGATGTAGGTTTGTCCCAGTATCTGGGCATGATCTAAGAAATAACACATCCCAGAAATGGTTCCTGATAGCGAAAATCACCAGGCTTTGGAGCAGAGAGATTTTAGCACAGAGGATATCAGATATACCAAAGACAGGTTCTGATATATTTTGTTTACTAGTATTGATAAAGCTGTTGTAATTTATTACATTTGGTTACCTAAATTAGATTTTTTGCAGAAAATACAGCATTGTGTTAAACTCCAAACACCAATTGGTTCATTCTGGCATTTATAGCTTCATCTTTAATTGGCCAGGTAGTAGATTTTTTGAAATACCACTTCATATGTTGATGGCAGATTTTCTCCATTACCAAAATGCAGTTAATAATGAGAGCATCCTTTTAAGAGCAGTGATGCTGAATGTGCAAAATATATCTAGGTAATATTTGAATTTAATGGAAATATTAGAATGGTAAGAGCAAATTAGTAAGAAGGGACGTATAAGGTCATGGGGTGCTACACTAGTGTTAACCTTTTAATCTGTTTCATCTTCAAGTGTAAGAAAATTAAAGCAGTCAGTTGCTTACATATTTATGTCCTTCCTAAATATATCGTATATGAAAACACATTATATGAAATTATATGCTTTTTTTTTTTTCATTTTTCACTAATAGCTGGGCAAAAATCTCTGGCTCAGAATTTGATATTAGAACCAAATTATTTTCAGATATTGCAGTTGTACCCTAAATGTAACAACACAGCATTAGAGTTGAGTAGCACTTAATTGAAAGTATTTAATTATCAAAGTAAATTTTTAGTGTGTGATTTATAACATAACAACATGTCATAGTTGCACTTTTGAGTTCATTCTTTAGTTTGAATTTAATCTGCTTTTCAGCAACATCACAGTAGTTTTACCACAGAATTAAGAGTTCTGTCATGTATAAGGGTGAGTTCTTGCTAAATACATTAGTGGATTAAATGATTTCCTGAATATTTTTGTAGTCTGAAATTTTTGTGAAATTATGGACTAAAATGATTTTTCTTAGTTTCTATTTCAACTCTTTTCTAAATTGTCAGAAGGGATATTCTCAGGGAAAAAAATGAACAAATAAAAAACACCAAACAAATACTCTTTTAGTCCTTTTTATTGTAAACAGAATGATACCAAGCATGCAATTTTTTTAGTTATGTACGTGTGCATAGCCATACACATATATAACAATAATAAATTTATGTTAAATTAAACAGGTAATGGTAAAGATAACACTGATCGGTTAAAGAAGGTCACCATACTATTTTAAAAGTAAGGAAAGTGCTAATGAAATGTTGTGGTTTAACCCCAGCGGGCAATTAAGCACCATACAGCCACTTGCTCACTCCCTTCTGGTAGGACGGGGGAGGAAATCAGAAGGGTAAAAGGGAGAAAACTTGTGGGTTGAGATAAAGACAGTTTAATAAGTATAACAGAAGCTGCGTATGCAAGCAATGCAAAAAAAAAATAAAATGGAATTCATTCACTGCTTCCCGTTGTCAGGCAGATGTTCAGCCATGTCCAAGGAAGCAGGGCTCCATCATGTGTAATGGTTACCTGGGAAGACAAAATGTCATAACTCCAAACATCCGCCCATCCTTCTTCTTACCCGTTCTTTATATACTGAGCATGATGTCATATGGTACAGAATATCCCTTTGGTGAGTTGGGGTCAGCTGTTCTGGCTGAGTTCTGGCCCCTGCCTTCTTGGCAGACCAGTGTGAGAGGCCGAAAAGTCCTTGACTGCTTAGGAACGACTGAAATAGTGTGTTATCAACATTATTCTCACCCTAAATCCGAAACACAGCACTATACCAACTGCTAGTAAGAAAATTAACTCTATTCCAGCTGAAACCAGGACACATTTTAAGAAAATTAACTTTCATAGAGAGACATAATATAATGACAAACATAACTATTTTAAGTCAATTTTTTTAGAGCTTAGGTGTTCTGATGGTGTTTTAGGGATGAGATTCTTTCAGACAAGCACAAGTAGAATAAGCTTGAATAAGTGCAAGTTTGGAAGGAGCTCAGACTCGTAGACTGGGGTAGGTTTTTTTGTTTGGGTTTTTTTCCCAGCATAACACATACCTTTGAAATAACCTCTGTTATTTTTCATGTTTTAAATAGGAAAGGTCTGTCCAGGAGGAATGAATAGTGTTTTGCAATTACATGCTGTGATTGAGAGATTTCATATCATTATAGGATAAATGAATCCCTCTTTTTGAAAGTGAGAAAAAAGATTATGTCAAGCTCAATGAAAAGATTCAATGAAATATGATTTCTTGGAAATCTGTGGCTCCATCAATAGCATAATGTATACTTGACAGATGTCAAAATACAACAGCTGAGAAACACAGAAATTAGCGTTCATGGACATATTAACATTTTAGATTTAATACCATGTCATAGCAAAGCCTGGCAGAAATCAAAGTCATTAGTAGGTGTAGTTCTTAGTGTAGACTTAATAAGAGTCAGTCTCATCCATAACTGTACTTAATTTCATTATATGTATTAAGTAACAATTGCAACTATCCAACAAACATTTATTAATAACTGATTTATTATGGTCACACACAGTCTACAGAGAAGATATACAGGTTCATTGCCACATTTACTTGTAAATCTTGTTTTAGTTTCTGGCTGATTTAGTTTCTGACAATTACAATTGTCAAAATAATTTGGAAATAGAGACATTGTACTCCACTGTAACATAAATCAAAAAGTACAGGTATGCTGCCTTAATCTTTCATTAGCAAGGAGTTAAAGATCTTCATCAACTAAAAAAAAAGGTTCTAGCCTGGAGTTTACTGATGTGGGGTAAAGATTCTGGATTTTTCACTGAAAGTGCCAGTGTTTTATTGAGAAGGCATGAAAGAAATGCATAATCAAGTAATTATTGTTGACATGGCTTCTTGTTGAACAAAGTAATGCATGGTGTAAAGTGGTGGACAATTTATCTTCACTTTGGAATAGGAAGATTGGAGGAAATGTTTGCGTTTGTTTTGCAGCATCCCTAATGAAACCTGAGGCATGCTCATAGTTATTGATTTATCTGCTAGGTTTGTGTATATAAGTTGCTCAGGTGTAGGAAAAAAGCTGCCAATAAAACTCTCTTAGCTTACAGACATGTTTTGCCAAGAGACTAAGCTATAGCATTCATGGTATCACAGAATCATGGAACCGTTGGAAGGGACACATGTAGGAGCATGAGCAGGATAGTCTGATGTATTAGAGTTGTAAAACCTTTTTGTACAAGTTGGATTTTTAAATGACAACTAAATGAAATTAATTCCACAATTAAGGTCTCTGTAACTACACACTGTGTAAACTACTCATCTCAGACAGCAATTTCACCAGTGAAAAACTGTCATATCTATGTCATTCTTAGAGGTAGGTTAGCAATTATGGCATTAATGCCTTCTCTTTTTTTTTTTTTTATAGCTGCCAAAAGTATGGAAACATTCAATCATGACTGGAAATGGCTTTTCAGCAAAGTGATCTCAACCAAATAAAGATATATGACAGCAGATAATGCTTGTGATAGTTAATGAATATTAGCTGTTGAATTAAACAAATAATGAACATACCAAGGCAGTGCACAGGAGGAGAAAGGTATCTATACCACTGATAGAGCTTTTTAAACTATTTCTGACTGGAGCAGTTAGGTATAGTTTGGGTTGCTGGGTTTTTCTTTCCATTTTTTCCCCTTTTTAAACTAACAGCAGGATTTCCTGTTACATATAATTTTTTTCTTCCTCTCCTCCTTTGCCCACCAACCCCTCCCAACTTCTGATATGGAGGAGTACTCTGGTGGCAAAAATTGTGCCACACACCAACAAACCCTGAGGAACTAAATCCACCATTTTTGGTTTTGTTGAAATCAGATCACCCTAGAGCTATTAAAATTTAAGTCCAGAAGTGAACAGTCCTAATGACTTTACAGATTAAAAGATTTATCTGTGGTACCTTATGCTAACACACTCATTTGGGGTGTATATGAAATATGGTGAGTCCAAACATGAAATTATGACTTGTTTTGTTGTTCACACATTTTAATGAATGCAATTTTATAGTAGTTTTGCCTGTGGCTTGACTAGATGTAAAGTGGCTGAAGAAAAATCTTAGTTGAGCCTCAGTATTGCTGTTCTGTAGATTACCACATTTGATGGATTTGAAGTTGGGAGTACATTCCTCAACAATGTCTGAGGCTTACAAGACATGGTCTTTACAGTAGACAAGGTTTTCTGTCCCTTATGATTCATGTGAAGTAACAGCACTACTATATTCTTAGAACTTCACTTATCTAAGAATAATTTCATCTAAATATGTCATTTTCCATTAAATTCTGGTAACTTTTACATTAATGTTTTGTTTGTAAGATAATTTAAATTGCCTGTATACATTTTTTTTCAATCCACTCAGAAGTTTGCTGTTGTATTTGCATTTTATTTAAAGAATGGCAAAGGATTGATGAAAATTTTTGTTTCTTTCTGATTTGGTGGCGCAGATGTAGCAATGTTACAGATATTTTTAAAGTAGCTTGATTATAAATACATTTCTATTCTCTGTTTTTGTATTAATCTTCACCTTTCCAGTGACTACTAGATTAATCAAGAAAGACTAATAAGGTAAAATATTCAAATTCACTGTTATCTTTTATGACATTATTATAATAGAATATAATAACGTAATATATTTTAATATCTGCTATTGTGATGAGAAGAACATTCATGACTAACAATTGTATAAGATATTATTTTACATTTCCAGATATTTTAAAATAAGTTATATAACTAGAGAAGTAAATAAAAATATAGTCTACAATCATTGGTCATTTTTAAGTATGTTTCCACAGATATTGATTCTGATGAGTATCACATTAATTATGCTGAATGAATAACCCTTGATAAAACTATGTAATTGATTCCTGAATAATCTTAAGAGGTTGAGAAATTGTTCAGAATTTGGCTTTGGTAGTTGTATGTCAATACTAATTGATAGCTTTTTAAAGGTTACAGGGGTTCTTGAAGATGTAATCTTTTTAATCCATTTTTAAATGACTTTTAATATGAACTTTAACTTTTTTCTTTTCAAATATAGAACTATGATGAACTAGAATTTTATCTTTATCCCAAGCTTAAAAAAAAATATGCAAGTAGGAAAAAAAATCTGGCAAATCACAGTTCTTAACTACTATTTGAATAATAATATAATTCACAGATACACTATTCTGTATAGACTGAGTTTGATTCAGATAATCAGGGAATGGAAGGCTCTGGAAATTAGTCCATATGTGCTGAAATTAACTTGGCATTTGAAGGCACACATTCAGAAAGCAAAAGCAAGCACATTTAATTAAAAAAAAAATCAAGTAGACTGTAGACCTGAATAGGCAGGCACTTTTTTGAGATGCAAACAGTGACAGTATAGATTAGCCTGGTTCATAACAAGCCTGGTTAAAATGAATCTTATTCTTATCTAAATCTAGTCATTAATTCTTAATTTGGAAGTTCTTTCTGTCATCCCTGGAGCTCAGCTTCCAAAGGAGACTTTGTTGCTGCAATGTTAAGTACTGGAATGCCTAAATATTGGGTACCTACAATTAAAAACTTTAGCTAGGAGCTAGGTTCCTTAAATGTTTAATGCAAAGTCTAAGTACCACAAAATGGAGATCTGTAAAAGCCATCATACTGAGTGACAGTCCTCATAAACTAGTCAATGTAGGGCAGGTGAGGAAAGGAAATGGCTTTCTCTAAATCTTGCTTTTCTTCATACGTATTCCTGGAAGTGCCTTCATCTGTGTGGGAGTCACAGGCAAGAGTGTTTCATCCTTGTATCTGCTTAAACAAGTTAAACATTCATGTCTGTTGTAATATCTTTGCATATACCCTGTGCAAAATGCCTAATCACAAAGCCCTGGATTCCCTGGGCTTTTTGAAGTTAGCTCTGTGGTCCAAGCACTCGTGATCTGGACTTGATTCCTCCTCTGCCTGTGGAGGAGCAGGTCTTGCCTACTTAGGGGTCTACAGACTAGTCTGTGGAGGAGAAAGAGAGTGAAAGGGTCTCAGCTACTTCATCTTTCAAAAGCAATTAAGCGAAAGGCAAAGGGATACAAAGAATTAACTTTCCTTTAATGGAAAAAAAATCTGAAATCCAGGTTTTGCTTTTAAGTGTGTGTCACACTTTCAATAAAATATGTAAAAAATCTTTAAATCACAAACAGTAATGTAGAAAAGATTTTTTTTTTCTGTTCTATATGATAAGCAGTAATTAACCCACACACTTTTTAGCTTTCTGTAGCTGTACATAATATTGTGGCTTTGGCTGGAGAATCCATACCTAAAAACCTGCAAATTAAGGCCAGTATTTAATTTGGATGTGTGTACGTACCGTTTTAGTTCAATGGTCTAGCATATCAATCTTATTGCCTGATCTCAGCTTCTATAGATAATAATTTTACAAATACTGTGATAGGCCAAAACAATATTAATGGCTAGGTTTTTGTGCTACTATGCATGTGTATGAAAAATTAATTAGACCTCTTTCATATTGAACATGCTATGAAGAACATAGCTTGGGTACGTGCAGGGTTAATGAGTGGTAGCTGTTATGGAATATCATTGCTTGCCTGTTGAGTTCCCAGGGCTGTAGGCCTCCTGTAGTTTAGAAGCTGATTCCGTCAAATTCATCTTAGGATTCACCAAATGTGGATCTTAATTGCTGGTTTTGAGATTAGTAAAAAATGTATTGACACTTCAAAGCAGTGTGGCAAAATGGCCTATGATTTATTCCTTTATTTGAGACGTACCTTTCCCACTGGTTTACAGATGTAGGCAGGCATGTCAGGACGATGAATTTTGTGAATGTTACCAAAAGATATGTGACACTCGATAGGTCTGTACCAAGTAGCAAGAACAGATAGTCTGCTGCTTGATACTGAATACTGTGCAAGCTTCCTGAAAGCTAGTCTTGCAAGAGGACATGTATTGAAGCATCATTCGTACAGCTCACTGAATGGGGGGGGTGTGAGAGGGCGGGGGTGCATGCACGCATGTTGTGATCTCCCACCTCACCAAGTACAGTATTTAATTGAACCAGCAGTTTAAGCTGGGATTTTTAAAGATTCAGCTTCCTACAGTCTTTGATATGATTTCCATTGCAGTCATAGGCTGGTTTAAGCTCTGACATTCTACCCATGCTCTGGAATATCAGTGCATAATACAGTAACACACTGAAATTTTATTGAAATATATGCTACATGCAATAGTAATAAAAAACTTGCTTGTCCTGTTTTGTATTCTGTTACCATCATTCACATATATGATTTCTGTTTACATAAAGTACCTATATCATAAATTAAATGCTTGAAGAAAATGTCTCAATAAAAGAGATCTACATCCTTGTATATATTTGTGCACACAATCTGAATGAGTAACTGTGTCAGCTAATTTACTTAGTTTATCATATAGATATGGCCATGTGTCATGACAAGATAGTTAACAAATGACACCAGCATCTCTCTTAGGTATAATGCAAGCCATCCATTCAGAAAATACAGCACTGTTGTAAGGAAGGAAGTGAGCGCAGCTGTAAAGGTATTGGCTGGGCCTGGGGTGGAAAAGCCTTTCTCCTGTCGCATGAGATGGAACAGGCCTCGCACCTCTTCTCTTTCTTTGCTTTTCTTTTTTTTTTTATTCTTCTTCATGTTAGCCATCCCACTAGTAAATCCAGTGCTGCTCTTCTATAATCTGAAGTTGCATTATTCCTAGAGTAGTTATGGGACTAACACAGAAGAAAGCTGCTATGTTAGTGCCACTGGCATTGGTTTTATGAAGTGGCAATTGTTGGAGAGCTGCACACCACTAATAGCAACTAACAGATTTACAGGCAGAGCCGCATGAAAGATATGGGAGCCTCCCACAGTATGTTAGAGAAGTCTTCTGACTGTTGTTTGCTTCAGCGGTTTCTGAATGTACAGTCTTCAGTCCCAGTATTTGTAAAATTCTCATTTTGTGTGGAGGTATGTGCATAAATGATGGGTGGTGACAAAACAGCAAGTTATTTTATGTACATCCCTTCTGAATTAAAACACTAGCTGATGTCAGCTCCCTGTTATGCTCAAGTCTGAAACAATTTGCATTTATCATAATATTTTATGATCTGAAATAATAAAACTGTAAATGAATGTTATTTTGTATGGCCAGTAAATATTGTTAAGGTCCTATTATCAAAGAGATTTAATGTATTTTAATTTCTAGCCTTTCACCTTGTTATTCTTTTGTATTGTCTCTATTCACTGACTTGATTTAACGTCACAGAATTAAAGTCCGAATCTTATCTATGACTAAGTAAATCTTAATAATAAAATAAAAAAGTAGTAGCAGTGAATAAAGATTATGTTTTAAGAATTTTTCTGAAATGCTCAGCATAATTTCTCATTTACTAAATGAACCAAAGTTAGCTCATCCACATTCATTTTAATACTGCTGGTGTTCCCCTGTAAAAGCTTTTACCATTGACCAAAATATCAATTCCTGAAAAAAACTAAAAATCTTTCAATTGTAACTAACCTCACCGGAAATTTATTTCTATTTGTGAAAAGCCCATCTGGTACCAGGCATATGACCTGAGTCTTTTTGTAGACCTGGAAGGATAGTCTCTCCAGCTGCTCACATTTTTTTCCCCTCTACATAGGGTACTAAGACAGACTGTACATAAAAATATCCATTCACACTTATCTTCAGACTCAAACTCAGTCCATTTTTTTATAGCTGAGTTATAAAGCGCCGACACGTTTGGCATTTGCCATCTGGTAAGAGGTGGCATTGGGGCATAAGGGAATAATTGTAATGATGTAGGAGAACTATTTTGGTATATTATGTTTGACTACTTAAGTAATTCAAAAAGCTTCAGTGCAGATCATCATCTGGAATAAACCGTCATACCAACTGAACATCAAGGAAACTGTGAAAGTCTGCGCTTTGTGAGAGTGCGGAATCTGTGTCTTTGCTTAGCACTGCTCAGCTGTTAGTGTGTAGTAGTAACACAATACAGTGCCATAAATTTCTTGAGCTATTAAGAAAGGAAAAGGAATCATCTCTCTCTCTCTCTCATTTCCAGCATGGCATCTGCTTTTTGGTTTTCTTCCTGCACCTATCTGCTTATTGCTACTTCTCAGCCAAAGGAACGAGTAGTGTTTATGAGCAGTGCACATCTACAAAAAGACAGGAAAATACGTTTCCAACCTGTCACATTTAACTACTCAGTAGTATTAGCCTCCTTTACAACAGTCTTTACCTTTTGTCTCCGACTTCACAGCTAATAACTCCCACTGCAAATGCCACAGCAGACAAAGTTCTTTCTCATGCAGCTTAAACCTTGCTGGCAGCTTTGTCTGCCTTGAACAGCTACCTCATGAACTTTCATTATTTGCCTACATTCATTAATGTATAGGATCAAAGAACATGGAGAATCCATTCTAAAGGAATTCATGTAAATTATTATTATAAAATAAAAGAATAAAAATAAACTACAGAAAATTACATGTATGTCATGAACAATGCAGAAAGGATATAATTCTGGTGTTATATTTTAGAAATGGGAGGATTTCAGCTTTTCCAGGGAAGTAGAGATTAGTTAAAACAGCATTTTTGAATTTCTGAGTCATAATAATCCTTTTCATTCAACTCTTGGTCAAAATGTGTAATCATATATGCTAGAAAATATTTAACTAAAGTATTAAAAAAGTTTTATGATGGCAATCTGTCTTCATAATGGAGAATTTCCCTATTGCATTACCAATTGGATAAAAGTATGAATGAATTACAAATGCTTGATGCCTGTGATGAATGCAGGATGCTTTCCTGTTTTACATATTTATCTGACATAAGAGGCTTGGAAAACCATAAATCAATTTCTATTTTATTTTATTTTATTTTAAGAATGGGAAGTAGGCAGTCTCACAAATATAAGGGATTTAATATGTGCAGTAGCACAGATTTACTTATTTACTATTCCTACTTGGAGTCAAAATCTTCATTAACTGAAAATGCATGGTGAATGAGGGCAATGATTTTGGTGGAGTTGGGAAAGGAGAAGGAAAGAATGCCTGTCTGAAGAAGTAGTAACCTTACTCCTAGTCTGAGACTAAGTTGATTCCTTGCAGTAAGATTTTCATCTACCTCTACAATAGTAAAATGAAAGAGGGAAGGAAAGCAGTGCAGCTGGGTCATGCCTAAATGAATGAGGCTCCCTTGAGTCTTGAGCTAGAAAATGAGAAGAACTACTGACAGTAACTTAAGGAAAGTTGGTTGTGCATCTCAGTGTTCTCCAGTGGCATATGTATTTAAAAATTGAGGTCTCTTGTGACATCTTTCCTGGTTTCTGTTTTCAAGAAGAATGGGTTTCCTCCCTTCAGGAGGCTGATTCATTGTGTAGATTTATATGCACCTAGCATCTTCTTGCAGGGCTTTATACTTATAAGCTCTCTGTTTCCTGTATCCTCCAAGACACACAAAATAAATTCAGACAGCCAGATCTATGTATGACAAAAAGCTCTGTTAGCAATGTGAATGTGGAAAATATACCAGTAAGTTTCCAAGTCATTAAAATATGACTATGTGTAGCTAGGAGAACTGTATGTTCATTTTAAGTAGGTCATCAGCTTTCCAAGAACAGCTGGAACAAACTGCTCCCTCTACGTGGGCATGCAAAGCCGAAAAAGCAGTGTATGCACTATTAGCTGTGGGTGGCAGAGAGCAGTCCAGCACAATATTCAGTATCTTTTCTCCATCGTTGCATAGCAAGACTGTTTAGAGGCAGAATAGGCCAAAGTTATGGAAAAAAAAAGTGTAATTTGTCAAGGAAGCATGAAGGCTGTTAACTCATGACAATGCTTTGTAGTGGTAAAATCAGTACTATAGCTGTCAGACGCCTGGTGTGAATGGGATGATGAAACTTAAAAAGCCAGATCTCCTTCAAAAGTTTGCTCTGGATTTGAGAAAATGGTGGGAACTTGAAATAAGGTTTATAAAAGGATCACCTGTATGTTGAAATGAGTTTCAGGAAGGATAATAAGACTGATTTTAGGTATGAAAGAATACTGGGAGTATTTTGAACTGAAGCAAAACAAAAGCCTTGCGTTTCTTATTAGTAACCTGGAAAAATCACAGTATGAACAAACTCTTCCTTGTCTCACCCTACTTTTGTTTGCTTTCTGTCAGCTAATAAACAAGAAAAATATTTCTTTTCTATAAAAGCAGTTTAGTGTAGCACAGTGGTCCCTTCTTACTGTTCTGGTTCTGAAGGGCTGCTCTATCTGCCTGAGGTCACGCAATAAACATTTTGTTTATCGAGGCTGCTTATATTCTTAAAACACACAGATACACAGAACAACAATGGAATCATGCATATTTTAGCTAACACTCAGATATCCTGTTGACTGAATTTTGCCTTATGGTGTCCAAAGAATAAGTTACATTACAAGTAGTTTGATCCCCAAATTACCTTTAGGAGGATACACCACTGTAAATTATACAGATTTATATGTATAATTACGTAAATTATGCAGATTTATCTATGGAACAAGAACAATGTTTATAATCTGCAATGGACTCAATTTAAAAATATTTTTTTTTTTTACATAGAAAATGAATCTCTGAGACAGCAATACTGAATCTCTGAGCTGAACCGATGTGAATAAAAATTCCTATTTAATATTTGGATTATTTTTTTATCTGGCACTTTTACCTAGCTTTGTCTTTATAAAAGAAATTTATAACAACCTGCTGAAACTCTGGGTAGAACCTTTAGTTGCAGATAAAATTGCTTGAAGGGGTGTGAAAAGCATACCTTTTGATCACAAGTAGAACTGCAGCCCTGCTGCTGCTGTAAAAAAAATGGTTTAAAGTCTTTATAAAACTCTCCCTCTTGCATTTCTGCAAGTGATCACTAATGAGCACCATGACTTTTGACAGTCCATCTTTATAAGTGCAGTTCTACAGGTTATTGATTTCTAAGCATTCAATGAATAACTTTTAGAGAACAAATTGTGTTAACACTTTTTTCAGTCTTACATATGGAATATATCTTACATGCTTTTGCAAGTTATAAATAGAAAAACAATATTATAGATAGAAAAACTGGACATATTTTGTTACTTGATTACGTACTTTAGATATGTAAGCAGTAATATACACTAAATTACTTTGAACTGGTTTTGGATAAGTTTGCGTGATCAATCCTGCGTAAGTGAAAAATGAAAGAATAATACGGCAGGATTTGCTATTCCAGTAACAATGAAATTATATGACATTTTCTGATTAAAGAATTCTTTATTGGAGGACAGGGCTTTAGTAGAAGATACAAGAAATATATTCCAATTGAGTATGTACAATACCTAAGTAATCTATAAAGTATTCTGCTTTATACAGTGGTACGATTCTGCTGTTTTCTGCACCTCTATGACTATCATTTCCAGAATGGAAACCTTTTCTAAATCTAAGTCTCTATTTACTCCTGAGAAATGCACTATAGGTTTAAGTCACATGAATTATAGCTCATTTGTGTGTGAAGTCAGTGAGCAAAAATCATGCCTGTTTATAAGAATGAACTGTACAAGGTACAGGGGACAGCAGATTAGATATCTACATAATTGTAGGGTATTAACTAGTCTGTCCAAAATGTCTTCTGACAATAAATCTGTGTTTGTCATGCCACACAAACCCAATACATACTTGAATAAATGTAATCTTGGACAAAAAGTTCAAAGGTCTTAAAGTTGTTCCTAGGGGACCTTTGGCTGGAGTGCCTTTACCTTCTTACTTGTTTAAAGGGTTGCTGAATTGAGGGAAGAGTCAGTACTCAACTTTACTGGGATTTTACTGCTGTTTCCCGTCTTTTCAAAGAAGTTAGGAGCAGGTAAGAGGTGATAGGAGAATAGCACCCTTGTTCAAATCAAAGTGCTTTTTCTAGGAAAAGAGGAGCACTGTGAAGTCAGATGTTGTATATCCCCAGAATTAAGCTTTTATTTCTATTTACAATGTTTTAAGACCCACAAAGCCTCAAAGGCCTAATTTTCTAATCAACACTTTTGGACTCTTCTTAAAACATTTCTCTTTTGAGGACAGCATGGTATTCTTAACACTGAAAATTAGTCTGTACAAAGTTGCTGGGCTGGATTTTTTCCTTTTTGTTTGCCTCTTTTTTTTTTCTGTTCTTAAGTGAAATGTATTCTGGTTTGCCATTTCATAAAGAAGCATTTGAAATTATTGTTTTTTTACAATGTTGATAATTTTTGTGAGTCTTTTAGTTTTGTCATCCTGTAGTATCACCCTTCAGTGCACTTACTATAATCTTGTGAAAGGTTTGGTTTCCTTATTTCTGTACTATTAACTACATCATTTAAAGATAAAAAGTGTTCTAAAATTCCCACGTTATATTCAGGTTTTGCACTTACCGACTGAGAAAGATTATGGAAAAAGCCTATCTGGAGTCTGTCCTGTTCACTGATTACACGGTTTTGAGGTACACAACCACTAAAAAGGGTTTTGAAAGGCTCAGGGAATCATCAGGTGAATTTGTGCTGGAATTCCTGCAGAATGCACTCAACAAGCTTCTCACTGCATATGTGGTTCAGGTTCCTTGCACCTAAGAAAAAACAATATATGCAAGCAGGAAGTGTTAATTTTGCTAATTTGTCATAAATACCTATACATGCCATTCATGAATTGGTAGAAAATAACAGGTGTTTGTTGACTGAAGCTCTTTTAACTAATTCCTACTTTAACAAGCTGATTCCTGGGCCCTCAGGACTTGCGTTTGAGTAGTCATTTAATGACTTGCTAAGTGACAGATACACTGATGATTTTGAAGGTAGAAAGCGTTGTTTATAAATGGCAAGAAGGAAAGAGGGCAAGATTTGTGGCAAACACTGTCTAGTCATTAAAGAACAAAATTGACTAAACTCATTTTGGCCCAATGTAACTTTACAGGACTAGCGTAAATTCAGTCAGGATACTCTTTTTCTGACCTGTAAAGTGCAGCCTAGAAGAGGCAGGATTAGCACTGTATCTATTCATACATAAAGTGACTTAGACTTAAATTTTGAATTAACAAACAATATGAACCCATTCAGAATTACTGCTGTTGTCACTTCTGAATTCCCTCAAGGATGGGAAGATATGTTTCTGTTTAACCCTAGCAACCTCATTTATTAGGCACTGATTTATTTCTTGTAAATTACTTGTCATTCTAATTCCTCAGCAATAAAACTGAAGAAGTCTGCGTAGGGCTACAATCAAACTGAGGTGGAAAAAAAAAATAGAAAGAGAAAAGTTGAAATAGCTATCCATTACCCACAACAATGAGCTTAGCTCCATCATTACAATTTTATGTGAAAGTATTTGTTGGTCATCCAGAGACAGGAAAATAAACTTGGATTTCTGGTCAACATGGTTGGCAGTCCATGTTGAATCAGAACACACGAACACATTATGTCACTCACAGAAAGAATACGTTGGTTTTATCCTTCAGGAGGAGTTTGCAAGAGGTAGCTAGCATAAACTACTTGACTCTGTAACAAGATTGAATATTACAGAATTAAGGAAATGTGCCGCGATTGAGAGACAGGACA
>VXAK01028011.1:80286-97542 GCA_013399435.1 Arenaria interpres | reverse complement strand
GAGTCCTCTCAGGTGTAGGAACAACCATGATGGACACTGATACACTCTATAAGAAGACCTCAGGGCTAGGAACAGGCCTGTTTAATTTAATTTATCTAATAAATTTAATTTAATTAATCATCATAGTGACAAGCACTATGTCCCACATATGTCTCCGCCTGAACTCTCACTAAGTCAACATCCACGCCAACTCTAAATGGTGTTGCCTTTCCATATGGCTTGGGAAATGCAAATGACAAAAGACAAAGCTGAAGCTTGACTCATTCCTGAACACAGGCATTTCGAGTCACCTGAGAAGTTGTAGGGTATCTGAGACATCTGCACAGTGTTGGGAGCTACAGTACAGGATCTTCTGGAGGCCTGCAGGGTCAGCCTGGGTACTTGAGAGTATCTCAGGTGGCACTAGACACCTCTGTGTAGACAGCTGAATTAGTCCCTGGAAACCTAGAAGAGGGGGATGGGTCAGAAATTTGTTGGTTGCGATTGCAATGACTGAGTGTTGTGGCTGGTTGCGGAGGACACCTGTAACCAAGGTACTCCAGAAGAACCAGGTTTGGGTGGTGGAGAGGAAGGGAAGCAGACACATAAAAGATGTCAGAAGGCAATATGAATGTGTGCTCAGTGCTGGCACGGTATGGAAAACTGCTTTGGGTCAAGATCAATTTTTTTATGGTTGAGAAGTGAAACAGTTAAAAATGCTTTTGCCATGGAAAGTGTTGATGAGCAGAGGGATCGCTCAGGACCAGTTCCACAACATTCCGATGAGCATAGACATAAAAGTGACTGGGGGCACTGCTAAAAATAAGGCAGTGCTCTGACTGTCTTGGCAGTCACAGACGTCTGAAAGCAGCAACGAGGGAGCACATTTTTCCTTCTGCTGGGCCAGGAATGGTAGATAGATGTTTAGACCCATGTGTCCAGCAAAAGGTCAACATCAACTTTTCCTGTTCAGCCAGAAGAAGCCACTACAGCCCACTCCCAAAGAAAAGAAAGAGGCACCACCAGAGGCTATGAACCTCTATAGAGCCCCCTGGTTGACATAGGACCAGAAGCAGACAAGCAAAAGCCACAGACGTCACCAGAGTGAACAGAACCACAGTCCTGGATGCTTTCATGAATCAATTAGGTGCAAAACCATTTCCTTCTCAGACGATATGGGTAACTGCTGTCATTTTTGTAAATTTATACATTTCAGTGAATTAGATCATTAGCATATTTAAACTACTTTTGCAGTTTTCTGATATTTGAGATCTGATACACATAGACATGCAGACAGACAGAAGCACTTCTACCCGCTCCCTATTAATGACAGTATTTCCAGTACATCACAAAATGCATACGTGTGCCCATCTGCTTCTCCTGTGCATCCATATTTCACCCTGCAGATGCACCTGAGGTCTGCCAGTGTCTTTGCTCTGCATTGCGAGTTCTCAGTGGCACCAAATAGTCAGGGCACACTACTGCTTCCTCCCTCTTTTTTTATTTTTCTTTTGAGCAGAGGATGTGTAGTTTTCCCAAGAACACGGTGGATTTCTCTCAAGCTCTTCTTTCTTGAGTTCCCAGTCTTCATCCCTCTGGTCTAAGGGGATTCCTTTCATTGCGGCTGTCCTGCGATAGTTCCTGCTCTCCACCTCTGCTCTGGGGAAGAAAGCAAGACACTTCAGATACTGAGCACAGCACAGTCGCACCACCGTTCACGAGCCACCCATCTACAGGATCAGGGCATCGTGTATTCGTATGGTCAAAACACTGTTGCCAGCAATACATGAAAAAACACTGGCGAGCATCCCAAATCCAACAGCGGTCATCACCCCAAGTGTTCAGGTACTCAGGGAGAATTGGGCTGAAGTAGAAAACCTTCAGTAAGGATCTGTGGTGAGATCAGACTTCTACCAGTGGAATCATAATTTTAACCATAAAAAAGCCTCAAAGACTCATCCTGTGAATTCGTGTGCTGGTAAATAGACTTAAGCACACTTAATGCAATTGTACACGGTGTATTAACTCACCGCAACCGCAACATCTCCATTTTCTTTTAATAATCTGATGCAAATTATACATTTGTTACTCAGAAGCAGCTGTGTTTTGAAGGCTGTTTCCTGTTCTTTGCATGTCCATGCAAACCTGGGCGAGTGGTACGGGTACTCTGTAGCAGAATATTCCTAATATTTACATGTTAATAATGTTTACCTGTCGAAACGTGTAGTATTTCCATGTTGATGTTAAATTTCCATGTCGATGCAAACAGTCCTCAGCTCAGAGCAGTGGCTCAGCCCAGGAGTGCGCTGATGCAGCCCCTGGGGTCAGACACACAGCGTGGAAGGATCACGGTGGTGATAAGAGGGGGCTGAACTGGGATTTAGGAAGGATTTGGATGCTCATAGCCCTCTCCAGACGTGCACATCAGCCCTGGATTTGGCACAGGCTGTTATTTTTAAAATTGCCTTTTCTCTCTTTTTTTGCATGACAGGCAAATACCCGAAACTGAGGGTGATGCTCTGTAACAAAATATCCCCCATATTTACATGCCAATACCGCAGACACCGTGAGCGGAGGGCAGACCTGCTCTATGCTGAGCAGCAGCATTAGCACACAGACACACATCTTCTGCCCCCAGCATACACCTCCCACCAGAGCCATGGACCCACTGCCCGACCATGGACATCACCCCTGGGACCTTCCACACACCTGAAGGCGCAGAAGGTAATCCACATTATACTACAAATACCAGTAATTCCTCCTAGTCACCTCCAAGTTTGCTGGCGTGAAGAGGTGAAACCATTGCAGGAGGGTGAGGGCATTCACTGTGGTTGCAAATTATAGTGGGTGGGCTTAAAAAAAGGTTCCTGAACCTCAGTGATAAACTCTTGGCTGTTCCACAGCCTGCGTTATGGCTGTGAGGTGATCACACAGCCTTGGTCTGCCTTATAAAATGTCCTAGGCATGGGCATTCAAAGCACCTTCCCAGTTATTAAGTTCTCCCAGTCACGCAGCTGCAGGTCAACTCAGGCCAGCATGTGGCCCTAAAAGACAAGCTTTCCACCTTAAATTAGCCATTCCCCTCAGAAAACCCTCCACCAGCTACAAGAGTTGCCGTAGGCTGTTGCCTAGGTGGCTCAGACCGAGGTGTCAATCATCCTGTCAGTCATTCTCCCAGCCGCCTCCACCAGCAGGAGCATCTGTCAGCCTCCGGCGTCGCCCGTCAGCACCATCCCGGCAATTCCCACACTCTTGCCATCACCTCAGCACCGCGGCTCTGCTGCACGGCCAAGAGCAGGGCATATGCTACAGGCTCGGCCGGACTCGCTAAGCAGGGTTTAACGGCGAGATTAGAACAAAACTGACAGCACTGGATAGGTAAGCAATTGCCATAAATCATTAATCGAGGGCAACAAGCCTGACGACCTTTCACTCTCTAGGATGGGCAATATTTACGGCTCCGATATAAAAACTAAGCCAGCCAAGAACTGAGAAGAGTATAAAGGGGGAACCCTTCTCTGGAAGAAAGTGCCAAATTAGCAAAACTGAGATATCAGCTGCTTGTTGTTTCATAGAATCATAGAATGGTTTGGGTTGGAAGGAGCCTTAAAGATCACCAAGTTCCAACCCCCTGTCATGGGCAGGGACACCTCCCACCAGACCAGGTTGCTCAAAGCCCCATCCAGCCTGGCCTTGAACACCTCCAGGGATGGGGCAGCCACAACTTCCCTGGGCAACCTGTTCCAGTGTCTCACCACCCTCACAGGAAAGAATTTCTTCCTGGTATCTAATCTAAATCTCCCCTCTTCCACTTTAAAACCGTTACCCCTTGTCCTGTCACTACACTGCCTGACAAAGAGTCCCTCCCCAGCTCTCCTGTAGCTCCCTTCAGATATAGGAAGGCTTCTATAAGGTGTCCCTGGAGCCTTTTCTTCTCCAGGCTGAATAACCCTGGCTCTCTCAGTCTGTCTTCACAGGAGAGGTGCTCCATCCCTCTGATGATCTTAAATTTCTTTAGACTGAAGGTTTAAGGCCAATAAGAGCTGATTCTACTGCATGGAATGGTGAGGGTTTGCAGTATGACCAGCTCCATAAACAGCAAAGCTTTAGCCTCCTGGATGTGGGCTGGGCAGGTAAAATGCAAAGGTCCCATCAGCTTCCATAATAGCCAGGGCTTAGAAGCAGGAACATGTGACTACCCTAGAAAGCTTTTTGGGCTCTACAGGGGGATTTGGCACAGTTTGGGTGTCTCTTCCTATGGAAGGACACTGATGCTGTGACAAGATTAAAGGTGAGCATGGAGCCTTTCAGCAGGAACCAACAAGCTGTAGGAGCACAGCAAAAGGACAGCAGCACCTATGGAAAGCTTTATGTGGATTAATGAAAGGTGGCATTGGGTAGGCACTGGCCACCTCGGACATCTGCCCAGCCACTGTGCCTGATTTTGAACTTGGCAGCTCTTCATGCTGAACTGGCAAGCTGGAGACATCGAGTTGGATGCGTGTCTATAAAAAAAATAGTATCCGTGATTTCTATGGTGCCAAAGCAGTCTTGAGAACGTGGCAGCAGTAAAAAAGGTGCCAGTTAAGGGCTATGGTGTAAATTCACAAGAAAACCCAGGGGAGAAAAAACCTTTGAGTGTTCTCAGCGTCTCAGGTTCCAGCATGTGCAGGTTTCACAAGCAACATCCTGAGATACCAGGTAACGTGTAGGGACCCCAATTTGCACTGAACCAGCTGATTAGCCTCTGGCGACCTGTCCCACTGCTTTAGAGAGAGGGAGGTGTGGGACATGGCTCAGACCTCTGGAGGACAACACCCTGATCCAGGGAAACAGCTTTGCAAGGAGGAAAATATCCCTGAGCCAAATCAGTGGCTGACAAACCGGAATGGTAATCGGGAACTGTTTAAAAGCAGAGTACTCGTTGCACGTGGTGCCACAGTGACAACCATAAACAGTTAAGGCAAAAAGGAGTTTTCCAAAATTTGGAAGCAATAATTGGCCACCCTATTAACAGATCAAATGGTGTAATTTTCAGCAATTATGTAAAAAAGAAAGGATGGCTCAGTTCTTTGCGACAAGAAGAGCCAAATGATATACATCCACTAACATCAACTGCTAAAGAGCTGTTCTTGAACAATTCAACCTGTGCATTCACCACTCCAAGGGGTTAATACTTGTTAGCTCTTGCTTTCATTCCTATTGCTTAATAATTGCTCTGTAATATCCTTAGAAAAACAATGATGTCATGAAGTGGTAACAACTTTGAAAACATACCAAGGCAAACCGGAGAAGGCAGTGGAAGGTATGAACGTCTTTGCAATGGCTCCCTTGGGACAAAGATGCATATTTGCTTATCTACTGCTTCTGCTTGATGGCTTTAGTAGGGTTTAGATGGAAAAATAAGTAACACACTCGTATTTGTTCTGGTCCTCTCTACAGCAGCCAATTTATTCATTGCTGGAGCCCCATCGGCTGCCGCAGCGGGACCGGCAGTGGCTACTCACGTTTCTAAGAACCTGGAGCAGTCCTGGTGACCGTAGATTTCCGCAAGCCTCCTGGGAGTGTCGCCGAAGAGGTCGGCCGCGTCCATGGCAGCGTGCAGGGAATGGAGGGTGCGAAGAACCCCCAGTCTCCCCGACTCGGCGGCAAAGTGAGCCGGCGTCCAGCCCACGTCGCTCCGCAGGCAATGCCGGGCACCGTGGTCCACGAGGAGCCTCACCAGCTCCGATTGCCCTGGTGTGGGGCGGCAAAACAGGGAGAGAAGATGCCCCTGCATTAGAACTTTAAACCTTCAGGATGAAGAAGAGGGTGTCACGCACCTCGTCATAATTCCCTCAGTCATATAACGATGGATTTCGCCCATGACCTGGCTGTTTGATTTCTCAAATAAATGATACACATCAGAAAATGCTGAATTTTTTTTAATGCAGACTGCTTCCAGAAGCATTTTACAACAAAAATGGCAATAAAACAAAAAAGCTTTCTACTAACTTCTGAACAGTACATCTCAATTAGTCATTGACTAGTTGGCCCTTGACTACTTTTTTTCCTTCATTTTGGTTTTTAATTCAATACAAAATAAAATATAAACATTAAAAGAAACGGAAAATGTGTGAACAGCTTTACTAAAACAAAAGTTTGTTTGACAGGAGATAGGGAAGTTACTTGTTTTCATTCACCTTCACATTCTTCTAATTTGTGGAAGTGCTTAAAGAAGTGAAAAACAGTTTTCCTGCCCTCTTCACCCTGCCTTTACTGAGCTAAATCCTAGCTACAGCACCTAGGCCACATCAGCCTCTCATCAGCCTTTCACAATAACCTATTGATATGGAAACGTGCTTTTCTTGCCAGCCCTAGTTTCAGTGCTTATCATTTTGGATTTCTCAGAGACAGTCACAGCATTTATAAATCCTCATTCCCCGATCTCATGCTTTGACAATTTACATTTTTAATCACATATTCACTTTTTATATATAATGTTGCTGTATATCTATATATACATGAAACAGCTTTTCTTAAGTAGCTCAGTTCCCTTTGCTGCTGCCCAAATGAGTAATCAGGGCAAAAATAAAGCATGGTATCAAGCGTAAAACAGTAAATCACACAATTTCTGAGCAAAGACAGGTGCCGTGATGGGAGATCCCAACATGTAACAAACACCCCAGCACAGAGGAGTACAGGTTCCATTTCCCATTTTACACTGTGTACAATTACCCATTATATATTGTTGCATTCATCTCTTCTCGGGGCTGCAAAGAGATATCTGACTTTAACAGACACTGGTAAAGGACCAAAATGGGAGCTTCAAACAACTCAGGCCCTGTGTTGTTCCTTTGACCAGATGGGATAAAGGGAGAGCAATGTAAAACACACTGTAATTAATTTTCCTTAGTAATTTTGATAAATAACTGGCATAAATACAGTGGGTTTGACTTTCTGCTAATTTGTGCAGTTGTACATGAGAAATAACTCCTCTGCACTGCATGAAGACACCACTTAGAAAAGTAATGTGAGGGACAAGCAGATGTGCTATATGTACATATCATGTAAATTGTAGATTTTCACACAGGATGGAAAAAAAAGCTAAAAAACAATCACTTTGGTGGTAATTCCATAAATTATTTTGAAGGCAAGATTCCCATTTTAATTGGTATTTAACCAGGATAACCATGAGCCAGCAATGTGCCCTTGTGTCCAAGAAGGCCAATGGCATCCTGGGGTGCAACAAGAAGAGTGTGACCAGCAGGTGGAGGGAGGTCATCCTCCCCCTCTACTCTGCCCTGGTGAGGCCCCATCTGGAGCACTGGGTCCAGTTCTGGGTTCCCCAGTTCAAGAAGGACAGGGAACTGCTGGAGAGGGTACAGCAGAGGGCCACAAAGATGATGAGGGGCCTGGAGCATCTCCCTTATGAGGAAAGGCTGATGGACTTGCGTCATTTTAGTCTGGAGAAGAGAAGACTGAGGGGGGGACCTGATCAATGCCTATAAATACTTAAAGGGAGGATGATAAGAGGATGGGGCCAGTCTTTTTTCAGGGGTTCCCAGTGGCAGGACAAGAGGAAACAGGCACAAACTTGAATATAAGAAGTTCCATCTAAACATGAGGAGGAACTTCTTCTCTTTGAGGGTGGCAGAGCCCTGGAACAGGCTGCCTGGAGAGGTGGAGGAGTCTTCTTCTCTGGAGACATTCAGAACCTGCCTGGACACATTCCTGTGCAATCTGCCCTGAGTGGACCTGCTTTGGCAGGGGGCTTGGACTAGGTGATCTCCAGAGGCCCCTTCCAACCCCATATCATTCTGTGATTCGGTGCTTTTTTTTTTCCTTTTTCCTCATTAAGGACAAAAGGATCAGATTTGAGCTGTGACTATCACCAGTGTTAATTGCTATCATAGCAAGATGTAATTACAATCAACATTGCCTTTTACGATGCTAATGCTGTGGTTCCCAGAGGTAACAGAGCAGGGAGTGCCCTTACCTTTTGCTGCAGCCCAGTGCAGCGGGGTCCTGTCATGCCAGTCGACATCCTTATGATTTGGGTCGCAGCGCCCTGTCCTCAAAATCTCATCCACCAAGTCATAGTCCCCCAAGGCCACAGCTTCATGGAGCTCTGTCATGCTGCGCTCTTCAGAAAGGCGCCTGGTAAAAGGCTGATGGTCGTTTAGTGGGTGGTCACCTATGTATTGGCTCCTCTCAAGAGCAATTCTAACAGATCAAGCAGCATCTGGGTTAAAAATGAGACACGCACTGTGAGAAAGCAGGATTTATAAAACTTAAAAAAAAAAAAAAGAGGAAAGAGGAGTGATAGGAAGAATAAAAATAATTTATCTTCAAACAAGCGATCACAGACTGATGGTGATGTTGAATTTACAGTCATGAAAACTGGAGGTAAAGTGCAGCCCTTTATATAAAGGACAAAACCACATTGCTTTTCTCCAGGATGTTGCTAACGAACAGCCAGCTCAGGCCAAACATTTGCCACGGGTCTGTTGGTACTCACTTGCCATGGAAACTGGCTCCTCCCTGGCCAGTGCTGCAGATCCATTATTGGTAGCTTTCTATTGCAATGAAAGAAATGTCTCTGCAACTGTCTATCTTCTGATCTTCTTTGGTGCAAATAATGCAGCTAGGCCATGTTGCTTAAGAATCTCATCTCCATAGCCGGGCTTTGCACTTCCCAGGCTCATACAACAGACCCCCATCAAGAAACGCAAGCAGATCTTCAGCCCCTGCAAGGCTGTGGATTTCAATAATTACACCTGTGCTAGGAGATATTCCCCAGCTGCTTCGCTGGCAGAGGATTTAAGCAGCTTGCAAGGATCACCATGGTATCTCTGAGGATGGAAACAGGGCAATATTTTCTCCAGTCTGGCCAAATCAGCAGGGAGAAAACTTGTATATTCTGGTATCAACAGCTGGTGTTCAGCTAATTATTCCAATTGCCCTCATAAACCAGAAGAGTTTTAGGATTTGGTCCAGCTTTTGCATCATGTTTATTTCATGGAGTAATTTTCACAGATTGAAAAAGGTGTGATTTCCACGTTCAGCATGTTGGAAAGGAGCAACATTGGATCTTGCAGAGATCCAGAGAGGGAAGGTTTGCAACCATAGGGGTTACACCCTGGGAGCCAGAGCAGATGGGGCCGTTTCCCTGACCCCAACTCCCATAAACCTCCCAACCACATCCCAAATCCAGGCTGGAAGGACACACCACCATCTCTACCCTGCTTTCTTGTAAGAAAAAGATGAGATATGAAGGTCAGAGCGATTCACAGACTGCTTCAATAGGTTCCCTGACTTAGGTGGTTGGACTACATAGACCAGATGGAAGAGAAAGACCCATACATGACTTCTACTGAGTTTGACTTCTGAACATCTGGGAATAACTGACTATATTAAAAAATATAATAAATTTTGGGGCTCCTCAGTGGGCCACAGAAGTATCACTGGCTTGGGCATGTCTCTGTTACTTTAACCACTCACACACCTCCTCCTCCTCCTCCCCTCTCACTAACCTTGAAGAACCTGTTCCTTTAGATTAAGCAGAGGTCTTCAGAGTTGTTCTCCAAGCCCTTTCATCAGCATTAAATCTATCCTGAAAAAGTTACACTTTAATACATCCTGCCTATCACTGAAATGAGTTCTGGACAAAAGTACAGAAAAAAAAAAAAGAATTTTGGACCTTTTCATACAACTTTCTTATTGCTTCCCGAGGAAATGTCAAAAAAAAAAAATAATCAAAGTTTCAAAGTTTAAAAATACAACTTAAATTTCAAGCACCTTTGTGCTCTGCCAGCTTCAGATCATATCCACACATATACAGGCAAAGGGAGGGGAAGATGATCCCACCCCAGGAGCTCACCAGCTCTCCGAGGAGAGGGTCCGCAGGTGCAGCTTCATAAACAACTGAGGCCAAGCCAAGTTTTGCCATCCCTCCCTCCGTCCCTCCCCTGCTGCCTGCCTTTGCCAGCCTCAAACCTCCCATGGCTGTTTCATCAGCTGGATCAACCTCTTGATCTCTCAGAAAGCTAATCTTTTATTATCGGTGCTGGTTTTAGGGTTAATTCCCTAAACTCGGTGTTATTGAGGGGGCAAACGCCAGGGCTGCACCGATCCCCCCCGTCCGTAGGAACCTGTGCTTGATCCACCTTAAACTGCTCCAGAAGTTGTGCCCAAAAGCGGGACCGCTTTCCCTCGGGGGTTGTTATCCCTTTCTCATAAGGCCAGAAGAAAAGAGTTGGATTTTTACGGAGGGACCTAGAGCCAAAGGTCTCCCCTCTTCGCCCAGCCCTAAGCGTCGCAGCTCCTCCGTGGGATGTTGCAACCCATCCGGGGAGATTTCCTCGCCGGGATCCCGGTGCTTGATCCAGCCACCACGCTGGGCAGCAGGGCGGTGAGGAAAGCCAGAAATTCACAGCCCCATGCAAACAACCCCGTGTCTAAACCCGTCCCTGCCCTGCAAAGGCACAGCCTGGCCTCCCGGCAGCCGCAGGGTCCTCTGGGGCGTGCGGTGTTTTGTAGGGATGGCTCCATGCCGGAAACTTGTTTTCCAGGTCCGGGGAAGATCTCTCCCAGAAAGATTGTCTCATCTGAAAACTAAGGCAAAGTTTGGTCCCTCCCCTTCGGGGAGAGCCCGGCAGTCGGTCTGCCCGCGAGAAAGACGTCCTCCTGCGGGAACAGCCGCCTCTCGCCAAGCTCCGGAGGGCTGTGGACGGCCGAAGGGTCCATCCTGCTCCTCCAGCCAGCGGGACAGGAGCGGAGGGCGGCTGGGACACCACACACCAGGTACATTGCATGCCGGGTGCTGCTAAAGGGGAAAAAAGAGAGTCTGGGGAGGAGCGACGGTGGTGCGAGGGGGATTTCAAGGAGCTGGGTACTTTCTGCGCAGCCCCTCGCGCTGCTCCTTGATGGTCCTGCTCCTTGGCTTCAGCCCAAAGCCTGTCCCCAGTGGGGGCTCGCACCCTCCTTCCTCCCTTCCAGCCCTTTATCCGGCCCCAAATTCCTGCATGTCCCTGCAGAGGGGTGGGATTCGCGCCGGGGAAGCTGCAGGGAGAGGGGGGGATGCGGTGACGTCCCCCTTCCCCACTGTGTGTACGGGCAGCGCTCGGGGAACACGGTGATTTGAGTTTTCCCCTGGGGAAAAGCAACCCACCCTCCCGAGACGGACGTGCCCAGCGTGGGATGGGAAGCAGTAGTCCCAGGCTGCAGCAGGGGAAACTCAGACTAGATGGAAGGGGAAAAAAACCGAGTGTGATTAAACCCTGCTTCAGGCGTCCAGCATTGGAGACGTGCAACAGCGAGGCAGCCCCCTGCGTGCCCTGCTTCGAGCAGGGGTTTGGATTAGGTGACCCCCAGCGGTCCTTCCTAATCTAAATTCTTCTGGGAGGCTGAAGGGGGACACAGAGCAGGAGGTTTTGGGTGCTCTGCCCGCACAGTGTTCATCTCCCCCAAACCTGGCATCTGCAAGGTGGACGCCTGTGTGGGACCCTGAGTCCTGGCTGCTGTTAGGAGTCAGTGCAGAGAGAGATGGTGGGTTTAGGATGTGGTTCCCTCCCCCAGTGTGTTTTAAACCTGATGAGCTCAGATAGAGGTGACGAGGTGGTGGACTGTGACATTAGATGAACCCGCTGGGACAGCCTGCCTGTACTTTGCCCCGTGACACAGCCATCTGAACCTTTCCAGGAGAAGCAGGTGGTGGCTTTTCAGGGTAGGAACCGAGGGCAGCAATGCCATGCGGACTTCCACGTATTAACCCCACTGACACGATCTACAGCAGCCAAGAAGCTGTTGTGACTTACTGCTGGGGACACGCAGGTTCCTCTAACGGGCAGCTCGAGGAGGAAACCAGAGATGCTCAAATCTCCATCTCTGGCTGTCATTAGTGGTTGGCCTCCCCTTTTTCCCTGCCTGCTGGAGGTGAAACACTTTCTCTTTTCAAAATCAGCTAATATCAGGGGGGAAGAGACCTTTCTGCAGTGGAGTCGTGCTTGTAGAGAAGTGAGAGGGGACATTCCCGCTGGGGGAGGAACACTTGGATTTGGCCCTCAGATCCATACACAGTCTTCAGTGCCTCCTCCTGCTGACTCCAAAGCTGCTCTCTCCTGCTTCCACCTGACATCCCCACCACACAGCAGATAGACAGGTTTTCCACCACCCAGGTCCTGCTTCAGGCCCAAGCAAAGGGTGAGAAATGTTGCTTCATTGCCTAAAACAGGGCATTTAGGAGCAGGGACCAGAACTGGGGCTCTCAAGTAAATGCTTAGGAGTACATTTAACACTTAGGGGTGCTTTTTCCCCCAGACTCAGTGAATGGTGAAATGTTTTGGTACATGGGGTAGGGACTATGAGGTGATCCCATGAATCGGTGATGAGAAATGGCTCTTTGGTTCAATCTCCAGTGCCCTAATCGGGCAAGGGTTGTACATAAAACAGAGCACTCGGAGCTCAAGAAGCAGACAGTTGACACCTCCATCTGGCGAGGAATATCTCACTGAGGGGTGCGACGAGGAGCGTGTGGAAGTGCCCTGAGATGCAGCTGGGAGGCCCAGGAGCATCATCCAAAATTCTGGGAATTGCCCAGCGGCACCTTTCCTTCTCTCAGTCTCCATTTCCCATCTTGAGAAGGGGGATGTACCGTCGTCCTTCCCCAGCCCCACACGCTGTCTGTGCTCGTGGTGATGTGTTATCACCAAATTACTGAGGCCAGCATCACCTCTGCACTAAGCCACACCAAGACGGTGGATGGAAGCAGCCGTTGAAACGTGCAGTCTGCTTGTTTACTGGGGGGAAAAAAATAAAAAAAAGTGGCTCAGAGCAGTAGAAAAATACACATTTGCATTTTGGTGACAGCCCCAGCCGTTTACACCCTGCGGCACAAAAGGCGTCAGTGTGAAGGACTCTTTCTTTCAGCTCCCCCACGTTCCCCAAGCACAGCTCCCCCGCTGTGGCAGCCTCCAAATAAAGGACAAGCCAAGGTCAGGAGAAAAAAAAAAAAACAAAAAACAAACCCACAACAAAAAAACCAAAAACTATAGGCCCTGATAAACCTCCCTGACCACTGCTGACTGTCCAAGCGAGAGCTCCTGTGAGGAAACTACTCACCGTTTACTCTGATGGCCCTTGCACTGCCCAGAGCCCCCCACAGCCCCTTCCTCCCTCGCTGGAGAAGGTGGCACCTCTCCAGCCCCCAGCCCCCAGGATGGATGTTTGCGGAGGTGACAGAGACCAGGTTTTGTCAGGTAGAGGGACAGCTCACCCCGACACCAGCCCCATCCTTCTCCTCCACCAGCATCATCCCAAGAGCTTCAGGGGGATGCTGAGCTCCCTGAGGAACAGCAAACCCACCTCAGAAGGTGCTAGGAAGAAGCACGGGGACAGCCATGACCCCGTCCTGCCGCTCTCGTGCACATAAGTTCTCCCTCCGCAAGTTCCCAGAGGGCTGGAGAGTTTGCAGGATCTGGCCCCAAAAAGCGCAACGCCGGATCACCTCCTGGTGCCAGCTCCGATGGACCCACAGGAGGTGGTGATGATTTACAGCAGCGTGGGATCCAGCCTTGGAATTTAAAAAAAAAAAAAAGCTTCCGTGTTTATCCCAGAGTCGGGAAAGGCTGTCGGAGACGCTTCCTGTGCCTTTGCCACCCCCGGCTCCGGGGCCGCTGCGGGAACCGCCCGGCCGCAGCACGTCAGCTCCGGGAAACAAACTCAAACCCACAGAATAGAGGCAGAAACACTGTTAAAATACAGGGAAGCCATCATCTACCTGCTTGCATTTACCAGCAATAACGTGAGCGTGCTGCTGTCAGACGTAACTTCTATTTTCGGATCGAGACAAGGCTCCGTTGATCACACGGGAAGAGCACCCAGCTCTCCTCCTCCGGGACCTGCGTGGGCTCCGGCTGTGAAAAATTTCGGAGCGGGACACGCATCTCAGGTCTCAGCTACTGAAAAAGCAGCAAAGCCACAGACTTACCAGACTTAAGGCACACAGGGACACATAAAGACACAACCTGATGCATTCCTCCAAAAGCAGCGAAGGATTTGATTTCCGATACCGCGTGAGGAGAGTAGGGGTGATGGATGCTGTTATCCCACAGCATCCAGAGGGAAATCAATTAGTTACCACTGCCATAGTGTAACTTAACAGCCTGCAGGGCTTTGGGTTCTTTCCCTTCTGCTACTGGAGGTGCTGGATGGTGGAGGTGCAGGGATGAATGACGAAAGGTCAGTTTAGGACAAAAAGAACAGGCTGATGATGTAAATTAGAGGCTCACAGGCTGGAGGCTCGAGATTTCCTCTTCTCCTTCCAGGGCTGGACAGACTGGGCAGGCCAGCAGTTTAGCAACCGAGCAGTAAAATTGCCTGCACAGGGCACGTCACTCTGCTGTTATTTAAATTCCCCCAAAAGAGTAAAGCAGAGTGAATGCACTGTTTTTACCTGCACCTGAATTAGGCATCTTTTTAATTTCCCAAAACATAATGACATTGTTCTAGCTGCAAGCTGGAAAGGTGTTTAAGAAAAGTCACGCTTCAGGTGAGAAACATCTTTCCAATTTTCATTTCTTACCACAAGCAAGGTGCGTGCCCTGAGAAAAAGGTTGTTAAGGTGTTACAGGTGATGTTTTACTGAAATAAATTCAGGTATAAACAGGAGTAGTTCATAGTTATCCTACGGGATATGGGCAAAGGGGTTTCTCCACCTCTTTTGTGTCTTTTTCTTACTGTTATCTCTTTCAAAGTTACTGCTCTGCTTGATACATTTGGCTCAGGAGACTGGTAGGAATTTTAACATTCATTTTGCTTTTTAAAGAACTGACATAACATTTGATGACAGTTTCTGGCCATTCAAATAACTTCAAAACGCTCCTCACCTAAACACCTTTCCTGTTCAGAAAAGCCACGCAAAACCATCCAGAGCAGCGGCTGCAGCTGAACTCCAGCCCTTTGGATTCAGGAGGGGCAGTCACAGCTCCGCTCCTAATCCTACTGCCAAATCCTTTCATAGCCTGGGTAAGGGAAAGAAAGAATTTCTAGCAAAACCCACTTCATAACTCAGTAACAGCCTTGTTGCTATCACAAAAAAAAAAAAAAAAAAGGGGGTTACATAAATGAGTTACATAAAAAAAAGTTGCATAAAAAGAAGTTCTACAAGATGACAAACAGGGCGAATTGGGACATTTAAAAAACAGAAGAAGCCCTCAGAGAATCTACATCGTAAAAAATAGCACACGTTTCTTCAGCAATTTAAAACAACTGCTTTATTTTTGCTTTTCCGCTCTTCATTTCAAAGTGGAACAAAGTTCCCAGCAGCCCCAGAAGGCCCGAGGTCCCCCCTCAGGCACTCATTTTTGTTCAGCTTATGTGCTAAATGCCAAAGTTCCCCCCCCAGATTTGCAGGTAGGGTTAGGTAGGGTTCCGCTGCAATTCGATCCTGCTCCATAAATGATGCCTAAGTGTCAGATGGAACCCCTCACACAGCAAAGATACCGAAGTCAAAGTCAAACTTCTCTTTATGACATCACAGGAAAAGAAAGCTGTCTTTTTTTTTCTTTTTTTTAATTCCATTTTTGGCCAAAACTTTTACAGTTCCAGAAATGCAGTACTTGGCCTCTTCGTTTACTGCTGACCCCAAACCACCCCAACGTTTCCCCACATAGATGTTCCTCGGTAACAAGAGAAAACCCTTCCACGAGCAGTTCCTCCGGTTGCCCGTCGGCCGAAGGAGGGACCTGCAGGGCCACTTCTTAGAAAAGCATCAGCAAAGCTGCCAAAATCAGCCCTAAACCAGCCTCTTGGCCAGGCTTAAAACCCCTTCCAGCAGCTATTATTAGCAGCCAAGCACTGTGTCCTCTCCTGCCATCAGGCAGGGACCTTTCCAAGCATGTTGGTGTTATGGGATGGAAGTCCGATGGAGCTGGGCTGTTTCCTTGGAGGGATGGATGATGTGGACGGGACGTTTCTCCACGTGGATGATTGGAGCCGTTGGCCATGAAAGAGAGCTCACAGAATCACAGAGAAGAATGATCTTTACTATGAGGGTGATGGAGCACTGGAACAGGTTGCCCAGGGAGGTAGTTGCGGCCCCTTCCCTGGAGATATTCAAGGTGAGGCTTGATGAGGCCCTGGGCAACCTGGTCTAATTGGGGGTGTCCCTGCTGACTGCGGGGAGGTCGGACTTGGTGGCCTTTGGAGGTCCCTTTTGGCCTGGACCAAACTATGATTCCATGATATGGGGTTGGAGAAGAGCAACAGGCTACTAGGACGTTGTTCCTCTCCTCCTAGCTCGTACTAGTGAGCACGTTTTCCCCTTTTAGGTGTGTTTCAGGGGGGTAAACGGGGGTCTGATGGTGGCACCGTGGTGGTCTCACCCACACGTGTCCCAGGGGGCAGGACGACGAAGGCCGGGCAGCAGAGCATCCCTCAGGCGGCCAGGTCGAAGTCGNNNNGCCAGGTCGGAAGCCGCCGCGCTCCTGGTTGTAGTCGAGGACCTTCTGCCGCAGGCGGGAGGCGTCCACCCAGGTGATGAAGTCCTCCAGGGCGCGGGGGACGAGGAGCGCGGGGTCGGTCACCACCTCGGGCCCCAGGCGGACGTGGCCTTGCTCCACGAAGGTGACGGCGTGGCGGAGGTTCTGGGCCATCCGCAGCTTCACCAGCAGGCAGGGCAGGCGGCGGCGGCAGAAGGCGGCGGCCGAGAGGCTCTCGCAGGCGGCCAAGGACCGCCGGCTGCCCACCAGCCCCAGCCCGTAGAGCTTCTCCAGCAGCGCGGCGGCGCAGCGGGCGCGGAAGGCGGCGCTGGCCGGCCCCAGGTCGCGCAGGCGGCGGGCCAAGGCGCGGACGGTGCGGGCCAGGGCTTTGTACCGCACGTAGTCCTCCCGCCGGCCCAGCCGGTAGCGCCGCAGGGCCTTCACCTCCGCCAGGCTCCCCCCCGCCGCCTCCCAGCTCACNCGCCAGGCCCCCCCCCGCCGCCTCCCAGCTCACCAGCTCCAGCCGCCGCAGCAGCTTCTGCTCGTGGTACTTCAGCTTCCGCACCATCTTGGATGGATGGAGGGAAGGGATGGAGGGAAGGGATGGAGGGAAGGAGGAAGAGATGGAGGGTGGGGGAAACGGAGACACGCCGCCCGGCACCGACCGCCCTTTCCGGGGAGGAGCGGTCCCGCTCCTCCCCGCAGCTTCCCCCGGAGGAGGCTGCCCCATCCCGCCCCGCCCCGCCGCGTTGGGATGGACCCCGGGGCTCTTCCTCTCCGGTCCCGGGGCGCTGCCGGGAGAGGAGGAGGAGGAGGA
>VXAK01028011.1:56677-79948 GCA_013399435.1 Arenaria interpres | reverse complement strand
ACCCTCCACCCCCGGCCCGAAACTCGCCGTTCTTGGGCCTGCGCGTCCCTGTTTGTGCCCAAGAAGTGGCAGCGCTGCTGCTCTGCATCACCTCCACCTCCCCAGTGCCACCGCGGCCACCCCAGCCAAACATTCCTCCCTCCCTGCCTCTCCGTTTGGTCCGCGGCGTTGTCCCATCCTTGGGATTCAGGACACTCTGCTCCAATGGAGGTTCCCCGATGGAGCAGGTCAGGTTGATCACTTGAGATTTGAGATCTCCGGTTCTCCTCAGCAAATTCATCGCCTTCAACCCCGAATTTCCTCCTGCCGGACCTTCGTCGCGGTGGATTTTCTTCAGAGTGGGTGATGTGGTCACACAGGCCATGGGGGCCGTCTCTTGATTTGCTTTGTGCTTTTCTCCAGGTTTGTCGGTGAAGGTGCCGATGGAAATGGGGAGCAACAGCACTGAGAAGTTTTACAGGATCCCCGAAGGGAAGGGACCGCACTCGGTGGGATGCACAGACCTGATGACGGACAACGCGGCTGAGGTAAGGCTCTCGGTTCTTCTCCCTTTGGATCTAAGGCGCAATGTTAGCGAAACAGCCTGCGGGTGAATCAGAGAGGAGGCCTTGTAGGTGCAGGGGTGCTCCATGGCTGAAGCTCACAGCTGAGCTTTCTATCCTCTCCGTCCCAATGTAGGATGGGAACTGGGCATTTACCAGATGGATGTAACCTGCAGGCCTTCCCCATGGCTCCCTCCCCCACGTACCCTTGCCTTCCTGACTGCCCTACGCAGGATACCTGGACGAAGGGATGGAACGTGCCCTCAGCAAGTTTGCTGGTGACACAAAACTAGGAGGGGTGGCTGACACCCCAGAAGGCTGTGCCGCCATACAGCAAGACGTGGACAGGCTGGAGAGTTGGGCAGAGAGAAACCTGATGAAATTCAACAAGGGCAAGTGTAGGGTGCTGCACCTGGGGAGAAATAACCCCCTGCACCAGTACAGGTTGGGGGCTGACCTGCTGGAGAGCAGCTCTGAGGAGAAAGACCTGGGAGTTCTTGTGGACAACAGGATAACCATCAGCCAGCAATGTGCCCTTGTGGCCAAGGAGGCAAATGGCATCCTGGGGTGCATCAGGAAGAGTGTGAGCAGCAGGTGGAGGGAGGTCATCCTGCCCCTCTGCTCTGCCCTGGTGAGGCCCCATCTGGAGCACTGGGTCCAGTTCTGGGCTCCCCAGTTCCAGAAGGACAGGAAACTGCTGGAGAGGGTACAGCAGAGGGCCACAAAGATGATGAGGGGCCTGGAGCATCTCTCCTATGAGGAGAGGCTGAGGGACTTGGGTCTTTTTAGTCTTGAGAAAAGAAGGCTGAGAGGACATCTGATCAATGCATACAAATACTTAAAGGGANCAACCTGCTCTGGGTGGACCTGCTTTGGCGGGGGGTTTGGACTAGATGATCTCCAGAGGTCCCTTCCAACCCCATATGATTCTATGATTCTATGATACTGCAGAGAAGCTGTGTCCTCCTGGGCCCTACAGGGTTCTTCCCAGCCACCCCACCGCTCCCTTCTGCGCTGGGCTCCTGGGGAGGCTCCACACGCAGTCTCCGTGACTGCAGCTCTTCTCACCACAGAGATCCCCACGGGATTTGGCAGGGTTGGGTGATGAGCTTGGGCAGGTGGTGTCTTCTCAAAATTTTATCTAGCTGAAAAAGAACAAGATGTCCGTTCTGCAAGTAGTTGGTATTGAGAGAAGCCACCATAAGAAGATGGGGACAGTAAACGAGCTCGCTCTTGGGTTTCCATTTCACAGAATCACAGAATCACAGAATCTTCCAGGTTGGAAGGGACCTTAAAGATCATCTTGTCCAACCGTCAACCTAACTGACAAATATAGACGCCCACACAACATACAAGGAGCATCACCATCACTAAACCATACTTCCCAGCACTACATCAACCCGTCTTTTGAACGCCTCCAGGGATGGGGCCTCAACCACCTCCCTGGGCAGCCCATTCCAATGTCTGATAACCCTTTCGGTGAAAAAATTTTTCCTAATATTCAGCCTGAACCTCCCCTGGCGTAACTTGAGGCCATTTCCTCTCGTCCTGTCGCCTGTGACTTGGGAGAAGAGACCAACTCCCATCTCTCTACACCCTCCTTTCAGGTAGTTGTAGAGAACAATAAGGTCTCCCCTCAGCCTCCTCTTCTCCAGGCTGAACAACCCCAGTTCCCTCAGCCTCTCCTCATAAGACTTATTCTCCAGACCCCTCACCAAATCCTCAAATCCTCTTGCTTTTTAATTTTCCTGTGAGTTTTACTTTCAGTTTTAGTTTTCCTGTGGTTTTACTCCTCAGCCTTAGCCAGGTGTAGTGGCACTTGTGATCAGTTTGTAGTGGTTATTCATACGCTTTCCTTTGCTCTATTGAGCTTACTCCATAGTAGCGCAAAGAAGTGATTAGTTTCTCTTTGCAATCAGCCCATGTGTTTTTCTTACATAAGCAATCCGTCTAATTACAGTTCTCCCAGACGTAGGTAATGAACCTCTTTCCCTTTCTGGTAAGCAGTCAGTCACCGGGCGAAGTTCTCCAGGACTGTTCTGGTACCAAATCGATATCATTACCAGCGTGGGTGAAGCTTTGATGATTTCTTCCTTAAAGGCCTTTGTGTCAAAGATCGATTTAAGTTTGATGACTAAATAGAAACAAGCTTCATGAAACAAGCCTTTGGTACACGCTGTGTATGAAACCCATAAATTAGTGTTGAAGAAACCCGGCTTTATTCCCAAGCTCGTGTTGCTGTTGGCCCTAGACTTAACTTGTTAAAACAAAAGCACGGTTGGAGCAAGAGAGTGAATTTGAGTAGTGTGTCGCAAATTCCCCCGCAAACCAGGAAGTAAGAATGCAAATTACACAGAGCTCCTCTGCCGGGAGGTCGCCTTTGAGGTGTGCCCTTGGCACACTGCTGCTGGCTGCCCAGGAAGAATACTGGCGAGGGGGCATGGAGGGTGGGTATGACTGTGGAAAGCTTGGCTGGTGTCCTGGGAGACCAGGAGCGCAGGCGGTAAAAGAAGATTCACACCGGTGGTAGGAAATGGAGGCAGATGAAACACAGGTTAACAAGATTGCATTCAGGAAGATGGATCGCTACAGGGTTGTAAACGCCTTGATGAGGAGGAAGAACAATATATTACACTGCTTTGCTGGGCAGCTGCCCAGGAGCTTTACTGAGAGCCTTCTGCTCAGCTCAGCCAGGAACACAATAGCCAGGCTGAGACCATGCCCCTGACTCTACCCGCATCTCCTCTGCTGGACCACGCTTCCAAGAAACCAATCTCAGGGTAAAATTTGTCTTGCTAACCTCATGGAAAAATATACTTCTAGGAGGGTCCCTTTCCTCACCCCTGCCAAGTTTAGCAAGAGGAATTGGGTGAGTAGCAGCTCCATGGGACTCACTGCAAGGAAAGTGATGGTAGCTCCCAGCTGGAAGGGCGAAGGGGACACAGTCACCCCTGTTAAACCCCTCAACCTGCTTCGTTGTACCGTTCCCTGAAGGGAGGCACAGTGAGGAAGACAAAGAGAAGATCCAGCAAGATGCAGAAATTGAGCAAACAGGTAGTGAGGGTTTGTAATGATTCACTTAATTCAATTAGCTATAGGCTAACCTAGAGAAGGTGACCTGTATCTCTGCCTGGATGCCAGCAGTTATACTACTTTAAATTCATCGCTGGGACAAAAAGATAGTGACAGGATTGGCATCAAAGCCTCTATAGGATAATAATTTTCTTGCGAGATTCTCTTAATTCTCTTGAGCTGTCATTCTTGCACATGAAGCCCTTGATACATAAATGCTTTTCTCTTCCATATATAAATAAATACCAATCTTCCCTTTTTTTGTGTGTGTCCCCCCCTAATCCCAGGGAAGCTTCTTGCGCCTCTATTATCCGTCGTGCGATGCCACAGATAACGAAGAGGCACCATGGATTCCGGATAAAGAGTACTATCAGGGGCTCTCCGACTTCCTTAACATGTACCGAATCGTAGGACAAAGGCTTTTCCAGTACTACGTTGGTAAGACTGGGTTTGGTTTTATTCCTTGACTAGTGCAAGGCCGTGAGCTCTGTATGCAGCTCGTTGCGTCACTGCTCCGTACGCAGTGTATTATTGCTGCGGGACTAATTGTCGGAGCAATTTGCTCTAGGAAGAGCTTGGCTAAGCTGCATCTCTGTGTCGGGATTTAAATCCCACAGGGAAATGTGCAAATATACAAAGGTCAGATGATAGATACTAAGGTCTGAATACCAACAAGACTTGGGTGCCTGACTTCTTGAAAATCGGTTCTCGTTGGGTTTTAAAGATACGTAGGCCTTGTGCTTGGCTGTGGAGGAGGAGGGAAAGTATCTTCTGCCAAGTAGAAAGTATTTTCAGAATCAGATCCGTATTTGTCTTCTGTATTTTAAGGATGAGATTTGGTACCTTACCTTCAGATGACTGCTCTGAAATCAGTGGTCACCAGGTTCTTGGGATCTCTCCCACAGGAACAAGGGCTTTCTCTCATTTCGCTTTGATTTCTGTCTAGGTTCAGTGACCTGTCCTGCAAAGTCAAATGCTGCTTTTAAACCGGGCGAAAAATACCCACTCCTCGTTTTTTCCCATGGACTTGGAGCTTTTCGGTAATTCTGCAGTTTGTTGACAACCTATTTTTGTCGTCTATGGAGACAGAGGTCTCCAGGAATGGTTCTGAACAGATTTTCAGTAGGGAGGTGAGATCCCTGTGGGGTTGAAACAGATTTGCTGTGTATCAGTATCCACTGATACCAACAGCAGTAAATAAAAGCAGGGTTGGTGCATTTATTTGTCGTTTCCCTTTGTATTTTAGGGGTGAAGGTATTTACCAATCCATAAGCATGTTGGGAAGATTAACTAGTTGTTTTTCAGGCCGCAAAAGTGTCGTATGTGCTACTTTTTTAAAATCATTAGCATTTTTCCTTCTGAATAGATAGTAAAACAGTAACGAGGGTTTGTGACCAGGTTTTGGTGCCTGGCATACAAAAGCCTGCTCTGCTGGCTAGCAAATTCAAACAGAAGAAGTACTGAGTGGGGGCTAGCGCATACGTAGCGTGGTCGGTGTTTTAAAGAGCAGTGTAATTGAAATAATTGTGTAAGCACGTGTCTCACCGGAGTGCGGTTTTGTTTGCAGGACAATCTATTCTGCTATTTGTATAGAGATGGCTTCTCAGGGCTTTGTCGTGGCTGCTGTGGAGCACAGGTGAGTATTCGGCACGTTTTTGAGTTCTGATGGAAAGAAGCTTTCTCACATTGAATAGAATGTTTTATTTATTCTAAAGAAAAACTTATGATCGATTTTATTTTTTTTTAAAGAAGAACTAACGTTTCTTCTTCAGCCCTGCCCACATGCCCAGTTTCTCTCGCTCAACTCTTACCTATGAAAAAGGAATTTGCTTAGATAAGCCTTTGAATGAAAAGTCCCAGGGTAGATAGCGTTCATCATTCTCCAGACACGCTGTTTTTCCCTCTCTTATTGTTAGAACCTGGAGAATATAAAGGAGGTGGGAGTTGTGGTGGGGTTACTGCATTACGTAGAAAGTCTGTCTACACTCAGTTGTGACTGCAGCAGCACTGGTTGGTCGCTGGATCTCTTTGAGACAAGTGAAATGTAAAACTTCTGCTGACTTCGTCTCAAACCAAACGGAATATGTCCCCAGAAATAACCTTTTGTTGATATTGCAGAGACGAATCTGCTTCAGCAACATATTATTGTAAAAAAAGGTCCGTTTCTGAATCTCAGGAAGAGTCTACATCGAACATGGAGAAGGAGTGGATCTACTACAGGAAACTAAAAACTGGAGAGGAAGAGCGCTGCTTGCGCCATAAGCAGGTACCCATCCTAGTCTGTGCTCCAGGGGGGGAGGCGGGAGGGGGGGGTTTAGGACAAACGAGCCAGCTCTTCCCTTTGGCCGAGTCTGCAGCCTTCTGCCATGACTCGGGGGATAGATAAAAATGCATTAAGTCCTACATTCCTGAAGATGGGAAAGCCAACAGCAGCTTTGTTCAGAGCATGAATTACTTCCCCCACAAAGCTTTCTCGTGAAGTTGCACCATCAGGCTTAGTCAGCTGTTCCTCCTCTGGTTCCACTCAACTTTCTGTTTCTTCTCTGTGCCTTCACGCTTTTCCTGCCCAGCCCAGTCTTTAAGTGACACGGAGTTGAATTGGAGTGTTTGTGTGCCCTTAGGCTTGCCTTAGCTTTTTTTAGCTGCTGGGTAGCACGATGAATCGTGGCTGCATCATCTTCTTCACACTTTAAGGTGATGTAAACACTGCAGACTTCCTGCATTATAAGCAGCATCCGTGCTAGATGTGCTATGGCCATACTGGTGAGATCTTCCAAGCATAGACTCAACCTTTAAAATACGGGAGTGTTTTCTTCCAGCTAAGGACAACTCAGCCAGGGAAGCGTTTATCTCCCTGGGCCATACAGACAGCAGGACAAGTGTCATTTCCTATGTGCATACAACATCCTACTTACGAGTCTAAATACGTGTCTGAGCTTGCAACCAACCTCCAGAAGCCATTGCCAGCAAATTTCACTAGTAGAGAAGTCAGGAAATAGAGATTTATTTGAAATTCTGTGATGCACAGACATCTTGCTGGCTGCCTACACACTGCAGGTCCCAAGGACCGTTCTGTGGTTCTTTTTGAAGCTTTTCTTCTACTAAAATACCAAAATCAAAACTACTTCTTATACCAAACAATGAAAACCTTTATTTGCAACAGGTTTAGTACAGTTTTCAAGAATGTGTATAAATATATAATGGGAAGGGCTTCTTGGTTCTTTCTTATTTTTAGGTTTATCTGGTGTCAAGACAGTTTCAAAGCTATCATGCAGATGGGGCAAGTGATGTAATGACATTTGCTCATCAATGTGAGCATGAGGAGGAGCCACAAGTCAGCCTTCCATGTAGTTGTGCAACTTAAGCCATTGTACATCCCAACAACCCCTTCTCCGAGCAGGGACCGGAGGAAGGTCTTGGGCACGTGTTGTAGTGATAAACTCCTCCGCATGCAGAGGATCTACACAAGAGCTTCAACTCTTTGGACCTCCAGAGGTCGGTTTTGTTGTTGGTCAGACCTCGTCCGAGTTCCATTTCGCAGTTCCGTTCTGCAGTTCAGAATAGTCGTTATTGCATCAGGCACTTATGGGGGGAAAAAAATGAGAGGAAATCTTGTGTCCAAAGGGCCAGCAAGCCTAGCAGCTGCCTGATAATTCCTTCCACTGCTCTGACCCCACTTCTCTTTCTCCCCAGGTGCAGCAAAGAGCGCAGGAGTGTATCAAAGCTCTCAATCTCATTCTTAAAATCAATTCAGGAGAGGAAGTGATGAATGTACTACATTCAAACTTTGACTGGAATAGCCTAAAGGTGAGTGAAGTGAAAAGCTCTGACTGCATTTTGTTAAACACGTAATAATGCTTTTGGTTTCCCTCTTCCATTTCTAAACTGGTTCCTGTAAACTATTCTGAAGATCACACTGTAAATCTATGAACATCTATCAGGTCATCCCCAGCTGGATAGATAGTAGTGGAGCTGAAATGATGCTCTTCCCACTTCAATAGGATCTATCGCCTAATAAATTATTCCCNAAAAAAAAAAAAAGGTTTGGGAAAGAAAGTCTCTTACAGCACCTGGATTTTTTTGACAGGATTCTGTTGATACTAGCAGAATAGCTGTGATGGGACACTCTTTTGGTGGTGCTACAGTTATTGAGAGTCTCAGCAAAGAAATAAGATTCAGGTAAGTAGGCAAAACAAGGCAAGAGACATTTGGAACTTGAGAAGTCCGGAGCAGGGGACCTTACCTAAGATCCCCCAACTACTTAATTAGTAGTTTTGTTGGGCATGTCTTGTTTTCTCAAGTCAAGCTTCTTTCAGCTGTGGGGATGTGGTGGAACAGAATGGTTGTATCATATTATATCCTGATACTGTGGGACCCTGCAGAAGCGCCTGTGCCCAGCTGCACCTGGCAGCGGTGACAACAAATGCAATAATGGATTAATTCTCCTCCCCGAGAGTAGAAATCATTCTGAAACAAAATGATTCATTAACCTGTTTACCTGTTCAGTATCATAGAGAGTTTCTCTTTCCCATGTTTCCTGCAAATCAAAGCATGGTAAGAACTTCCATATAAAGCTTTCTGCTCCTGTGACAATATCCAGTGGTTTTTGACAGGTGTGGCATTGCCCTCGATGCATGGATGCTTCCAGTAGGTGATGACATTTACCAAAACAGCGTCCAGCAACCGCTGCTTTTTATCAACTCTGAAAAATTCCAGTGGGCTGATAATATCTTAAAGATGAAGAAACTCAGCTCCAATGATGCCAACAAGAAAATGATCACTATCAAGTAAGTGTTGAGGATTGTTCGTCCTTTCTGTGTCTGAAGATGAATCTTTATTCTCTTGTTGGAGCTTCGGTTACATGTAACTGCAGACAGACAGTCAGTCAGTACTTCCCCGTGGCCCAGGTTTAAATTAGACAGCAGTGTGTCCCCACAGTGGAGACGGAGACCTCCCTCAAAGCAGACAGCAACACTAAGTGTGAGATTCTCCAAGGTGTGTGTTCCTGCTCCAGGGCACAAGTTTTGCTCTGGGCTTCGTGCATCATCTCGGTCTGAACACTTCAAATCGCCTTCTGGGTGCAGTTCTGCACTCACCTAGTGAAAGCCCGGCGTGCAGGGGAGCGGGTGGCTCTGGAATCCACCTTACAGCAGGGACACGGCTTGGTCTTGAAGTTATGCCAAGCCTACTCTTTACTGCCGTTGCAGCTACAGCGACTTACAGTAAGCACGTGCAAAATTTCCTCCCTTCTATGGATAGGACAGAATTTACTGCTGATCTTGCATGCTCATGAGATGAACTGGTTTATCTGCTTCTGCAAAAGACGACAGCATAAGATGCGTGACTGTCCTTCAAGAAGTCTGTGCAACCCATGGCATCTTTTCATCGGACGAGTGCATTCTTACAAGCCTGTCCATCCTTGTTCTGCTTGCAGGGGGTCCGTGCATCAGAGCTTTCCTGACTTCACCTTTGTGAGCGGAGGACTCATTGGAAGATTTTTCAAATTAAAAGGAGAAATAGATCCAAATGAAGCTATTGATATCAGCAATCATGCTTCATTAGCCTTCCTGCAGAAACACTTGAGTAAGTTATCTGTCTATATCAAAGTATGAAGTCAAATTAATACTTAATTCCTATGAAGCTTTTCATATAACCATTCTCTTTAGAACAAAACCTAACAGAAGTGTGTCAGAAAAGTTTAAGTAGAAAAAACAAGTCAGATTCTTCTTCTAGAGACTTGTTAGTTACTTTTGCCATTTAAGCAATTCAGAGGAGGAACATTGCAGTTTTATTCCAATACATAAAAACCTGGTGTCATTTTTCTCTCCTTAAAACATCATGCCTCCCCTCTTTGCCACATTGATTCATGTGTACCATAATTTAATTTTTTGATGTAACTTTACAAAAAGCTGACTACTTAATACATTCCACTTGGGTTTTCTTTTCTGCATTTTATAGATCTCAAGAAAGATTTCGATAAGTGGGATTCTCTTGTGGATGGCATAGGACCCAATGTTATTCCTGGAACCAATATTGACTTATCTCCAGCTGAACCTGAATAAAGAATACAAAAAAGTACTGAAAATGCCATGGACATCAGGACACTAATGTTGGCCAGACATTGCTCCGACACACGGTAGTATTGGCCACCTACACAGCTTTTGGGGTGTGGAACAAGAAAATAAAGATAAGACATTAGGTTACATTATCTTGAAAATATAGAGAGGTTTTAGTTCAAATGAGTTAGTGGGATTCTTTGAAATACTGCAACAGGGGAACTTCTGCTTTAAAGGCAGCTGGGGGAAAAAAAAATCACTGGATGGCAAAACCAGAACGCTTTTTCTGGTTTTGACTTAAAATCAAGTTTGCAGAGAGATTAAGCTGCAAGGAATTCAACTAAAATCCTGCTTACCAAGCTTGAAGTCAGTTCACATCCAGCAAGCCTTTTTTGCAGGGTAAGAAAAAAAAAATATCATCTGTAAGTTGTTACTAAACTACATTTGATTTCAGCTGTGCTCTGACAACAGCTGAGAGTTGGAGCAGGTTTTTGCTCCTTCTAGTCAGAGAGGTGCCAGGGGAAGGTGGTCTTCAAAAGTGTCTTATGTTAATAAAAGTCACAGTGAAAGCCACAGGAAAGAGTTTAAGATAACAGCTGAGAAAGGTTTTTGTTCAGACACAGGACTTCTCATATGAACTTAATCCACTTAATGTTTAAGATCTGTGTTTACTGCCATACTCGGAGGATGTTTCCATTCCAAAAGCTGCTGAAATGGTCACTCTTGTTGTAGTAACTGTAATTCCCCTTAGGCAAAGCTACAAGTAGCCCCTCTTGTTGATCTCTCTATTACCACTATCACTCAGTCCTACTGTTATAGGTGAAATTACAGAAAAGATGTGTCACTTCTACCACTCCTTTTAAAAAGGACTATGTAAGCATTGCTCGATCATCTTGATGTCTCTCATGGTGTTCAGACTCTTGCCTTTGTCCACGTACCAGCACTGCTGTCTGTATCTGTCAGTAGAAGCAGCTGACTATGTGGTTGGCTAAAGACTCTGATTTTTAGAACAAAACTCTTCGAAGCTGCCACATGGAAGGGTGACTTCTAACTGAATAAGCCTCACAAAAGCAGGACTACTTCTAACCGTAGCCTATTTGTTTCAAAATGAGGTTACAAACAAAACTGAAGCAAGTGGAACAAGCAAAGCAGTTAACAGTGTAATTAAGTATTTATATTATATGTGATCTTAACCCGAGATTGCAACAACGCCTAAGACTTATTTTTCAGAATTTAATTAAATTCTATCCAGCCTAACCATCATGTATTGTCTTTATTAAGGGAACAAACATGCAAGTGTTTCTCTTTTTGAGTACACACCAACACTTGAGATCTGTGATCCTCAGCCAGACTATTACAGTGTCAGAGATCCTAGGTTCCTAAAACACTATGGCAGTATGAAAAATCCATAGCCTCTGAAGAGGAGGAAGAACCTGTGTCATACCAGGAGCATGGAATGGGACTGGAAGATAGAAAACCCTTTTCAACACGAGGTGGAGAATAAAAGGTGAGATAAGCCGCAACTGTTTTAAGAAGGCCTTATGGAACCATACACATGCAGCAAAATTGTTCTGCTAGGTCTGCTCCATGTTTGGAGAAAAGGCTTCATCTTTAATTAGTACAATTAAGGCAATGTCAAAAATACAAGTTCTATTTTGTATGTGACTGCATGGTGTTTCAAAGCATTCAGCACAGCTCACAGGCTGGCAATCCGGGGGTGCATCAAGAAGAGTGTGACCAGCAGGTGGAGGGAGGTCATCCTCCCCCTCTACTCTGCCCTGGTGAGGCCCCATCTGGAGCAACAGGTCCAGTTCTGGGTTCCCCAGTTCAAGAAGGACAGGGAACTGCTGGAGAGGGTACAGCAGAGGGCTGCAAAGATGATAAGGAGCCTGGAGCATCTCTCTTATGAGGAAAGGCTGAGGGACTTGGGTCTTTTCAGTCTGGAGAAGAGAAGGCTAAGGGGGGAATCTGATCAACGCCTATAAATACTTAAAGGGTGGGTGTCAAGAGGATGGGGCCAGTCTTTTTTTCAGGGGTTCCCAGACAAGAGGAAACAGGCACAAACTTGAACACAGGAAGTTCCATCTAAACATGAGGAGGAACTTCTTTACTTTGAGGGTGGTAGCGCCCTGGAAGAGGCTGCCCAGAGAGGTGGTGGAGTCTCTGTCTGGAGACATTCAAAACTCGCCTGGACACATTTCTGTGCAACCTGCTCTGGCTGGACCTGCTTTGGCAGGGGGCTTGGACTAGATGATCTCCAGAGGTCCCTTCCAACCCCGTATCATTCTGTGATTCTGTGCTCTAGAGAAGTGCTTTGGGTCAGAACAGAACCAGTAACTGTGGGATGTTCCTGGCTACATCTAAGTCCAGCACAAGTAAGATACTCCGCACACATACAGCATTTGGGCTTACACACAGGGAAAGGACCCAAGTCATTAACAAAACACAGATCAGCATATGCTAGCCAAAGCTTTATTCCAGCTTCTTCCATTGCTTTAGAACAGCACCAAGTGCAAGGCTCCAACCCAAAACAACGGTTTCCCTACAGAGAAAAAACTAATCCCCACCCCCCCCAAAAAAAAAACCCACCCAAAACCCCTCAATTTTTCTTAGGGAAAAAAAAAAAGAAAACACACTTAACAATGCAACTGTTCAAAAAGCAAACATCAGAAAGCGGCGTTGTGCAACACATTAGCCTGTACAGCAACTCACAAGAAACCTTTGTTCAAAAATCGCCCACCAACAGCTAGATAAAAGTTAGTGCACACACATATTCAGTAAAGAATTCCAGTCAAGAGGCAAATTCTTACTTTAGTAAAGAAAGTACAGCTGTAAGAAGCCCAGGTGACAATGACAGTCTACCAACAAGCACCGTTCCTTGACAGGGAAGCACAGTAGCTACAGACATTTGTTCAGTCAGTAGAAGAAACAATCGATGCTTTGCCTGTGTTCTTCTTCCCATCAAAATACATTTCCATGGAAATGTTTGTGTACACAGGTACTTTTCAGCTTCATGTGGTCAATGTGTCACTTGGTTTCAGGAATGTTGGAGGACATGAGGATCTTCAGCTAAATCTGAACTGCAGCCAGTTCGCTTTTCTACAGGGAATAAAAACAGATTAGACCCATCAAGATGTTCCTGTAAACTCATGTAAATGCATTAATATCTGAAGTCGTAGTTCTACAAGGCTTCAGACCAAATGTCATCAACAGACTGGACCACACTAAAAGACTACACTTATCCTTCTACAATAACTGCATAAGATAGTTGAGACAACAGAACTGCCCAAGACGACAAAGAGAGCCGTGCTCCCAGATTTCAGTTACGAGTTCAAGCCATTCCATCCCTCGGTGGCCTGAGCATGAGCCACTCCAGGAGTTTTTACATCCTGTGGATCGGGTACCTTCTACTCAAACCACCTTTCTGGGCAGTGACCCACATGTGCAGCAAGATGCAGTTCTGCATGACCTTAGCCATGTTTTCTGCACCGTTGCTGAGGGTGCATGCACTAACACCATACAGAATATTTGAGAACACAGACAATTGGCAGATTTGGACAATAATAATTAGCAACCAAAGAGGGGGGAAAAATGCCCAAAATGAAGTGGTAAAAACTGTTGAAGTATTATCAAAACCAGAAACAGCAAGATCAAGAGTAATGCTGCATTTGAGTGATGCAATTGAGGGAGGATTTGTAGATTCACCAATTTAACATTTTAATTAAGTTTTCAACTGCCTTTTTGCCAACAGGTGACTAAGTCTCTGTTGCAGGCTTCATTGTTTGTTACCCATAAACAGTCACCTTTCAGTACAGTTGTACCAAAATACAATTACCAGTTCAATCACTGAGAACACAAATGGTCTCTCTCCTTGAGCTTAGAACAGCCACCATCAGACCACCACCGGTCAAACACAGGAACAAGTTGCCCACAGAGGTTCTGCTGTTTCTGTCCTTGAATAGATTCTAGACCTGAAAGGAAAGTTCTCAGCAACCTGATCTAGTTGACCCTGCTTTGATCATCTCCAAAGGTCCCTTTCAACCAGAACTGCTCTATGATTATATATTATTTCTATAATCTATGGAATAAGAAAGAACCTGTACTATTTTCTTTGGTAAAGAGAATTGGTGTTTGCCAGTAACACTTCAAAATTTTGAAGTAACAACAAAATGTACATGCACTAGTCACAAACCATCCTTACAACAACTAAGATGGTATTATTATGGGCTTAGATTCATAGACCAAGATCTATTAAAGGATTGGGGCATTCCAATCCAAAACTACCACGCTTAGTAGGGTCTGCCTGGCAGTTGCTCACCTTGCCCCAAACATGAGCAAGAGTACCATGCTGGTGGCCACTGCTCAAAACCCTACTAGAGATCTATAACTTAGGTGTAACCACCCCACCTTGTCCAAGAGGCTCAGTCTACTAAGCTGAATAAATAAACACTACCTTGATTTCTAATCAAGACAGAGCAGCAGCTTTCATTGCATGTACTCACCATTAAACTGACAGCACAGAAGCTAATGCTACTAAGAAAATCGCAACAGTATTAAATACATAAGATAAAAAAAAAAAGAAGAAGTTTCAAACTGTATTTTCTAAAATAGAACATTTTCTAGAAAACTAGAAAGCATCCAACCACCGAGTACATAACCTCTTTGGAAGGTTTAAGGTAGTCTTACCTTGAAGTAAGGACTCCTCTGGTACTGACTGCAAGTTTTCTGTTGCAGGGGTTAGTACCTAAACAGAAAGGGATTCTCTTAGGAAGCTGGCACTATTGCCAAGATAGCTTTCCACTGAGGGGCTTCCTTTAATACTAGACTAGCTTTTAACATCAGCACCGATGGACATTTATTTACCACTGTTTTACCCCCTTACAACTCAGTACAGAGGTCTTCTGCACGCTTTTTGCTTTGATGCAAAAACTGCATGTGAAGAATAAACTGGAAATTCATTCTGTTACCATTGCCAGTAGCATGGCAAACGGCCTGAGTTTTGGGTTCCAGATATGAGTTTTTCATTCATGGGTACTTCATGAAGAGCACCAGTGAAAACCTTACTATGATTCCCTAATTACTTCATAATAGAAGTATTTTTCATGATTTAGGAGTTAGTTCCTATTGGCATGATCTGTTGAAAGCCACATATCATGAGCATTGTTCTACAGCTCTTGATTAATAGTAGTCTTCAGGTAACGTTTCTTCCTTCAAACTGTTTTCATTAATCTATTCCCAGACTGGATCCACAGTCTTCAGGCCAGATGCCTGACAGTTTATGTAAACTATTTATATAGATTTATATAAGTTATATCAGTTATACAATAGATTGATACAAGTCTCTATAGTCTCCACAGAGATCCATGAGAGAAGGACAATATGATGTCTTAAAAATACTGTGCTTCTAGTGGTTAGCATGAACACAGATTTAGATTAATGCTACTTTGTCTTTCTATTTTCATGGTGACACAGAAAGAATCACAACCAAATTTGGACCGCCCTTTCCAAAAATGGGTACTGTCCTGCCCAGTCCACCACAACATGGCCATACCTCAGACGATCTGCCAGCCCAGTCAGGAATACCGTTCCAGACATTCTCGGGATCCACAATCTCCTCATTGCCACTGGAGAGAATCAAGACCTGTACAGACAGAGTCAAACTGTATCTAGCACAGCAATGGGTCCTGAGAATACACACAGCAAATAAGACATAGTAGTAGGAAAACACAATTGAGGACTCCCTGCCTTTGAGAAGGATTTCAGTCAAGACCTCACAAGGAAGAGCAAGTTAACATCTAATACTAAATCTGCTCAAGACTCTCCCAGGCTTCTAACCCAAGTATGATAAGAGAGGAAGGCTGGAAAACACCTACTAGATCAGAATCAGTAGGAAACTGATGAATAGGGCTATCACTACCTACCTGACACCCATCTGAATACAGCTGAGGTTAGCTTTAGATACACAAGGAATCTACCAGCAAAAAAGTTGGCTTTCCTGTTCTCAGGCATTCAGTTTTACAAAAAGTTACTTTTATTAAGCGTAAGGATTTGCAACCTTAAACTACAACTTAAAAGCCCTTTTATTTAAGTATAGTGTCTGTGCATATGTGTATATACACACACACAGACAGTTTCCCTGGAGGAAGACTTCTCATTTATGCCATAGCTTAAACAGCCATAGAACAAGGCAGCCCATTAGATTACAGTCTGCTGTTAAAGTCAGCACCCACCAAACACTAATTCAATACACATTTCACTGAAGTAGGAATAATTGTGTATTCTTTATTAATGGCAGTATAATTTCAGTTTCTTCCCAAGTTTCTACTTTTCTAGTACTAAGTCATCAAACAATGCCAAGTTCTGTGAGCATTTAATGGCACACAGCTCTGTAGTGAAACAGCAACTTGCAGGCAGATAGAACCACACACATATGAATATGCATCTCAAACGGGAGCCAGATCCTTCAGTTTTCCCAGCGAATGCAGGGGAAGAAGTGAAGGGAATATCAAGTGCTGACAAACAGCATCGGCTCTCTTTGAGACACAGCTCTTTGTACATAGTCTGCAAGTCCAGAACCAGCCTTTGCAGTGCCTAGTTTTAAATTCTGTAACAGACTTCTGCAAAATATTCAAAGTTTGCAGGAAGACCAAAGAAGTACCAGGTCTTAAGAATGCAGAAAGCGTATTCAAACCATACTTACCCTGGTACCTTTTTCAGATACTTCCAAAATGCGAGCTTCGCACCATTTTAGAGAGGTCCACACCACACAGTTGGAACCAACAGCAAAGCCCTTCAGATTACAAGTATACTCATTGTGTTCTACAAAAGTGATGACATATCAATGAAGGAGGAAGAAAAAAAAACCACACACAGGAAAAAAAACACTCCAAAACACTCAAATGCCTCACAAACCTGCTCCCATACTCCCCTGCCTCCCTCCAAAATATTTTTGCTTAATAAATATTTGAAAGTTAAGCATTTGTCATCCTGAAAAATCTTGAAAATGCAGTTCATGTTAAGAAGTATATTTCCAACATAAAATCATTGACCTCTCCAAGTTAGGTTAGTTTTTGTTAGACTGTCACATTATTATCCAAGAGATACTACACTTACTCCAATGTCTTAACCCATCAAAGCATACTGACATTAACACCAATATAGTATTAGGGAATAACAATTAAGTTTCTACAAGAAAGCTATTCTCAAGTTTGAATGTGTACAGCATTTTGATTATTGAACGCCTTAAAATGGGATACTTTACCTGCACCACAGTCAGTCAGGTTCTCATTTTGCTTTTTTTCTACTTCTTCATCCCCAGGCTTACAGTCAGAAGACAGCACAAGCGTATTTGCACATTCTTTAAATGAGTCAGTCAAGTCTTGTTTCATCCATTCTTCCACGTAACAGTCATCCTCCTTCTTCTGCCACTCCTTTCGTTTCTCAACTTCACAGTCACATGATTTTACAGTGCAAACAGGCCTTGGATTTGTTAAGCCTTTTGTAAGAAATGGAAACTGACTTCCCCTATTTGCAGAACTTTGCAGTGCAGCATGTTCCAACTCTAACAAGTCCTCTTCCCCATCTTCCTGAGAAGGCTCCACATTAGGCAGCACCAGTCCCAGAAGCTGCTCAATTTCAACCCCTAGCATTGACAGCACATCATCGGTCTTCAGGTCCAGTTGTTTCTCAGATCTACCAGCTGAAGAAGACAGCCTTAGGGGAGGAGACTCTACTTCCACCCAATCATCTTCTCTAGCTTCTGCTTTATAAGTTCCAGACAAATCCAATTCCAGTTTTGCTGCCTTCTCTCCCAGAGAAAGCTGAACGTCAGAAGGCATCAGCTCTACTGTCTTCTCTCCATCACTAACTGAAGGCACCAAGTTTCCTCCCTCATTAAGTGATGGTAAGCTCTCAAGAAATTTCAGAGCTGCCAACTCCCCCGTCTCCTCACTTGCAACTGGCAGCTCAAACAATTCCTGTTCCAACATCTTCTCTCTCGCTTCACTGCCCCAAGCTTTCTGCATTTCAAGTGGTTCTGTTACCAGAGCTTCCTTTGTTTCTTCACCAAAGGAGGACTGCATTGAAAGTGCCTCTAGCTCCAGCACGAGCTCTTTTAGATCATCGTAGGAAGAGTGCATTTGTAATTGATTCAGCTCTGCTAATGTCCCCATTTCATCACTTGAAGACGACTGTCCCCGGAGCACTGGCAATCTTTGCAGTTCTTCCCGTTCATTTGGGAAAAACCTGGCTGCTGAAGCGCTGCCCGTCAGTTCTGCTTTCAGCTCAGCATCCTCCTGCAAAGGAGCTTCAGATAGTTCTTGTTCTGCAGCTTTCATTTCACTCCCCAAAATCTGAAGACTGAAGCTTCTTGTTGGTTCTAGTAATACATTGTTATCACTCTCTCCTTCAGATAGAGGTATCTCTTTATCAAAGCTGCTTTGATGCTCAGCTGTAGTTTCTCTTCTGAGACAAAGACCCATATCATTATTTGAACATCTGGTTTCCTGTACGGGGTTCTCAAGGTTTGAGAAAGCATTGTCGCCAGTTGCTTTATGAGCCTTCCAAAATGGCTTCATCTCTTCATTAATACTCTTGCCAGCAGCTTCCAGCTTGACAACAGACAGAGGGACTTCGGAAGCTTTATCTCCCCGAGTTTCTACTACTTCAGCTTCTAATAAGAGGTCTTCGGTCATATTAAAAAACTTCTCTTTTGCTTCGCTAAGCCATGAGCCCTCCGAGGAATTGAAACCTGACAGACAGCAAGCAAATGCTTGATTAGGTACTTGGAGCAATTCACACGGAATTTGTCTGACCATCTCCAAGCTAACAGCTTCCTCACTTCCGTAATCCACATGTCTAACAACTATGTTGTCACCTGCTACACTGCAGACTTCGGCTCTGTAGAACTTTCCATCTTGACTGTATTTTGCCAGACACATATCACCACTTTCAATACAAGGTCTGAAATCATTCAAAGAATTTAGTTCAAGGTTTTCAATTTCCTCTAATTTTTCTTCTATGTAGTTCATGTCTTCTGTATCCGCACTGTGACTCCAAAAATATTCTGGACCATTCACCACCGTGACATAAATTTTTACAGTCTGACCCACCTCTGGAGACTTCCAGATAAACGATTTACAATTGCTTCCACTGGAAGTTTCATTTTGTGCCTGAGGAGGCAGAGGCTCACACTCGGTTACCGCGTCACTGTTCTCTCTATCAAGTATTTCTGTTGAACAAGATCTTTTCCTACTGGTAAGATTTTCATCAGCTAAATCCACTGTTATTATACCTTGCTGGTCACTGAGAATAACTTCCCATTTATCCTCAACCTTCTCTACAAATTCACACGTCAGCAGAACTTCACTTGTTCTCTTGGTGAAGTACAGCACTGCTTTCTCTGCCCAGACTGTATTTTTTTTGCATTTAAGCCCACTTAGGAAGCAGTGAATGCTTATTGCCGGGATAGATGACAAGTCTTCAGGGAGCCTGCGTGCTTGATCAACATTAATTACTGAGGTATTACCATAATCAATATATTGTATACTTAAATTGTCAGAAGTCTTCTCTTTTACTACAGCTCGATACCACAGGCTGTCTTCTGAATAAACAGCACTGATTATGTCTCCTGCTTGGAAAAGTTGTCCACAAGGGCTCTTTGCTTGTGTCCCATTGTTTAAGCTCTCCGAAATGCTGTTAAGCTGAGCCTCGTCACTTTCTAGTTGAACATAAAAATCCAACGGATCATTTACATGAGACACATACGCTGATGCTTTAAGAGCTGGCACTACCTTCTGTTGCAGTAGATCAGACACATTTTCAAGCGTCATACACCTGCCTTCAGCATCAGATTTAAAATCTGACTGCACACCCATCTGGACAGAAAGCAGAGACTCCTCCCCTGCTTTATTTAACAAAAAAGCATCCTTCTTACTGCTAAGTGTGTCATCAGATTCTAGAAATCCAGCTGCCAGGTCTTCCTTGGTAGCAGGCTGGAAAAGGTTTACATCTTCTTCTAGGAAGTGCCTTTTGCTACTCTCCCCTACTCCCTGATCTCCAGAGCCACATTTTTGCCTTTCAAGAGGTCTACCTGCATTTAAAGAGGACTCTGCAGTCTCATTCTCATCTGCATTTCGAGAGCACAAAGTTTCATCTTCTATGTGTCTACACAGTCCTGTATTGTTTATCAAGCTTGACTCCTCCTTCAGTTTTGCATTAATTTGAGTTTTACCATCAAATAACTCAATCAACAGTTTACCATCAGATTCCCTTGCTACCACGATTGCTTTTAATTGCCTTTCTAGGATAGCTTCCTTAAACCACGTTGTAGCTTCTTTGGGAACATCAGATATATCAGACAAGGAACACTTTATGGCCTGCATTGGCAAAAGCAAGATATCACAAGCATCCCTGGGTAAAGGAAGCAGATGATCCTTCTCTATTGTCTCTGTGTTCCCAAAATCCACAAAGAAGACTTCCATATTAGGTTTTGTTTTCATAATTACTCCCCTGTACCAGTGATTGTCAGTATATTTCGCTAGACACAATCTCCCAGACTTTTGCAAGGTTTTTAAGCTGGTCATTGTTTCAATTAGGCGACCGATGCTATCGGTAAGCTGTGCTAAGACATCTGCACATCTTTCTAGTTGGCAGTAAAATGTCCAGGGATCCTCAACATGCGTAATATAAACATCCTCCTCACTCCCAATTTTGATACCGTGCATAGAGTAATAGTAAGAACGAAGCTGAACCGAGGATACCAGAGACTTTTGAGGAGACAAAGGTCTGGCCACACCTCTCTCGGTCAGAAACTTGCAAGCACTCTGAAAAGGTGTCATTAAATCTACAATGTTAAATAGCTCCTTATTATTTATTGAAGCCAAGGCAAATATTGTACACTTCAGTTCAAAGTGAGACGACGAAGTATGGACAAACTCCTGAAAAGCCTGAATAGCTTCCTCATCCCAAGCAAAAGGATCATGACCATTTGGTTGGATTAAGTTGTAGAGGCTGCACCTGAAAGCCTGAGCCTCTAACCTAAGAAAGCATTCGTTAATTGAGCGGAGGTTCGCGAGAGAGACGAACTCCCTGTTGCCATAGTCAACATACACGACTTCTACTTTTTCTGCAGAAGTAACTTCACTAATAATTAAAGCCCTGTACCATTTTTCATCCTCTGAGTACTGAGCTAAACATACAGAACTTGGCCAAGTATGTGGGTGGGATGAATTTTTACAATACTCCTGAATTTCAGCCATTAATACCTTAAGATCATGGCAATTTCTACTTAACTGACACCAAAAATAACTAGGATTTTCAAAATAAGACACAATGACATTAACTGTACTTCCCACTTCTAATTGACCTCCATAAGAGGAACTTGGCTTCATTTCCACATAATTCTGTCTCCAAGAAACAGGCAGGTTTTCCTTGCCCTCATACTCCAGAGCAGGAAGAGAGGCACTACTTTTAGAATTGTGAATGGCTGCAAGAGGGCCCTCTCTGACCATCACAGCTCTACAGGGATTAAGGGCTCTACCACTTCTCTTTAGATCAGATTCTTCTCCGAGCATCTTCCCTGCATTTAGTTGGTTTTGCTCCGCATCACCTGCTGGGGAAGAGGCCTGGCTCACAGCCTTACCAGATGACTTCTGGAGAGTCTCGGGTGTTTCACACCTCTGGTATTCAGCATACCCTCCCTGGGCCATAAGGTTACTTACATTTTTCTCTCCTAATTGGGACTGGTCAAAAATTTCAACCATGTATTTGTCACCCTGTGCACTCAAAAAGCGAACCTTTAGTCCCTTGTCGAGTACAACCTCTCTGAAGGCAGACACAGATGCTTCATTCCAACTCCCTCTCAGAGGGGAGACACCTGCCAAACAACACTTCAAAGCTAAAGCGGGTAGTTCCCTGAACCGAGGGAGCAGCTCCTTTACTGCACACCGATCTACAGTTTCGGTATCGCCCCTGTCCACCAGGTGCACTTCTACCCCACCGTCCAGTACCCTGGTGATCACCGCTCGATAAAAGGCACCCTCTTTCCCACTGACACAACAAAGGGATCCAGTCTGTAGGTCCCACCCAGCATCATCCAGCTTCGTGGCGTGGGAGTAAAAATTCCACATACACTGCCTCAGCCGCCTGAGCAACCGGCGATGCTCATGGAGCTGCAGCCAGAACTCGGACGGGTCCCGGAGGTGGGACACCTGCGCATCATGGAATGTGCCCAACTTCAGATGCACACCAGCTACAGAAACAGAGGCCAAACCTCCGTGTGTTAAAGCAACAGGAGGTGCTTCTGGTGGCAATTCCAGTTCTTTAGCTATGGATTCTTCTACTTCCAGCTGCTCCTGAGCCTCAGTTTGGCTGACCAGGCAGCAAGCCCGCACCCCAAAAAGACGGTTCAAGTTGATGCCATTTTCCCCATACAGGCTCACATAATAGCAGCGCTCGAAGGAGTTAAAAGCTTTGATGTGAGCACTCACTCCTTTGCCTAGCACCAACGCTTTCAGCTCATCGATCTGCCATGGGGACCAGCCACAACCCCCATCTGAGATACCCCGAAGAGCACAGGCATAAGTCACGACAGGCGTGCGAAAACACTCAACTGGCAAATGGCGCAGGTTAGCTCTGGTCACAGTCTCCTTCCTGCCATAGTCCACAAAGATCACTAGAGCCATTTGCTGGTCCTGCTCCCCAGCAATAAGATCCAGCAGGAGCGCACGGTACCACTGGCCATCTCTGCCACGGGCAGCACAGGGTGAACCCACTTTGAGTAATAAATCCTGCTCCCACTGGTCATAAGTGTGGCACATGGTATCAGAAAGGCAACGGATCTCCTGGGACAGGCTCTGCAACTGGCAGAAGATGTGGTCTGGGTCAGACACATGTGTCACTAGGACAGGCTCTGTTATATCCAACTGAAGCTGTGGGTAGAAGTAATCCAAGGCAGGTGACACAGGCTGACAGGACAACAAACCACGGAGAAGCTGTGGCACTGCAGAAGTCACAAGGGAACATGCTGGAAACTGCACCTTGAGCTTGTTCCTCAATTGGCCATAAGTTAGGCAGTACCTGACCACCTGGCAGAACCAACTGGGAGGGACCTGCCTGGCCAAGCCCAGGTGATGCATCTGGGCCACCAGCTGGGGCAGCTCAAGCACGATGAGCTGCGGTGTCACCACTGCCTGCACCAGGCCAGACACCTCCTTGCCATGCAGGTAGCTGAGGAACTCCATAGCCTCCACCGTCCAGGTGTAGGCTGGTGCGTCCCCGCCAGGTGCCCCCCTGAGCCCTCCGGAGGGCATGGCATCAGCCACGATACAGCTCAGCACCTCCGGCGGCAGGCGGAAAAGCTCCTTGCAGCCCCGCGCCAGGTAATAGGGGGTTGTGACCACCGTGCAGCCCTCATCCAGCAGGAACACGCGGTAGATCTGCTCACGGCGACTCACCACGCAGCAGCGGTACCAGAGCCCCACCACCTCCACCAGGCCCAGGTCTCCAGCGCGCAGCTCAGCCCCCTCGGCCACCAGCCCGCCGGGCTTCAGGCCGGCTGCCAGCCGCGGCCCCGCCGCCGCCTGGATCTCACGCCGGAGGCG
>VXAK01028011.1:20604-56453 GCA_013399435.1 Arenaria interpres | reverse complement strand
TCGCGGTGCGGGGCGTGCGGGCAGAGCTTGGCGCCTATTGGCCAGCGTGGGGCGGCAGTGTGAGGGCGGGGTGGGGCGCTGGGGGCGGCCGTCCCTGAGGCGAGCGGGTCGTGTCGCCGGGCGCCATGGCCGGGCGCCCACCGCGGGCAGCCCCAGCTCCACGGCTCTCTCCGGCCTGGCCGCAGCCAGCCTCCCAGAGGGGCAAGACTGCCTGAGGGGCGGGTTGGGCGCGCAGGGCCTCCTCTCCGCCGGCAGCCAGGCCTGCCACAAGCTCCCTCAGTGCCTCAGGCTGAGGCTCCCTTAGGCTCTCTCAGGCTCCCTCAGCGCCTCAGGCTGAGGCTCCCTTAGGCTCCCTCAGGCTCCCTCAGCGCCTCAGGCTGAGGCTCCCTTAGGCTCCCTCAGGCTTCCTCAGCACCTGAGGTGGAGGTTGCCCTCCGGCTGTTGCCATCCAATCTGCACCTTCATCTGTGACACAGGACACCCACCTTCACCGAGGCCTGGCTGCACCCGAAGCGGCGTGGTCAGTAGGTTGAGGGAGGTGATTCTGACCCCCTACTCCTCTCTGAATGAGACCCCACCTGGAGTGCTGCATCCAGCTCTGGAGATGACAGCACAGGAGAGACATGGATTTGTTGGGAGTGGGTCTGGAGAAGGGACACAAAAATGACCGAAGGGATGAAACCCCTCTCCTAGGAAGACAGGCTGAGAGAGTTCAGCCTGGAGAAGAAAAGGCTCCAGGGAGACCTTATTGCAGCTTTCCAGTATCAGAAGTGGGCCTACAAGAAAGCTGGAGGGGGGCTTTTTACAAGCACATGTAGCAATAGGACGACGAATAAAGTTTTTAAACTGAAAAAGGGGAGATTTAGATTAGATATTAGGAAGGAATTCTTTACTGTGAGGGTGGAGAGGCACTGGAACAGGTTGCCCAGAGAAGCTGTGGATGCCCCATCCCTGGAGGTGTTCAAGGCCAGGCTGGATGGGGCTTTGAGCACCCTGCTCTAGTGGGAGGTGTCCCTGCCCATGGCAGGGGGGTTGGAACTGGGTGATCTTTAAGGTCTCTTCCAACCCAGACCGTTCCATAATTCTCTGATCTGCACCACTGGGAGGGTGACACCAGACGGAGGGACAGCAGCGTCTGGGGCTGTCCAGCCTATGGATGGGGCAGCTACAGGCAAAGACCACCTCTGAGGGCCTTGGGAAGTGGCAAACGTGGATGCTGTGTTTGGTGGCCCCCTCGAGATAGCCTGTGCTTTCACGCTGCTCAGTTTCATCTATTCCCTGCAATCCTGTGATTTCTCCCTGCTTTCGCCCGCCCTTTTTTCCAGAGAGCCCTTTAAGGTTTTGATGGGGCTGCCTTTAGGGACAATGGTCAGAAGTGGAAGTGTGAGGAAGAGGAAGGCCCAGAACTTCAGGAAGCCTTTCTTAGGCCACAGGAGAGTCCCGCTAAAAAACCTCAGTGCCCTCCTCAGGCTAACTCTTGGCTTCTGAAACTGAAGCTGGTAAATTCTAAATAAATAAGGCCAAGTGCTTCACAGGGTAGAAACTTCTGCTTGAAAAATTTGCAATTAGAAAACACTAAGAAGTAATGCAGAAAGCCGCAGGGTTTCCTATTCAAATTATTTATTTATTTTTTAATACAAAATACTGTTACAAATCTCTTTAGTGTTTCATGCTCAAAAAGGGGGCGTTATTAAGAGTTTAAAGAGTTTTTCAATTCGAGACTTTTAAAATTACTTTTTTAAACTCAATAGATGAGGTACTTCTGCGTATCCATCGTCAGGGTTATCCGAGTAACAAGACTGCAGGCAGGAACAGTCAGAAGAACAGAACCAAAGAAGCTGCTTTTACTGCTGGTTTATAATCACCGGTGATGGTGTGCGAGAAGGAAAGCACCCTGATTAGTTTCTCAGACTGACAGAAAAATAACAGTTTTTCTGAACAAAAACTTCTGACCCCCTAGTAACAGTGAGAAGAATTTTTCCAGGCTGGAATCACACACCCAATTGCGTGCAGCCACGACAGATCCACAATACAATGGAAACGTGCAGGTGCAAGCCAAGAAGACACCCAAACTGTATTTAATCAGAAATTGGCACATTGAAGATACTAGTTCCAAAGACTAGAAGAAATGCTGAGTATTTACTCGGAGAACTAAGTCTTGTACAATCGTTTCATTACTAGATATTGCTAAATCAAAGCCAGCTTTATTCTGCCTACATTATGGTTGCTTTTCTACTGCATTTTTGCCTTCCGATTGCCAAAGATGAGCCTAGTGACAAACAGCAGCAGTACCCTTTCCTACGAAATCTGGAGAGCTTTCAGTTAAAAAAAATAAAATCGCTCTTAATCACTCCTATTCAAATATTTTGCGGTTTTGAAGAGAACATTGTAGTTTCATCTAGATTTAAAATGGGCAGAGCGTGTCCTTCCATGGAAAAGTGGTACCTAATTGACCCAGCCTGCGACGTCAGCACTGGGGCTCTCGCAGGACAAGCCGTTCAGTTCAGTTCTGTGGACAGCCTCTGTATTATGAGTCCCTCAAGAGGGACAGAACAAACCAGGCTTTTGATTTCCTGGGTCCGGGACAGCATTTCACTCGTGGACACTGTTCACACGGCTGAGTGAAGAGGTCAGGCGGTCTCTGGAAAGTAGGAGGAACACAACCCCTTCCACCTTTTGTGCAAAGCAAATTTGAAATCGGGTAAGCTGCTTTAATCTTTTTCAGTTCCTAGCACTACAGGCTTGGTTTGCTGAGGCATCAAACTAAGGAGAGGTAGTTCTTTATGTGTGTGCAAACGTAATAACAACAAAAATTCCCAAATAATTTTATGGACTGCTTAGGCACAGAAGATGTTCAGTGCTGTGTTGTTCAACCTGCTTTTATCCTTAACAATAGGAACCATGTCTATTATCAAACAAGGAAACAGTATTATATTCTACTTGCTTGGTAGATTTTTTTTTACCTCTGTTTACTCTTTCAGAAAGCTGATGCTGGCTGCTATTTGAAGTATTATGTGGCAATTTTATCCTGAGGATAACTTAAGTTTCCTATAGCAGTCTGATAAAGCAAATAGTATCCTTAAGTCATGGCTACTCCTAACCAGTAGGGTATAGATTTAGGGCAGCAACCTATACGTGTGTTCCTACTGCCAATCTCCTAAACGAATTAGTTCCCTCTGGTGTCGGGATGCCTTGTGGAATGAGAATTCAGCTTTCCGGTTCTTCCTTGTTTTGTGAATACTGAAATGGTTTCATGATTTTAAAATGAACTAACTCCACAGATCCTTCTGACTTGTTCATATGTAAGCCAGAATACCAGTGACCAGGGAGCCTGTGAAAGCAAACACTGAAGTTAGATGCTTAAAATCTCGTATTATGTCTTTCATACAAATATTATAGTGTTGCATATGGTTAAGGCTACCCAGTCCTTCACAGGACATCTAAAGCTGTTTTTTTTCCAGCTTGCCAACCCAGAAATGTGTGATTTGAAATGTTTCATACTTGGGGGCTACATCAGGCTGAATGCTGAATTTTTTTTATTTTTATTTTGTTTTGCACGGTTTACTTGTTCTAAAACCTTAATCAGAAAATTAGATGGTTCCCATTGCATTACATTTATGTCCTGCACCCATTTAGTTGAGATGCTCTAATATTATTTTTTTTTTTGCAATAAATTAGTGTTTGGCAAAAGGCTGCCTTGTTCCTAGGAAACACCTTTTCCTGCTCATCTGAAACACTTGCTAAACATTCCCAAAATTGCAAGCCTTTGGGAAATCTATGTTGGCGTACGCTCCATCAAAATGTTTTTGCTTAGTAGTAAACTCGCAAAGACCCCATCAATACTGAATGTGCTCCTGCTCAGGGACACGGGGACTGAGCAACTGAGCAGAACCTTCCTACAACTGCTCTCACCAGAGGCTGTGGCCACTGTTGTACCCAGCTAAATTAGAGAGGGGAGGCTTTTGGCTTCCATCTTAATGCTCAATCTGGCAAGTTAAGCAGTTGCAAGACCTTGAAGACAGCTGCCAGAGTCTAGATTTAGCCATATTGTTATTCTTACAGAATTTTTTTTAAAAAGAAAAAAAAAGGAATTGTCCCTTGCCCACACCAACAGTCCAGAGAGCCAAATTCCAGTTCCCAGGCTCCAACTGCTTTTTGGCTCAATTGTGCAGATGTAGCTTTAACAGCCCAGCGGGACACAGGAAAAAGCCACTGGCCTGAACATGAGAGGGGCAAAAGTGAGATCTGGGATGGAGCAGTAATAAAGCAATTCTGGGATCAGGAGAGGAGGAAAGAAAGTAAGAGGAATGCGATGGGAGTCCAGGGCTGGGAATGAGAAGGGAACAAAGGAGAGTTTAGGAAGGGAAAAAGGAGTGAGCCTGAAATTGTAAAAAAAGCAAGGAAAATCACTAGCAATTACCCAGAACAGCATTTTCCAAATTAAAGAGATGCAAGAGACAGCGTGGGGGAAGGGGCACAGCATGCAGTTGTGTCACCCACTACATTCAACTACGCAATTAAATACATGGAGAGACCCAAATAGTTTGGGCATAGTGTGTTGACACAGAAGGAACTCCTTACATTTTAATGCCACATTGTTCAACTGCCTTGTAAAGAGAGTTGAAAGGGACTTACCATTCGCATCCAGGTCGGTACAAAGCCTTTGTAAAGAGACATAAACCCTTCGCCCTGTACAGTTTGAATCAAGCAGTCCATGGAAGACTTGTACAGCAGACCTCTAGCAGCATGCAAGGAGAACAAATACTGTTAGGATTACTAATAGGCAATTTTAAAAAATCCCTCCCTCCCCCCCCACCAAAATAATCTATATCAGATAAATTTCTACAAGCTCTACAGCTCTTTGGAGCTCACTGGAGTCTCATCAGAACTCAAATCAGTAAAACGATCATCAGAAAGACGAAGAGCAAATTAGCACCTCTAAAGATCAGATTAAACTTAGCACCTCTCTCCCAGTGAAATCAGTGAGAGTCAGGGTTTCAATTTTCTACCAAAAAGTTGGTCTCTGAAGTGTCCGTACCTCCCCTGCTTATCTCTTGGCTGGTTCATTATCCGGGTTTTGACCACATCAGCAGGAGTTCCCAGAACAGCAGCTACCAGGCCAGAACAGCCACTGTCAACAGCAACAGATGCTTAAAGAAGAAACTAAGATTCATCACGACAATTTAAGCACTGTGTTTCCAGTTCTAATAATATATGATAGAATGTATTACAGCAGTTATCATAAAATCATGGGTAATATCTCATAACTTAACATCAACTTGATTTGGGAGGAGGCTCTTGCTCAGATGTCCTCCCAGCGGTGGCTTCCCTCACCTCTGTGTGTTGTCCTGAGGCAGGGATAAAGGACCCGCCACAGGCAATTTATGATACGAAGTTATTTTAGCTGTTTATATAAAGCAGATTTCTTCATAATTTAAGGGAGTAAAAGTTCTGCAGAGTTTGTATTGTTCTGCAGAGTTTGCTAAACTTAAAACTAGGTCAGATGAAATAGTAGCAATTCTAGAAAAGTGAAAATTCCTGTGCTCTCACAGATGTGTGACGTGTTTGGATGCACCAGCAAGGCCCTTCTAGTGAGGGCAGTTTTGTAGCCATGGTTGCATCCTTTGTGTGGTGTCCTTTGTACCAAAATATCGTCTGAGGCAAAAAAAAAGAGTTATAAAGGTGCATTACTGGAGGTATTTATACCATCCCTGGAGGTATTTAAGGAGGTATTTAAGAAAGGTGTAGAGGTGGCTCTTCAGGGCATGCTCTAGCGCTGTAGTGCCCAAGATTATTGGTTTGGGGGTGGGTGTGATGTGGTGGGGTGCTGTGTGTGTTGTTGTTTTGGGTTTTTTTGTTTTGGTTTGGTTTGGTTTTGGTTTGGTTTGGTTTTTTTGTGGTTGGACTCGATGATCTCAGAGGTCCCTTCCAACCATGATGATTCTGTGATTTTATCAGCGGTACCACCACCAAAGAATGGGGGCTTCTGCTGGCACAGAGAGGCAGCTCAAGACAACGAGGTTGGAAATGTTCTGCAGCGGAAGAGGGGTAATCGGGGAATATGGCACCTGGCAATGCTGTGAGTCACGCTGTTGTCCACAAGCGGCGTGTTCAGAAGCAAAAAGTGTTTCACTGAGTCGTAAGTGGTGAGATCTGTAAGGAGGGTGATGAGAATAAAAACAGCATTTTCAGAAGTAAATGGTGTGTGTTCATTACTGCCGTGGACGGAGGCTTGGCAAGACCTAAATTTCCAGGGCAGCTCCTCCCATTGGCGCAGCTAGTGCTCTGACCCCAGTTTCTGGTGACGGTTGTGGCACCTAGGTCCTGTCGTTAGACATCTGAGTATATGCTCCCTTCTACTACTGTCTTCTCTGATTTACTCTACAAATGATAAAATGGATCCCAAATGGAGAATTCTGCAAAATAACTCATTAACCAAACCCAGAAACACCACGATGAGGACGGTTTTACCTCTCCTCTGTGCAAGTGTTATGAAAATGTTAGAAATGTTAGACAAAAAAAAAGTAGATGATGGTATGGAAGTTATATCATGTTCTATATGTGCAAGGAGTGAGGGCTTCTTAGGTCAGCCAAAAACTTGGGAAGCCATTTCACCTTATAATCCTCAGTCCCTGCCTGAACTACACTGTAGATGTACCTGTCTGCAGCTCCATCACACCATGCCTGGGCTGTGGACCTCATTGATCTGGACACTGACCCATGGACCTTCTCCCTAGCTCAACCTTGGACCTTTCTTATCACCGTGGACCTACTGGTGATCACTGAGCTGTGTCTGACCTTGGTGGCTCTCACCAGATCTGATACTGGCTCAGCTTCCTGGCTTGGCGTCAAACATGCTTTATCACCACATGCTTTCCTGAGGATCTGGATCTTGGTGGAACCTGGCTGCCTTCACTGGCTCTGCCCTGCTCACCTTGCTTGGGCACCAGGCAGAAGTCACTTTCAGTGACCTTCAAAGAGGTCCCCAGTGTAGATAACCAAGAGACAAAGACCAGGGGAGCAGCTGAAGTCTCCTTAAAGCTTAGAGGTGGCCTTAGGCACTGCAGACCAAGTTATGAAATTTACCTCCCATGTTCACCAGAGCAGCTCTCTGGACATTGGGCACCCATCCAGCCCAAAGTCCTCGTATTCCTCCTTCGGACAGGATCTTCATAAATGCATGGTGCACCCCTCGAAACCTGAAATCAATAGGCAACCAGTAGGTAGAGAGACCAGATATGGAGAAATCTTTGCATATTCCAGCACTTTGCTGTGCCAGGTCCTCACACAGGAAATGCAATTTATAATCGCGAGGATCTGGCCCTCCATATCCCTTTTTTGGTTCATTTTTTTGATCCATCTTCGACCTTCGTGCCATGATATTTTACAAAATGTACCGGTTGTCCTGGTGAGCAGCAATCTGCTTGCTAACAACAGCCAGCCCTTTGATCCCACAGCTGTGTGGCAGTACCAACTGCACGAGACACCAAAGGATGCCAGCAGTTACGGATGCAAAAAGCAGCGTGTCCTGGTATCTGCAGGAAGGTCTCAAGCCCTGCTGTCTGCAGGTGACCCAGCCCTTCCTGGGGCCTCTGCATCCTGCACGAGCCGTTTCCCCCATCCTTTCTCCCAGCTTCCCTTCAGAAAGCATCCTTCCCTCCTCCAGCAGAGCGCTGGCACGGACGTGCTGCACATATAGGATGGGCGAGGGTTTGTGGCCTCTGGGACCGATACATCAGAATAAGGAAGGCAAATATAAATGGAATGAGGAGGAAGTCTCGGATCCCCCACCCTCTTCACTGCCCAGAGCCATCGCATGCCTCCTGGGCATTGCTCTTCCCCAAAAGGGCTCCGAGCAGCTGGGGAGAGGGGGTGGCATAAAACAGAAAGGACCGCACCCTCAGCCAAAGAGTAAATCATTAAGAGGAGAAAACCACCAGCTTCAAGGGGAACCAACCGTAACGGCTTTCCTTCCAACTTCCTTTTTCCTTCCATCTGCATCTGCACCTTCACCAGATCAGTCGGGCTGGCGAAAAACTGTCCGATGGCACCCGCAGTCATGCCTCCAACCACAGCTTTCCTGCCGAACAGGGGGAAAACAAAAAAAAAAGTCCTCCAGAATACACTGAAAATCTTCACAAATTGCAGTGCTCCAGCTGAAGGGTTGAGCAGCATGACCCAGGTGAAACAAATGTTAAATAGTTATTCTTTATATTAACAGCCAAAGTTAGAGTAATAACTGTGTCCAGTTCTGGGCTTCCCAGTTCAAGAAGGACAGGGAACTGCTGGAGAGGGTACAGCAGAGGGCTACACAGATGATTAGGGGGCTGGAGCATCTCTCTTATGAGGAAAGGCTGAGGGACTTGGGTCTTTTTAGTCTGGAGGGGGGATCTTATCAATGCCTATAAATAAAGGGTGGGTGTCAAGAGAATGGGGCCAGTCTTTTTTCAGGGGTTCCCAGTGACAGGACAAGAGGAAACAGGCACAAACTTGAACATAGGAAGTTCCATCTAAACATGAGGAGGAACTTCTTCCCTTTGAGGGTGGCAGAGCCCTGGAACAGGCTGCTCAGAGAGGTGGTGGAGTCTCCTTCTCTGGAGACATTCAAAACCCTCCTGGACACGTTCCTGTGCAACCTGCTCTGGGTGGACCTGCTCTGGCAGGGGGCTTGGACTATGTGATCTCCAGAGGTCTCTTCCAACTCCATATCATACTGTGATTCTGTGATCATTCTGTGATTCTGTAATTGTGGCGACTGCAGGTAATTAAGGTAGCCAGTAATATTTTTGTCCATTTTAAGAAAAGGTTAAAACTCATCTGGAAAAAACTTAAATTATTATTCATCACCAGGGTGCTCTGCTTTCTCTGCAGGTTACATTATGCTCCTCACATAGGGTTCAAAGGCAGGATGGCAAGGTACACGAGTAAGGCAGACGAATATGGTGCTCCATATATTATCATAACTGAATGCCAACCTAAAGCTCTAAACTGCTTGCTGATATATAAAACTTTTCTTTATCTCCCATTGCTACTAGACGAGTTGTGTTAATTTTCTGGTTCTGCTTATTTCAGTAGAGCCAGCAATTTCAGTATTATCCCAAGTTCCCCCTTCCTACAGCATCAGGCACGACAAGTACTTCATCTGTATTAGATTTTATAAATCCCATCTTAAAAACAGTTACATTTTGGACCCGAGGTTTTAAGGTTCGAACAATTATAAGGTTTTAACAATTAGAAATCACCAAATTTTGCAAAACTGACAGAAAAATTTGCTTCATTCCCCACAGGCAAGGAGTTAATTCTGTGGCTATATACTGCCTGCGTTGTCAAAATGGGGTTGAATGAGATTTAACTGTTGCTGAACTGAACTTGCAAAACTAAGACTTTGGGGTTGTTTTCTTTTCTGGGGATCAGTTGTCTTCTCAGGAAGGATGCACAGACTTAGGATGACAACTGCTGTACACACAGGAACAAAATAGTGTCTTTTCCTTCACAATCTGCCTCTTCAGTAGCCAGGAAATTTCCATCTCCTGGCCCAAAATACACCTCTAGAATCATCAAACCAGCTGATTCTCATGCTCCTTGTTGATAGTGGCATAATAATTTCTGACCCAGGCAGCACATCAAGCAGTGCCCCATGCCCCCACTTGAAGCCATTACCCCTTGTCCTATCATGACATGCCCTTGTAAAAAGGCCCTCTTCAGCTGTAGGCGCCCTTCAGATACTGCAAGGCCACTATAAGGTCTCCCCAGCGCTTTCTGTTCTTCAGGCTGAACAGCCCCAGCTCTCTCAGCCTGTCCTTATAGGAGAGGTGCTCCAGCCCTCTGATCATTTTTGTGTTTCCTCTGGACCCGTTCCAACAAGCCCGTGTCTTTCTCTGCTGAGGCCCCAGAGCTGGAGGCAGCACTGGGGCCGGGGGGTCTCACCAGAGCAGAGCAGAGGGGCAGAATCCCCTCCCTCGCCCCGCTGGCCACGCTGCTGGGGATGCAGCCCAGGATGCGGTTGACTTTCTGGGCTGTGAGCACACATTGTAAGCTCATGTCGAGCTCCTCATCAACCAACACCTCCAGGTCCTTCTCCTCAGGGCTGCTCTCAAGCCGTTCTCTGCCCAGCGTGTATTTGTGATTGCCCTGACCCAGGTGCAGGACCTTGCACTTGGCCTTGTAATATTTAAATATTTCTTAGTCCTGTTCCCAGCTGAATGAAAAGACACTGCTCTGAAACTAAAGTCAGATGGTGCTTAAACCCCTGCTTCGTATTTACACTCTTTAGGGCACGTGAACGTTAGGTCCCGGTCTGATTGTTGGTCTGGGAGGGGTTTTAGGGCTGCAGGACTCCTACAGTAAGGACAATCCCCAAACAGGCAAAAGCATAAATACGCAACATTACCAGAAAGGAAAGCTTTCATCCTCGGACCTGCCAAGCACAGAGTCACGGAGATGTTCGTACGTGACCATCCGAACGCCGGAGTACACTGTGGAAAACAAAAGCAGGAGACGATTCTTGGAGTTCTGCCCTTTCTGGAGGACACGCTGCGACAGAGAGATCAAGAGATGGGTTGTAAAACACTCCAGATCTTGCCTGGGTCAGCTGGTCACATCTCTCCCACTCCCGATCAAAGTAGGGAAAGCGAGGGGGCCGCCTGGCAGCAAAGCTACAGCCAGAACTTCTTAGCATTGGAGAATCTCTCTGCTGAGCCCTGTGTCTGCCAGGAGGCAGCAGGGTTTCTGCCCACATGCCCAGGAGAGGCGACCGCATTGCTTCCCTCTCGGCTGCTGCCAAGCACAAAGCCTCCCGCAAGCTCTTTTGAGGTTTGTTGCTGTCACCGTATTTCCAAATAAAACACAGAAAGCGGTTACCTGGGGCCAAACCACTAATGCATTTCACTTGCAACCTTATCCTTTTTTCTAAGCCCATCCCCACTTCCCTCAAATAAAAGGTATTTCTTGTTCTGAGGACTCTGAGTGCTTGCGTGCGCTGAAAACCTTCCTGCTAAAACCACAGGGGAATTATATTTTGTTTTCCCAGAAGCCAGATTAAGGCTGTGAAGGAATGGGGAAGAGAGGAAAGAGAGGACAATGAGCCAGAATCCTATATATTTCAAAGTGGGATTGCAGGGTAGACTAAAGAAGTCCTCGCAGATACATTTAAAGTACAAGAAGATATGGCAAGTTCGCACCAAAAGGCTGTTGGCCTACAGAAGGTAGGACCCAAACTTGTCCCGTCGTGAGCAGATAATCACCTATGTGGCGGTAGACGGCCGGCGTGGCTCCTTGCCAGAGCTTTCGTAAGCCCTCCTCTCGCACGATGCCAGTGGCGGTGCACAGCATGCCACGGTAAGGGACCGCCTGGCCACCGGCAGCTCCGCTGCGACGGACGGCAGCTTCACCTTGGACCTGCAGCCGAGTTTTCGTCAGATCCAGGGGAAATGTTACTGAAGAGAAAGAGCAGGGAATATACGTGAATACGGGAATTCCTACCTACCACGCTGGTGACATCTGGCCACAAAAATCATGTTTAGCCTATTATTTCACAGAATCACAGAATGATATGGGGTTGGAAGGGACCTCTGGAGATCATCTAGTCCAACCTCCCTGCCAGAGCAGGTCCACCTAGAGCAGGTTGCACAGGAAAGTGTCCAGGAGGGTTTCAAATGTCTCCAGAGAAGGAGACTCCACCACCTCTCTGGGCAGCCTGTTCCCGGGCTCTGCCACCCTCAAAGGGAAGAAGTTCCTCCTCATGTGTAGGTGGAGCTTCTTATACTCAAGTTTATGGTGTTTCCTCTTGTCCTGTCACTGGGCACCACTAGAAAAAAGACTGGCCCCATCCTCTTGACACCCAGCCTTTAAGTATAAGCATTGATCAGATCCCATGGCTCTCACTGAAATAACTGGTGGCCAGGGAAGGTGGTCCACCTCAATCTCAGCTTCCCAGGGTTGCTCCTTGAGCATTGTGGGCACATAATTGCTGCTGCTAATTTCAGTTCCAGGCCAGAGGTGCCTCGGGCTGTGAGTTCCCAGGAGCAGGGGTTGTCTTTGGTTCGATACCTCTGCAACACACCACGCTACAGGGTCCTCCCAGAGCAGGACTTGGTGATATTAGGGGGATGCAGTCGAAGCCTCAGCAGATTTACACTCTTATTTGTGCATTAGGTTAGGTATTCATGTTTAAGGGTTAGCAAAGATGGAGAAGTTTCAAATCATTAGAGCAATGCAACCGGTTTGCCTGTAAGAGCTTGTAGGAATTATATAGGATATTAGGAAGTATTACAAATAAGTTGCTGATCACAAAGTAGTGCAACGCAGATGCCAGGGTGCTTCTTTCCCGCGTTACAGCCAGCAGTTCACTGTGCTGCATTTTTAGAGACGTCTCACTGTAACCAGAAACGTAGGATTTGATTTTTTTCTTTGCTTAACCTGCATTAGCTATGCAAAGCCGATTCCTGAAGAAGCCAGCCCCTTTGCTACAAACTTTGATGCTCATCCTGCCTCTAGTTTTCTTCCCGAAACCCAGCAAGCTCAACGTTTACATTAGTCACAACTGCTCCGTCGCGACTTGCAGCCCTCGGGTCTCGGAGGCAAAGATTTGGACTTGGAAAAAAAAAAACCACCACCCTTCCCTCCGGGCGCAGGCAGGTGGCATAAAACACTGGCAAGGCTAAAATCATTGAAAAGTCAGGAGGAGCAGAGTGGAACGAACAGATTTGCTGGAGCAGAAAAGCCGGAGCGAACACCGAAGGAACGAGGCATCCGGGGGCTGAAGGTCCCCCTGCCCTCCCCCTAAGTAAATTCTGACCCCCTTCCCTCTCGGAAAATCCCGGTGGAGCTGTACCTAGTTCTGCCACAGCCGCCGCACAGGCCGACAGAGCGAATTTGCTGGCTCGGGGCCATCTCTCTGGAAGAGGTAAGCTCTTCTCTTCTTCTGCAGGTGACATCTAGCGTCTAACATGAAGCAAGGCTAACCGGCCACCCCGCGAGGCTCTGGAGGAACAAGCAGACCCTAGCTCAGCTCTCCTCCGGGTCCTTCAGGAGGCAAACTGCTGAAGGTCATGGTTTTTCCAGCGCCGGCACCAGGATCCCGCAGCGTGTCTCCTGCGGAGCTGCGAGGTCCTTGTGCGGTGACACCGGGGACTCCCACGCAACAGCCTCCTGGGAAATGTAGTCTGTAACCGGCACTACCCGCCGCCAGCGGGGCAGGTACAGCCACACGCACAATTTTGCCAGTTATCTACACTAAAAAAGAAAAAAAAAAAATAATACATCATTAACGAGACCTCAAGATTATGAGAACATTATGGGGGTCTGTTTGCTGTCATTGACAGCAGCACCTTGGGATCCTCAAACTGCGTCCCGGCCCAGGCTCCCGGGAGGAATGAATTGATCCAGACCTGGTCGAAGGAAAGCTGCGTTAGCACCACGCCGAGCTGCGGAACTGGCTTCCCACTGCTTGGAATAATTCACCTCTCCCCGGCATTAGGCACGGAGCGGCGCGGTTTGGGGCGCACAAACCCAGGAAGACAGAAGCCGATCTCTGCCCAGAGACCCGTATGTGAAAATTTTAAAGCTTTTCCTGCCTGACTGCTGAAGCCTTGTTAATCATGCGCCAGTCCTAATTTCTCTTCAATTAATGTAGGCATATTTAGGTTCTCATCATGGAAAAAAAAATAAAAATTAATGTGCTGTTCAAGAGAAGCTTTTCATTTATCATCAAGGCTCAGCTGAATTGCTAAGTTAATCATTAGCCATTAATCACTAATCCTCATGCAGAGGATCTGAGGATGTTTTTAGGTCACAGAAACTTAGCCCAGAACAACCCCCTGCCCCCCCCGCCCCCGTCTGACCAACAGTTTGGTGTGCAGTCCAGGTCGCAACGATTCAGGGAAATGAAGGGATCACTGCAGGTGAAATATTCAGCTAAAGTGAGCCAAATTCATCTGGTCGGTCACCAGCAACCAGTTTGAAATGAGATCCTTCTTTGGGTCAGAATATGTCAGAATGGAGGCAGGAATGGGACAAACCGCTGCCAAACCCCTGATTAAAATGGGAAGGAGACGTATTGCCGTGAAATGCTGACGTGCCCAGCTGCACTGAGGGTACGAGCAGCACAGGGCCTTACTCTAGGCTCTTTATGCCATTTGCTGTTACTGCTTTTGTGCCTCCCTCCGTAGCTATTTTCTGGGCTTAGATCAGCTTGTGTGACCATATATCAGCCTGTATCTCATCGGTTGGTAGCATAATTTAGGGCAGAGAGGACCTCTAGAGGTCATCTAGTACAATCCTCTGCTCGGAGCAGGGGTAGCTTCAGAGTTACATCAGGTTGCCCAGGGACTTGTTTGGTCACCTTCTGAAAACCTCCAAGGATGGGGATTTCACAACCGCAGCCTGCCCCGGTGTTTAGCCACTTTGTGAACATCTTTTCCTTATATTCAGTCAGAATTTTCCACATTGCATCTTATGTCCATTGCTTCTCATCCCTCAGACATACACCTCTGGGGACAGTCTGACTGTCTTCTCTATAACCACGCTTTAGGGGGTGGAAGACAACATCTAGATCCCTCCCTAAAATAAACCCCACAGCATTGTGGCATCCTGTGGGGAGAGCAGCTCTCACTGATCATTTTTAGTCCGGGGAAATACATTATTTTTTAAACCAGACTGATCTGGGGATGGCAGCGCGGAAGAGTTTTCTCTTCCCACAGGATATTTGAAATGAGGCTGACCTGGAGACAGACTCTTGCATAGACATCTCTGATTCAGGGAGCAGAGAGGGGCCTTTAGCTCTTTTATCACTGTTACCCCATGTGAGAACCCGGCAGAAAAACAAGACCAACAATCGGACTAGGACCTAACATCCCTCTATAGGAAAAGAAATAATTTCTTTACTGTGAAGAAAGAAGAAATTCTTTATTGTGAGGGTGGTGAGACAGGTTGCCCAGAGAAGCTGTGGATGCCCCATCCCTGGAGGGGTTCAAGGCCAGGCTGGATGGGGCTTTGAGTGACCTGGTCTGGTGGGAGGTGTCCCTGCCCATGGCAGGGGGGTGGGAACTGGATGATCTTTAAGGTCCCTTCCAACTCCAACCATTCTATGATTCTATGAATTCAATGTGTAAAATAAAATGAGTAAAGAAGCATACAAAGAGTTGTGATAGCTAAACATAGAAATGTAATAACATCAGTGTTAAAAGTGATTTAGCTGTTTCTTCTGGACAGTTTGCGAAATCCACATCCTATTTGTCACAGTTGACATATTTGGGCTTTTCCTTCTGCACCTATGACCAATGTATGTAACATCCCAGTGTGTTTCAGCATGACTGTTTAATGAAGGCCATAGATCTGTTTTTCACAGCTCTTAACCTCCTTCTATCGTCAGGTGTCAGCCTGCTGTGCTACTTTTACTGTGCTGCCTGTCTGCGCAGGCACAAAGGTTCCTGTCTGGGCACTTGTTGGTGTATAGGAAGGGAGTTCAACTGTATTTGTACGAAATGCTTTAAATTGAATAATCACATTCATACAAAATGGTATACAGATTGTGCACCATACAAGCAGTGCGGCGTTCCCATGGTGTGGTGTTTCAAAATACAGTAGTGATGAACTATATCCTCCTCCTAGTAAAATACATAAAGCTGGTGAGTGGATAGAGCCTCTGGGTTAGTAGAGGACAAGTTCAAGCACAGTCCAGGTCTACCTCGTACTCAGACACCAGCGTGGTTTAATTCTAGTGAGATTTTAGAGCACAGATACAAAGAGAATAGAAATAGAATAGAATCATGGAATGGTTTGGGTTGGAAGGGACCTTAAAGATCATCTACTTCCAACCCCCCTGCCCAGGGCAGGGAAACGGGACAGAACTAAGGGTTGAGGAGGAAGGACATGGGGAAACAGTTCTGGAGACAGCCAGAAAGGCTGAGACTTATTAAAAGAGGAAATTCATGTGTGAAGGTAGTATTAGAGTAAAAGGAGAAGTGGTAAGATGTGATGTACAGCTGGATGCTTGCCTATGGAACAAATGGATGAAGGGCTAGAAAGACTGAGGAGGGCTTGTTCAACCAAGGAGTTTGGACGTGAGGATCAGGTCCCAGGACTGAGCAGAAGAACAGATTTGGAGAAAAAGCTAGAGCAAAAGAAGACAAAATCTCAAAACCACAAGAAACAGGACAGTTGATGTTGGAAGGGACCTGCAGACTGGTTCATCCAACACCCTACTCAAAGCAGGGTCACCTAAAGCAAGCTCTTAAGACTGTGTCCGGCTGGATTTTGAATGTCTCCCAGGACTTCCCAGCCTCTTTGGGCAACCTGTTCTAGTGTCTGGCCACCATCATGATAAAAAAAATAAGTTTAAGTGGAAGTTTCTGTATTTGTGTGTGCCCACTGCCTCTTGCCCTTTCACTGGACACCACCATGCCCTTTGCACCGTGCCTTCAGGTGTCCATACACACCAGTAGGATCCCCCTGAGCCTTCTCTTCTCCAGGCTGAACTGTCCCAGCTCTCAGCTTCTCCTTAAATGACAGATGCTCCAACCTCTTTATGAACTTCCTGAAACTTCACTGGGCTCCCTCCAGTCTGCCCGTGTTTCTCTTGCACTGGGGAGCCTAGAACTGGACCCAGCACTCTGGCTGGATCTCTCCAGCACTGAGCAGAGAGGGATGATCACCTCCCTTGTCCTGCTGACAGTGCTCTTCCTGATGCAGACCAGGATGCTGTTGAGTTCAAAGGGTTATTTCTGACTCAAGTTCAACATGGTCTCCACCCAGGACCACCAGATCTGCCAAGTTGCTTTCCACCCAGGTGGCCCTCAGCCTGTACTGGTACGTGGGGTTGTTCCCACCCAGGGGCAGGACTTGGCATTTCCCTTTCCTGAACTTCGTGAAGTCCCTGTTGGCCCATTTCTCCAGCCTGTTGAGGTCCCTCTGGATGGCAGCACACCCATGTGGTCTATCAGCCACTCCTCCTGGTTTTGTATTGTCTTCAAACACGCTGAGGGTGTGGGGGGGGGGCAGGCTGTGAGAGCACTTCCTAAGTGTTCTAATACTTAATGAATTCTGGACTTAATTTTGGTGTGCCACTTCCATACACACAAAGAAACCAATATGACCTCTCTGAAATCTTGTCTTCTGACATTGCAGTAGTATGACATTCTTCTGACATTGCAGGGTGAGACTCCACCTGGAATACTGTGTCCAGCTTTGGAGTCCTCAACACAGGAAGGACATGGACCTGTTGGAAGAGGTCCAGCGGAGGGCCACGAAGATGATCANCTGTGGCTGCCCCATCCCCGGAGGTGTTCAAGACCAGGCTGGATGGGGCTTTGAGCAACCTGGTCTGGTGGGAGGTGTCCCAGCCCATGGCAGGGGGGTTGGAACTGGATGATCTTTAAGGTCCCTTCCAACTCCAACCATTCTATGATTCTATGATTATAGGGGCCACCAGCAGGTTTTGAATTGCCAGTTCAGCCTCTGAAGCCTTTCTCTGCTCCTCAGACACTGGACACACATCATAAGCCTTACTGCTTCAGGTGATGCCTGCAGAAGTTTCTCACCGCCTGCCTTGCTGGAAGCTAAATGTCTGCTAAATCCCAGCCTCTCTGCTTTGGAAGCCTGATATTGCCAAAAAATATTCTTCTTTTTTTTTTTTAAGGGAAGAAAGCGACACGCTGCTTTGCCAGAGTGTCCCTGGCTGCTTGGGTAGCCCTCTGGCAACTGGTGCAAAGTTCAAGGGTTTATCACGGCAGCATCTAAGTTTTGCAAGCCGGGGCGTTGGGCCTGGTCCAAGAGCGGAGGACAATTGGCTCTGCCTCTTCCAAAACAAGGGCTTGTCCCCTGGGCTTGCTTGGTGCTTTGACGTCTCGTCTCCATGGCAGTGATCAGCTGGCAAGGCTGATAAAAGAGGCCCTATTCATTGACTCCGGCAATCCCGGCCAGCGCGGGGGTGCCGGGTGCCGCGGGAAGCGGGGCGGCTGCTGCAGGCAGCGAAGAGGCGAAATGGCTCTCGCTGTCCTCTTGGCAGCACTCCTGGGACTTCTCGTTGTCAAGGCTGTTTTGTCTCAGCTGAGAAACCCGAGCTCCCCTCCTTGCATCAGGGGCTGGATCCCTTGGTTTGGAGCTGCGTTTCAGTTTGGGAAAGCTCCTCTGGAGTTTATAGAGGAAGCTAGAAGCAAGGTAATGGCCGTGGCGGCGTGCCTGCTCGCGGGTGCGTGCTCAGGGTGGCTGCCTGCGAGGGGAAAAGGCGAGGAGAAACTTCTGCTTTAAGTTTGCTCCTTTCCTCTCACATTTTATAACCTCAGAAGCATTTAGCTGGTGAAGGATCGGCTTTGCACCAGTAGCGTTGCTGAGTTGTGGATGCGATCCAGGCGTGATCTCTGCGCTGGGATCGTCCTGTCCGCACCCGGCACCTCTGCTGTTTCGCTTTTGCAGTCTGGCTGCCTGTTAATCTTGGTTTCAGATAAAGTGGAAAGCCCTGTGCCAGGCGCTGGGACCAGGAGACTAATTATTTGTGTGCCTAAAGTTAGGTGAGGTTTCTGAGTACCAGCTGGTGTCCCTCAACATTCGAGAGAGGCACAGGCATTCTTGGCAGGAAACTTTTTCCATCCTGAAAAGCTTACAAAAGACAGCTGTGAAAATTTACCCCGTGGACACGCCTTTCTTTCTCTGTGTCTGATAGAGAGAGCCTAAATGATTCATTTAGATTAGATGCTTAATTTCTAGGCAGCTAATATTAACTGCCATAAACCCCATCTTCCCATTTGGTGATGATATGACCTGCTACTGGTGCGATGTAATCAACTTCAGGTGTTCAAATCTGAAGGATCGCACACCCCAGGAAAAACTAACTAAAACTGAAACCACTGTAACATCCTGAAATTTGAAAAAAAAATTATTAATAACTACTGGATGTTTAAATTTTTCTTCCTCAACTGTTAGATTGCATTACTTCTTTGCAGCCATGGTTGTTAAACTCATGGTGTTAAATGAAACCAGAGGTTCAAGTACAATCAGCTGAAGTATGAGGTGTAAGAACATCGAGAGCTGTGAGTCTTGTATTAATGGACATTGGGTGCACCTTAGAGTAAGCTCGTGTGTGTGATCTGGAGTTCCTTGCCTTCTTTGAGTTTAACAGGCTGGTTTTAGCCTTATATTGCTACGTCCTTGCTGTGTCGTTCATCTGTGCAAACCATGGTCGGTTACTTGTTCACTCATCTTAGGGCAGAAGTGTAGGACTGGAAGAAAACTTATTCCACTCCATTCTCCTACTATTTCAGAAACCATGGCACATAGTCCTTTAAATAAATTGATCAAGCCTCACTCAAAAAAAAAAAAAAAGGAAAAAAAAAGTAATATTTCTTTGACTCTTCTGATACAAGGCTGTTAGAGAACCTCCTTGTTCTATTGAAAACAAGTCCTGGTGGCAACCAGATTCAAGCAGCCTGGCAAGCTGTCCTGTCCAGTGCAATGCCTTTTGGGGACAAAATTGGGGTGGTTTAGCCTGGAGAAGAGGAGGCTGAGGGGAGGCCTTATCGCTCTCTGCAACTCCCTAGAAGGAGGGTGTAGAGAGGTGGGGGTCAGTCTCTTCTCCCAAGTAACAGGCAATAGGACAAGAGGAAATGGCCTCAGGTTGCTCCGGAGATTGGATGGATTGGTTTAGATTGGATATTAGGAAAAATATCTTCACCAAAAGTGTTGTGAAACATCGGAACAGGCTGCTCAGGGAAGTGGTGGAATCACCATCCCTGGAGGTATTTAAAAGCCAGGCAGATGTTGTGCTGAGGGACATGGTTTAGTGACGGCTTTGACCAGTGTTAGGTTGATGGTCGGACTCGATGATCTGAAAGGTCCCTTCCAACTTAGACAGTTCTATGATTCTTTGTTTCACCATGACTTAAGCTTGCCTTTAGTTTCCTTTTTTGCTTGGAACCTTTTAGCAACAACTCTTAGATGAAAATTTAAAACAAATCTGTCAGAAGACTCCTTTTGGGGGTTCCTTCACAGAGTGAACGAGCAAAACCTTTCCACTGAAGTACAAATGCAAACTTTGTGGTTCTGGGTCCATTAATTTTGATGTTCATTTGCCTAGAGATGCTTTAGGCCACTGCCACGTCTGAACACACCAGAAGCACCTGGAGGACTTTATAAACCCCAGGTTTTGTTGGGACATGAAACATTTTCAGTAGGAGAGAACTCGAAATAAGGCAAAGCTGAAAGAGAAGGCTTTCTTACGTATCTCCCCTTTACCATGTATTTGCAGATAGGACTTTTCCTTTGACTTTTTTCTTAGTCCAGCAACTCAGCGTCCTTCTGAGTTGTGTGACCTCTCCCTGCGGTCCCCCTGGGCCAAGAGGGACCTTTCCATCTGTCACCCCCAGGCTGGCTGCCTGCCTGCAGCACCATCACCTCTTGCGATCCCCTTCCTCTCCTTAAACATCCCAGGCATGTCTCCCTCCCTCCCTCCCTCCCTGCCTCCCACACTGCTGAGAAGTGCTGAGGACAGGAAAAATAAGCCTTTTTCTGCCTCCTCCCTTTTAAAGGAGTAGGCACAGTAGCATCCTGCAGCCAAAGCAAATAACAGGTGCTGCTGCCAAAGGGGTCACTAAGAGGCATTACAAGGGTTGCAAAATACATCTGCAAGAATTTCGCAATTAGAAAATTCCTCCCTTGGGTTAATCCTTCTGTCTGACAAAGTGACACTCGTTTCTTTTTCTTTCTTAAACTGTTAACTTTCTTACCATTGTCCCTTTTCTGTATATCCCTCATTGCTTTTTCTCCCAAGCCCTGATGTAACACACCAGACTTCCACTGCTTCTGCTCAAAGTTCTCTGCTTCTGTTTTCCTCCTACAGAAGATGTGGGCTGGAAGAATTGTCAGTTTGTCCCCTTGTGTCATCAGTGGGTCTAAGAAAAGAAAGATCCTCTGCTCTAGTGAAATATTAAATCTCTGGTCTAATAAAAGATACCACCTCTTCCTCCTAAAGCTGCCTGGCTAATTAAAGGAATTTTGCAGGCAGTTTGAGATGGGCAAGGTGGGTAACGAGCCACCATAGAACACAAAATACACGTAGAGCTGCTTCATGAGGGGTTCAACAGATGGGGTTCCCCACTTTGCCTGGCAAACAGGATAAGAATTAGTAAGGAATTCCAAATGCTTCTCATCAGTTTGCTAATTAAGCTAACAAGACACGTTGAGTTCAACCCATGAGATTGTTCTGCGCTGTTGCATGGACCTCTGGATCCAAACCTCGCTCTCAGTGTGTTGGTTGCGTTTGGGATGTGGTGCCGTGTCTCAAGACTTGGGTAGATGCCTCTCAGCCTTATCGGCTGTGTGCGGTTGGGTGAGGGATGGCTGGCTGGGTTACACGGCAGGGGACATGCGTCCTGCTGCAGGTCTGGTGGAGGGGACCACTGGAGAAGAGGAGAAGGCTTCTGGTGAAGCGTTTCTGAAGAGAGTGTCCACACTTGAGTCACTAATGGTCTGTGACCCCGGTCCCACGCACAGAAGACCAAAATATATGTCCCTGAGATAGAGAGGGGACATGGCATTGAACTCCTGTGTGTGTGCTTGCCAAGGGAGAGAAAGCCAGCCCAGTGCACCTCGATCCCCACATGAGTCTTGGCAGGGCTGCAGCCGAGAGTGGTTGCTCCCTGCATGAGCATGGCTGGTTCCCTGATTTCCTCCCTTGGGGATTTTGGAGAACATCCTCCTGAAGTTTCTGTTTCTCTGGAGTGTCACTTTCATGCGAGCTCAGATCTGCCTCTCCTCACGGCTCTGCTGTTTTGTGTGGTGTTTCCCAGTCTCTGGGAAAAAAAGATCAGCTTCATAGGCCCTCAATCCTGACAGGGTTTATACTTTGCTTTCTCTATCTCCCAGTGTCATCAAGGGCTCCTTGAACGCTGCTTCAGACGGAGCAGTAAACTGGGACACAGTTTTGGCAGGCAATGCCCTTGCTTTGTTGGTAGCCACCCGTAACACGATGATGGTAAATGCGGAGCAGCGTGACAGCTTGTTCCGGTAGCTGTTTTCGTGACATTAGAACGTCAGCGTAATTATACCGGGACAGATGAAAAATGTGTTTATTCAGGTGTCTGTCTCAAATAGCAGCTATTAGTAGACGCTCAGCGACAGGGTGTAAGGAGCACACCCAGACGAGAGAATGCCGCCTTCTGCTTCTCCTTCCCAGCTTCTGGCTGCCAACAGTTTAAGGGTTTCCTAGGCTGGAATTTGCACCCAGATGACCTGACTGTGATAACTTAATCCCCCCCCCTTTTTTTTTTGTACCCTGTGTGTAATTTTGGCTTCCACAGCATCCCAGGGCAATGAACCCATAATTTAACCGTGAACCATGTGAAGCAAGCTGGCTCCTAGTAGGTGCCCATTACCTTCTACATTATGAGGAAACTGGGAATAATTATTCTCTTTTCACCTTTCCTGGGACCTAATTTGTCTTAGTCTCCTTTTATTGAACCTTCCATTCATGGTTTGCTGTCCATCCCTTTGCCTTTTCTAGCTCAGTATATCCTGCTGAGATGGAATGGGCAGAGATCCACGTTAAATTGCAGGTGTGAGCTCAGGATGGGTTTAGATGTTTGCTGTCCTTTCTCCGCTTCTTTCCTAGTAAGATGAGAGCTCTAAACTAATTATTAGCCCTTGTATAATAGATCTTGGGGTCATTTCAGAATGTGATTCTTCTAGGCCGCCTTCTGTGATTTTTCTAGGTCTCCTCATAGTTTAAACTCCCAAATGACTCCAGATCCACAAAGTTTTAGTTCCTTCTTCTAAGGAATGAATTAAGCATATGTTTAAGGCCACATATCCTAAAAGCTGTATTGGGATCTTCTTCAGTACATTTTCCTGATCTTTGATAATGGTTGTATAAATTTGCTGAGTATTGGAATGACTCTTTGAGGCTTCCCAGGTCCTCCTTGAGGAGCCCTTCAGAAAGGCACCGCATTTGCCTGTCTGTCGCTGAGGGTGATCTAATGAATCACAGTGGGTAGTTCTGCGACTTCATATTTTAATGCTTCAAGGGTTTTGAATTGAAATATTTATCACTGATTCACTCAGTGTCTACCCAGTGTTTTAAGTCTATTCTACTTAATACTTCCTTCAAAACAAGGTTTCAGTCCATCACTCGCAGTGAAAGGCTTAACCTGACGCAGTCGCTAGCTCAGATTGCTTCCCCGCTCCACCTTTTTACACCTTCAGCATTTGCCGAGCTCCGCAACACGCTGGGAGAGTCCCTGCCTCTGGCATGTTTGGAAAAGTCTTTATTATTGGGGGTGGGGATTAACATTAGCATCTCGACCCTCAAAACTTGTTTAGTATTTGAAGTTTTTAGTATTTTTAATTGTTTAGTTTTTAATTTTACATTCCATTTAATTTTTTAGTATTTTAATTTTACACTTAAATTCTTAGATATTTATTTTTTATTTCCTGTTTGGACCCCAGATCCTGCTTTCTGAAGGATGTGTCTTTGCATATCCACCATCCCTGTGCTGTTCAACGAAGCTGACTTGTTCTTTTTAGATTTCAATATTGTTTAATTTTAATTATTCTAAATAGACTGCAGTGCGTTGGATGAGATTCAAAGCCAGATAGTTTGTGTAGGTGTTTGCAGGTAAGCAAGAGGTCTGGGCTTTACTGATGGTCAGTGGACAGGTAGTCTGTCCTGTCAGTGGAGTCTAAGGGGGGTTCAGGTCACCATCATAAACAGAGACGTGCAGTGGGTGCCCAGATGAACCGTTTTTTAGGCCCCCCTGATTGCATGGACTCCATCTCTATTGCCCGTAATGGGAGCTTGGGCATCTTGCTCACATGTAATCCTTTAAAATAAAGAGCTTCAATCTTTAATTGAGTGTGACCTTAATTGAATAATAAAGTTTTATTGCAGATTGCATTAGTTCAAATTTAATTTCGTTTTTAAATTAGTTTAAGTACATTTTAATGTTAATTTACAATTTTAAAACTCTGATTTCATAACACAGTATAAATTCACTGATTTTTATCTAGCCTGATGATGAGGACCTGCTGTTAGCCATAAAAATCCAACCTTAGTAATTTGGCTATTATTAAAACAATATTTTATTTATTATCACCCAGAGAGTTTAAACAGTCATTCCTTCTTTAATAATTTACAGTTGAAGGACACAATCGAAATTCAAGAGGAATGTTCTCCTTGGCTTCAAAGAGCTTTTGATGAAACAGGCTTTACAGTACAGACACACGCAACTAAAGAAATGGTTAAAGTCAGTGGCAGAAGCCGTGTGAGCAAGGAGGTTTCAAAGCTTTCTGGTCCTCCAACCAGATCTACAGAAACCTTTTCCACCCCCTTGTCAGCAATGCCACCCGGAAAAGAAAATCGGGTTCCCTGATACGCCAAGGAACCCCCCAAACCTTCCCTTTGTGCAATAACTTTGCCAAAAGAAGGTGCTGTGCATATAAATGTTAACGCTGGGCTTTTGATTTCCGAGGCTTTGGCGTCAGAGCGGAAATCACCTGCACTAAGAAAAAGATGCTAAAGATGCTTCATTTCCTAATTTTGATCTTTATGCCTAAATCTGACAGCCCGTAGGTGCTGCACATTTGTTTGCTATTTTAGAGTATCTATAAATATCAGTGATCTTTCTTTTTCACAACGTAGGAATCCAGAAGTGAACACCTACTGCTGAAAGTTTTGAGAGGGCTCTTAGGATCTTAGATTAAGGGAAAACAAAAGAATGACTTAGGGTGTAAAAACTTTCCCTGAATATAAATCTCAACAAAGTTGTTAGCTGTTTTGATATTAATCTTTCAGCACCTGTACAAGAAAGAGATTGTATTAGCGGAACCTTTAAACTAGAAAATAATTTTTTAAAAAACCCAAACATTTAAAGGATGCAGCGGTGGGGGGTTTTTGTTAAAAAAATGTAGATTGAAATAGGTAGGATTATGGATTTTTACAATGTGAGTACTTTGTGGCGGCGGCCAAGGGATGCAGAAGATAATCCATCACTTGCGTTCTTTAAATCCGGGTAGGTTGCTTTTTTTGAACTGTAAAATATAATTCAAATATAAAATATTGATCTTGGGGAAGGAATCTCTTCTGCTCTGCAAGAGGTCAGGCAGGCCCCTGTGGTGTTCCCCGCTGAGTCCGCAAGCCGACAAATATTGATCTGATTCCTCTTCATCTATGTGTGCTTCCGAGCCAAGGTGTACAGAGAGCAGGAAGGACCAGGTCCTCCCCCCACCTCTCCGCAGCCCTGAAGCCCTCTTGGGGCTCCCCTCGAAGGTTCAAACAATACAATAATATGAAATCTTTGTTTTTTCCAGCATGGGCCTGTATTCACAATATTCGCTCTGGGAAAACGGTATACTTTTGTGACCGAGGAAGAAGGAACTGAAGCATTTTTTAAATCTAAAGACTTAAATTTTGAACAGGCAGTACAACCAGCTGTCGAGAATGCAGGTAAATGAGACCTAGCTCTTTTTTTTAATGGAAATCAAATCCAGTTACCCAGGAACATTAGAGCCCAATGCAAAGCCCATTGGCTTTTTGATCGTGCCTTAAATGCTTGTCTTAACCCATGACCTTGCTACAAAATGAAGGCAGAACGACATTCCTCCGTGTGGATCCAGCACTGTAAGGCTGTAAAGTGACCCCGATTCAGTCTCAAGGGATCAAAGGTTTCTGACCCAGGAACTGTTATTGCTTTTAACCTGAAGTAACCCCAGTTTGAGATCAGGTCCCTTTCTGTGGCTAGACACTTTGTGTACAAGGTTAGGAGCAATAGTATGTTGTCCTATTACTTAATTTGAATATCAGCTTGCAGCAATAATTAGTTGTTACCCTGCAATAAAACAGTCATTAGGAAGGGATGAGGTGTGTATCCAATCCGCGGTGGCACGCTCCATCAGCTCACATGCTCATATCCACATGGAATCTCACAGACGGGAATTCTCAGAGCAGTTTGGAAATTTTGGACTGTGGAATGAGAGAGAAGCAACTTGGCAGAGAGGTTACATCACGGAATCACGGAATCCCTGTGGCTGGAAAGCATCACTGGAGATGGCCCAGTCCAAGCCCCTGCTCAGAGCAATGCCAGAGAGAGCAGGCTGCTCAGAGCTGTGTCCCATTGGGTTTTGAGTGTCTCCAAGGATGGAGACTCCACGACCTCTCTGGGCAACCTGTTCTTGTGTTTGATCATCGTCACAATAAAAACTTCCTTATGTCTCAGTGGAATCTCCCATATTCCCATTTGTGCCCGTTGCTTCCTGCCCTTACTCCCACCACCAGATATTTATCCACACTGATAAGATACCCCTGAGCCTTCTCTTCTCCAGGCTGAACAGTCCCAGCTCTCTCAGCTGATATGACTGAGACAATGTATTATAGCATGAAGACCCAGATTGGTTTTTCTTGGATTAATTTATTTTTAATTTCAGTCAGTTTCATACATCTCTGTACAGCCCCACTGAAGCTGGGGGGACATCTCGGGATTGTTGGTTCTGGCACTGAAACTTCATGAGGCAGTAAGAGGTTACACAGATTGGTAGAAGCAGATGGCTCACCAAAATCTTTACAGGGTTAAAACAAAGCTTTCTGGCAATTTCACTCTAGGAAAATGAAGATTAAGGCATTTCAATTAGTCGCAAGATATGTGTAAACATTTTTACTCTATCTTTCAGTGCAAATCTACTTCTTCTACATTCCACAACATCTTTCTGTTTCTTTTTATGTTTAGTTTCTGTCCCTGCGAAAGAATTTTATCAGAACCATGGTAACCTCTACAGCATGATGAAGGGAAAAATGGGCCCTTCTAATCTGCACATGTTCACGGGCACTTTGTGTAAGGAACTCCAGGAGCACATGGCCCAGCTGGGCAGGGAGGGCACGGGCGACCTCAATGACCTAGTAAGGTAAGGGAGTTTTGCAGCACATCTGTAACACCTGGGTGTCCTGTACGGCAGCGGAGATGTTACCGTAGGGCAGAGGGAGTGCGGGCTCACAAGTCTTAGAAAAGCTGTCTCGGGATGTTCATCACAGCTTCAGGTGGCTCACAGAGTGGTCAGGGTTTCATCTACAGGTGTTTCTCCCAGCTGGGAGGAACACCTCAATTGCCTATTTGGAAGAGTATCATGGACACCGGTCACCAATTCCATATCAGCTGCTATTTGTCTAAAATTAAAAAAATAATAATTCATAGGCTAGATGGTAAACTAAAGAATCCAAAAGTTATCCACAGTAAATCTGTGCTGAGTGTAATCTGTTCTTACGTTTTTTCCAGACAACACAGAATAGAATGGGAATGCAGTGCCCGGGATAATTATTTAGCTGCCTCAAAATTAACTGCACAGAGCCAGCAGGTGGCTCCAGCTTCCTTATGATCTGTAGAAAAGCAAGAAAGCGAAAGAGCCATTGCCTGAAATCTGTGTTTAGCAGTGGCTGGAACCCAGCAAAGGCAGCATAAGGGTTTCTCAGAGCTCAAGGGTACAGGTGCAGTGACCTGGGAAATGAGCTCAGGGTTTGCAGGATGACAGAGGAGCAAGTAGGGAAGGAGTGAGATAAAATAAAACAAACAAACTCAAAAAAGAGTTGTTCAGTCCAGAAAAGCTGCAGCCAGAGGAAGGATTTCTCAGAATGTCTGGCTGCAGAAGGGGTTGTGCAATGCCCAGAAGGTCCACAAAGGCAAACCTGAAATAAGAGGGGTAGCTAATGGGGAGAAGAGGACCTCAGCACCCAGGGCCTTTCTGCACTGCTCAGGTGGCGAAACACTAACTGATGAAGTTCAGCCACATGCAGAGGACTAGCATGAGGTCCACGTATCTCCCAGCCTCTGCTAAAAGTCTGCAATAAGGGTGTGAGTAAGGTATGAGCCTTGTGCGAGCCATTCCATACTGGTGTGACGCTCGAGTCCTGCGCTTCTAGTATTGGTAATTCAACACACCGTGACCTGACCTAAAACTGCTGCAGCAGCTTCTCTACGGCCTGTAAGTCATGGGGATCTTCTCCTTGCAGGTGCGTCATGTATCCAGCAGTGGTGAACACTTTGTTTGGGAAAGGCATCTGTCCGACTAGTGAAATCCAGGAGTTTGAAGAACATTTTCAGAAGTATGATGAGGACTTTGAATACGCCTCTCAGATGCCTGAGTGCTTCCTGAGGTAACGGAGCAGAGATGATGCTTGTGGTGTACTCGTTACAGACATTTTGCTTGCTGGGATATCAACTGTGAGAGACATTTCCCCTGGAGGATGATCCGCTGTCTTTATCGATGGTGTGTCCTTGGGTCAGGCAAGCTTTCAGCTAGGTGCTTCAACAAAGTTCTGACCTTCTGTCACGCATTTCAAGCGCTGGAATAGGCTGCCCAGGGAAGTGGTTGAGTCACCACCCCTGGAGCTATTTAAAAGATGCGTAGATGTGGTGCTGAGGGACATGGTTTAGTGGTAACTTGGCAGTGCTAAGTTAGTGGTTGGACTTGATGATCTTAAGGGACTCTTCCAACCAAAATGATTCTGTGATTCTATGATTGGCAAAAAGCAGAAATGGTGGGAAGGGTGCAGTGTGGGCCTGTCAGGGAGCAGCAGAACTAGGCAAAAGGCAAAGGCCTGAGCCTAAATGTGAGTCTTAAGCTGAGGGGTTCCCCAACAAGGCATCTCTCTGCTCTTTCCCACACCTTGGCTGTTTTCCCAGCAGACCGATCCCAAGTTACGTGGCTGACCTTGGGTGTAGGCAACCAAACTCCAAAGAAGGGAGCCTGTCAGTGCTCTCAGGGCCGTGACAGAACCTTGAGCACCTCCAGATAGCCTTCAGAAAGAACAAAGGATGCTCTAATAATGTGGCCTTTATTTTCTTAGAGGAGGTCATTCTTGAAAAGATTGAGCTGAGCAGTTGTCCAAAGCCACAATGAAAACCCATAGTGGAATAGATATGAAACTCTAGGAATCCACAAGTCCTGGCTGCAAGATGAGGTCTGGCCAAGGTGAAGTCAACACTACTGTCAGATTGACACTTGAGTATTCATCAACTGACTGCTGCCCAGGGGCTTTTGGAAAGACACCAGGGAGTAATTCTCATGGAAAAGAAATGTTGTTTTGTGCTGCCTCAGTTAAGTGCTTCTTGCTTGTTGCTTTTTTTTTTACAGGAACTGGTCTAAATCCAAAAAATGGCTTCTAAAATTATTTGAGAAAGTCGTGTCGGATGCTGAAAAGACTAATCCTTCAGACACCACATCCAAGGTAAACATCCAAGGCTATGAAATAAGACGACTTTGTTGTATATTGTGACTGAAGCGATGGAGGGCAGGAATTATTTCAGTACTGGAAGAAATCAGCCAAATATCTCAGCTTTGATAGCTCTACCTTAATTGTCCAGTATTGCTGTCACCTACATTAGGCCAGACCCATAATTTTAAGCTCTGCTCAATTTAGCTTATTTCCTACAATCCTGATAATTCACATCTTCATCCAGGGAATTTTAAGCCTAGGGTTCAGAGCTATGGCCTGCTGCCAGCCTCCAGTATCGCAGTTGCCGTGAGCAGTTGAAAGAGGTGAGAGAAAGACCTCTTCAGTTGTTTCTCTGAGGGCACCGTGCTGTGAAATTTCAAAACTTTACACGTACTATTTTTAAAGCCTGGTGTAGAGTGAGTAGATCCTCCAGCAGCCAGACTAGTAGAAAATAGCAGATTACTGGATTGGAAGCCAAGTACCCTAAATATTGATTGTGTCAAAGCTGTGATAAGTTGTCCCCCTGGTTATTCTCCTTAGCTATGGCAGGAATTCTGTCTATAGAGATGACAAACGCGAGGGCAGACTGGCCTGGGAATTTTGATCTACCAAATGGTTATAAAACAGATCATTAAACAAACCAGGTTTTATTTAGACTTTAAAAGCTTTACATACCACACTTTCTCTCATAAAATAAACCAGAATAACAGAAAGAAAGAGAGGGCTGGAGAGCGGGTGGTGGGAGGTAAGAAGGTGCAGGAAGTACGAGGCACATACTTGGTGTCTTAGATTGGGTGGGAATTTGGAAAAAAGAGCAGTCATTTTTTGTTCAAGGCCATCCTTTTTGCCTCTGAAAAGACAGGAAGCTTTGCCTTGAATGCGTGGTTGCCCCCCTGTATTTAAGTAAATACTATAAGCAAAAGCTGATGCTAGAACATTACACAGTTGCTATAGTTTCAAAGAACATCAAGCCATTGATGTCATTGGTTAGGTCACCAACAAAGCACCCAGAACCAGGGACTTTGCTGATACATCAGACCGTCTCTTCGTAACAAGAACCTTTTTGGCAGGAACAGAGAGAACATTTTCTTCATTTCCGTCCATTCAACTTGTTCAGTCCCATTGTCAGGGTCTTTGAAGTAGAGAAGTAGAGCAGGAATTAAAAAAGAATAGAGATTTCTTTCTTCTTTCTTCCACATATGAGCAACAACGGGGAGCGAGGGAACCAGATTCCGTAAAAACTTTAAGAAAATGGAGGGCAGTGTTAGTATTCAGTAGGGATTCACATGGTGCATTGGCTTCTTCTGGCCCTCTGCCTATGAGTGAGCCTCACTTCCTCTTAACAGCTGTCATCTCTAATTTGTGACTGCAAAAACCCCCATAAATAACATTACTCCTCTTTGATAAACTAGTCTTGCCTTATATCCTCGAATTCTAGTAAGCCCTACCCCAACCCAGATTTTAATATATTTTCGAAAATACACATTATTGTCTTTCATCTATAACAGACGCTACTGCATCACCTCCTGGATAACTTGCAAGGAAAACATCTGGGTCCCAATTATGGTCTCCTGATGCTCTGGGCTTCCCAAGCAAACGCTGTCCCCGTAAGTACCTCAGCGAGAGAAACCCGTTCTCTCCAACCTGCTCAAAAGCCTGGGTTTGGGAAGCAAAGACTTTGAACCAGAGGTCACCCGCACTGCATGTATTCCAAAGAAGGGATTATCACGCCCACACGCATCACCACAAATATACCCAGGCTGCAATGTCACAGAAGCAATGACAAGAAAAGCTCTGCTTGTATTTTTCCTAAATTATTATATCCCTTACCACAACATTTCGGCAACATATGTCTCGTACCTATTAAGATCACACTCTTAAGCTGTGAAGAGCATTTAACTCTAGTTTGAAGCACTGTGGCTGCATTGTAGTAGCGACTCGATTTTAAATAGCCTGGTGTTATCAATTGTAAAGAACATAAAACCCATAATATAGAGTAACTTCATCTGTGTGTAAATCCTTGAGTGATTTTGACTCCTGTGCTTTGGGGGATCTGCTGTACAAACGCCAGCGTTGCTTCAGGGGAAGAAAAGCAATAGTTTGCTTCTACTGCCGCTTAAGTTTTGTCTATGTTAGAAACGGATTTGACGGATTAATGGTACAGATATATGTATGCTAACAAGCCCGATATATCTGACACAGCTTAGGCTGACCAAAGACATTTATAGGAATTTCTCAGATGAAAAATCCATAGCAGCAAAAACATCCTTTATTTACCATGACTACTAAGCTCTTTCCAGCACAGTTATGTCTCTTACAGATGTGATTTAGAAAAAAAAAATGATAGTGAGTTATTTTTATATGCACTCCTGGTGGGTATATCTATGGTTTTTCTAGATCGGATATTACCACAGTTTACCCGAAAAGCATTTCATCCATTTCAGTGAGGTTTCTGCGGATGCACATGTTGGTATAAGTGAGAGGCACAGCCTGCTGTCTGTTATCAGGATAACTGACATTCCTTCCACAACACTATCATGACTTACTCCTGTAATATTCAGCCGTAAATAGACTTACAGATATTCCGTTGTTTCTCAGAATAGTCACCACCACTGTTCTGGTGACTGGAATGATGAAAAAAAAAGGCCTTTCAGTTTCCAAGGGGATTTTTTATGAGTGCAGATAAACCCTTTTATCTGAAACCATTCGGTCAGCCCTCCTCAGCCCATGGAGCCAGGCCGCGCTGTCCGAGTGCTCTGTGAGAAAACCAACCGATTTGTTGGGCAGAAGGAGGGCTGCATCCGCGTGGGGCTGTGTGGGAAACAACAGTGAGAGTTCTCATCCCTCCCCAGCACAGATGGCCCCGACCAGGTCTGCGTGCAGACAGCATCTCCCGCTGGCTCAGCGAGAGGAGAGAGACTCCCGGCAGGGCTGCGAGCCCTTCTGGTTTCATCCTACTTAAGAGGATTTTCTCCTTTTCTAAATTTCTTGATTTTCAACTTCATTGCATAATCAGTTAGCAAATTATTTCTAAAGGGGATATACTACTGCTTGTTTTGCCGTTAATTAAAACTTTTCCTGCCCGTTTTAGAGTGACTCACTGTGACAATGCCCTGCAAATTATTTAGCCTCATTTCTGCTAATATTAGTAGGAATTTACTATCTAATTGTCTTCCATTCGTGCAGCTAAATCTAATCACGCACAATGGTTTAGTAATTCATTTTAACACCTAGTTATTTGAAATTAAAGAAAGGATTCTGTGTTTCAAAACCAAAGCTATGTAACGTTCGCTGAAGATAAGTACGCCGCAGATGAGCAGACCTAATCTCCCAGGATCGGAGCCCTTAGATGTGGATTTACCCTGGAAGCACAGCTCCCCGCCCGTCCCACCTACAACAGGCACATCCAAACAGCACAAATATTTTCACCTGCCTCTGTGATTTGCTACAAAGATACTGCAACTCTGTTCCATACTCCTGAGTTAAAGTACTTTCATCTCTGTTTAGGTTGCATTTTGGACCCTTGTTTTCATCCTCTCTAATCCTTCCATTTACAAGAAAATCATGGAAGACCTGGCTTCTGTTTTTGGCAAAGCAGGTAATAAATCCAATCGTGTCCTTCTGGGACCTAGAAATGATTTATTCTCTGTTGGCCCAGCACACAGCTAAAGGTCAGCTGCTGGGAATGATGAATGCTGCTGCTGAGGGTACTACTGATAACGGAGTCCAGCTCCGAGTTCTTTACTCAGCATATGCTCCAGACATATTTTTAAGCAAAACCACCTTTGATGTTATCACGAGAAGGTAGAAAAAGAACCGCATGTACTTGTCTCTTCATTCCACACCTATCATTTAGACCTAGATTTGTATTAACCAGTCTTGTGCTTTTTTCATGCCTCTCTGGTAGGGTCAGATGAGGTTTTTCAGTTCAACTGCTTTTCGTGGTGTGATGTTCACCAGAGTTACAGCTATTCTGTGGAAAAGCAGGCCAGGAACTGTTCTCTTTTCTTTCATCTGAGGCCAATTTGTCCAGCATGATTCACCCTCACATGACTAATCCCTTTCCTTCAAGAAACAGTCACCTACTGTGAGAAGTCACTCACGTATGCAGTCCCCTTAACCCTGCTTAAACTTTCATGGAAGACTCTTGGTTGACGTGGGTCAAAACCACATCAAAGAGCATGTCAGTAATTAACCAATAAGAATAATTATGAACCAGTGCTTAAGCCTTTCTCCTGGCCCTGTTTTATTTGCTGGCGTTAACAGAGCCCAAGAGCTCTTGGTGCCTACAGTCCCTGAGATTTCCATGCAGTGTCCTACCAAAGTACCGAAAAAGTCCAGGAACTCTTAAGTTCCAAGATGACCTTTGTCTGGCCTCTTCTGGCAAATGCCACATCTACCTTAGAATTATTAAATTATCTTCAAAGGCTTTTCTTGAATTGTACTGATTTTGGTCTGTTTATTTACTTTGAAATATAAAGAAAACTTCTAAGTATAGACAAAGTCTTAAAGTCTTGAGGTATTGTATCAGAAGGTTTAAAGCAAGACATGTCAGCATGTATCAAAACAGGTATGAAATCTAATTTTTACACAGCTTTTTCTTACTCATGCCACAACAGGTAAAGATAGAATAGACGTCTCTGAAGAGGAGCTTAAGAAGCTCCCTTTTATTAAATGGTGCACTTTGGAAGCCATACGGCTGAGGTCTCCAGGTGCAATCACCAAGAAGGTAGTAAATCCAATAAAAATTCAGGTGAGTTTTATTGTTTGGTTGGCTTTTTTGTGTTTGGTTTTCTTTTTCCCCCAAAGGGATGCTGTATCATTTCTCTGGAAAGGGGCCTCCCGAAAGATCTGGGTAAAGTTCAAATGCTAGAGATATTCCACAATCTCACATATATGTTCTGTTTAGGTTTAAAAGATTTATTCATCATCATTAATTTAATCGTCATTAATTTAAGAGTGGTTTTGCTTCTCTTGCTCACAGTCTTACCTTCGATGTTGAATTTACTTTAGATTGAATTGAATTGAGTTGGAGATACTGTGCAGATGGCATATGAAATAGTCATCAGACACAACAAATATAGTAGGAGGGACCACAATGTAGTAACTGATAAAACTCCTTTTCTGTTTGTCTTCTTCACTGCCATTCAGAAGGGAACTGCCAGTGCTTAAGAGTCTAACAAATAAATATTTGGGAGAAAAACATTCTCTTAAGGAATCAGCATTCATGTCTATTTAAGAAATTCCAAAAGTCCCTTAAACATCTGCTGTCATATAAGACTTCCTACAAATTTCTTTGCATTCTAAAGGACGTGCTTAACAGAAGATTCAGCAAAAGATACCAGCTCACACAATACATCAAGAAGGAGGAAAGACAGAAATAATATTTCTATTATTTCTATACCTGAAAAACCAAATTAGAACACAAATGGTCTTTCCACATTCTCAGTTCAGGTCCTACTTATAGAAAAAAAAAGGTCAAGAGCAAGAAGAAGCTTCAAACTTGTAATATGCACACCATGGCTTCACCACCCTCACTTGCCCTCTGTTAGGACGTTCTGCTGATGGTAAGGAGGGACTGTTTTGTGATTGAACCTGTGATTTTCTCTTTTCTTAAGAGTTTTTTTCTCCTTTTCAGAATTACGTCATCCCTGCAGGTGACATGCTGATGTTATCACCATATTGGTTACACAGGAATCCAAAATATTTTCCTGACCCAGAAGTGTTCAAACCTGTAAGTTGTCACTCTGAGCGTTGGGTATTTTGCTGTCTTTTCTCCTCTTCACTTATTTCACAACAAAAGCACATGGACAAATCGGCTTAAAGTTGGGTATTCCCCATTGTCTTCAGGTTGGCCTTGTATACAGAGAAGATGTGCAAAAAAGGGAGGAGCCTGTAGGAATAAGCAAGACTTTAAAGTTCAGTTACATATTCCAAATACTCTGGTACTACTTTATATCACTTTGATCTTGATTCAAAGCCCACCATGGAAAGACCCCAATGATTTAACTTTTGAGGCCAGCTCCAAGAACTCTCCTCTCCCTGTTATTTGTTTGTGTAGCTCGTCTCCATGTATTTACCCAGGCTTATTGGTCTTTCCAGTCAGATGATTTCTGGTAGGTATTAGCTCTTCTAATTCAGTAGCTCATCTAGAGTTTCTTGATTATCATTCCACTCCAGGTGGCCGTGTGGGCAGGCTTGTAACTGCTCTTTTTAGCACCATCGGCTATAGAACTGTTCATCTTTTTTATAGAAATACATCAAAGAGCAATTTAAACAAAACTTCCCTTCTAGAAAACTCTTCACCAATTTGAAATCCCTCATAACAATTTCTGCCTCTGTGAAACCCTAAGCGGACAACTTGATGCAGCAACTTATTTCTTTAGAAAATCTATTCCCAAAAAGTGAGCTAGCTAAATTTTTAGAAACTTGCCCTTTTTTCCAAGAGGAATAGGCGAGTACCCTTGGACACTGTCATTACAAATGGTATTGCCTTGCTTCATCACCAATGAGACTTTTTTTCTTGCTTTTGTTGGATTGTGATGCAAACAGGTTTCCTCTTCAGAAAGCTCTAAACAGCCCAAGTTGAAAAAAAAAATCCAAAATAAACAAACACAAGGTTACATCTTATCATAGAATGGTTTGGATTCGAAGGGACCTTGAA
>VXAK01028011.1:166-20532 GCA_013399435.1 Arenaria interpres | reverse complement strand
GGGCTATAAGGTCTCCTTGGAGCCTTCTCTTCTCCAGGCTGAACAACCCCAACTCTTTCAGCCTGTCCTCGCAGCAGAGGTGCTCCAGCCCTCTGATCACCTTCGTGACCTCCTTTGGACCCATTCCAGCAGGTCCGCGTCCTGGTCCATCTTCTCTAAGATGGCTTAGTCAGCAGAGTGAGCCACCATAAACTTGACAGGGTGTTACTTTGAAGGCCTTGGTAGAGTTGCACTGAGTTTCTGGATGCTGGTATAGTTTGTCATCTAGCATTCAAGAGTCTTACTTCTGTCAGCGTCACCCACCCGTACTTTAGCCCATATGGCCTTGTTCCTTTTCTCTTAAAGCAGCTCAGGATGGAGCAAGGAGCCCTCTGGGTACAGAGAGGCTGTTTTTGTTGAGGAGAGTTCATTTTCTCACACACTGGCTTGCACCTGAGAACGGGGCTGGACAATCCTTGCCCTTCTCTGGTGTGACAGCTCATACACCTTGCACTTCTCTGTGCACAGCGTCCTACAAACGGTTTGCGTGCAAGACGTGCATGAGCCATTAGTGCACGGCGATACAATTTTGTGGCTGGGGGAAGCTACTGGTTGAACATTTGCTTTGAATGTGCATATATTTCAAAAGAGAAGATCGCATTTTTATAGGCATTTCGATAGCTCAAGAAGCAGGATTTAGAAAAACAGGGAGGTATAGAAAGAATGCTTTCGGGGTGGTGTTCAAAACCCCTCCAGCACTAAGTATGTTTCAAACGGCACCCTCATTTCTTTCCCTGAGTTGGTGCTGCCTTTTGAATCCAGACTCTTAACGCTAACAGGTTGAACGCAGAAAATGGCACTAGTGCAACTTTGTATGGAGGATTAGCTGTCCAAGGTCATTTTTAGCCTGGAGAAATAAAGTTAAGCTTTATTTATATAAGGCTGATTTGGAAAAAAAAGTTTCTTCCCACAGGATCGTTGGAAAGAGGCAAATTTAGAGAAGAATGCTTTCTTGGACAGCTTTGTGGCATTCGGAGGAGGGAAGCATCAGTGTCCAGGAAGGTCAGTGAAACAGCTGGGGTTTATTTATTCCCAAACCCTGCAGAGAACAACTCTCTTGAACTGGGCTCCTCTTACACTTGGAGATAAAATGTTTTCATCGCTTTGCTCTTTGTAAGTCCCCTGATGTTCAGCATTATCTGGGCCTCATTTAAACGGATTTGAAAGTGGTTTAATTCCTGAAAAAGACAGGTTAAGTCACAATGTAAAAGCAGAATCTGAGACTTGGGTATGAAGGGATATCCCCCAGGGAGGAAAGTCAGCCCAGCTCCGCTGCTCCCAAGGCACCTTCTCATCAAGGGAGAGTTGTTGCACTTCCAAACATGCCAGTTTACAGACACAGGTATTTAGGTTGCCATAAAACAGTTCTAAACTAACCTAAAGAACATTTCACTGGTCTGAGACTCTCTTTCCATCCTCTTTCACGTCTTTGCTGATCTTCAAATGTCTTAAGTGGCTCCTCTCTGTTTAAATCTTGTCTTTGCATTAAGGCCCACGCAATTGTATGATGGCTTAAATTGCAGATCACTCCTCCAGCAATGCCAGCCTCGGTGCCTCCTGCATTCCTTCTGCTGTTTTCTCTGCTGTCCCTCTTCCTGGAACAAGTCCCAGGGAGCCAGCTGCTCCTCGTTTCTGTGTTCAAACATCTCTATGCTCAATTCTCTGCCTTCAAAACCTGGTCTCCTCTAGGAAGCAAACAACCAAGAATCCTTAAAATTGGTCACTTTAACTCCAGAGTCCCATGTGGATTGAGAAATCCAGAGGGTGTTGCAGAGGATCTGTGTTCTTGACTCTGCACCCTGTAGCAGGCTGGACGTGGCTGTCAGATAAACTTTGGGAAGGCATCAAAGACATAAACAAAATGAATTAAACTGCCTTCAGCCCTTTAGGCTTGCCGGAGGAAAGCGCTCACTCGCTGCTCTGCCTCTGTGACTTGTGCCGTATTCCTGAGCTCAGCAGGAGCCCAGGCTGGCTCCCAGCAAGGGCCACAGCACAATTCACAAGAGGCATCCACAGGTACAGGAGGATCTGCAAAACGGTGTTTCTGAAAGCTGCTTGTTTATATACACTGACCTATTTCTTCATTCAGGGTGTTCTCTGGACTCTGATAATTATCTTGAAAATAAGGTTGTGGTTGGAAAGAAAATGATAACATTTCTGCACAGACAACGGATGGAGAATCTTTTTCTTGCTGACAGACAAAAAAGTCCTTTCAAAGCCTTTGGGAGCCCACGTGGTAACACACGCTTTCCTGCTTTTCAGCAATAATTCTAAAAGAATAATGCGGTGGTCTTAGAAGACAGGAAATTAAACTAAGAGGTGTATCTAGATCCCATGTTGCAGATTTCCTTGGTATGGCTGAATGAAACAAAGATATTCAAGTTTAAGATGCATTTTCATTTAATTCAGTCGTGGGATTTATAAATGAATATTATTAAGCATTTAATTTCTCCATTGAAAAAGTTCATCATGGAATTAAAAGCTAATTTAATCAAACTGAAAGCTAGAAAATAACTAACTTGTCAAATATTCTAGCACACTGACATGGGAAGAGCTCCCACAAAGCCATCTTTTTTTACCTAGAGGAAAAATTTGATGGCAGTGGAGCTACTTTTATCTAACCAGGTGACTATTGCCTGTGTGACTGTATCTTGCACAGCTCCGTCTGTTGTCTCCTCTCTTCTGCTGACACTGTAAGCCCTTCAGCACAACGGCCGTGATTTCATTCTCAAACTCCATGTACCGCAGGACCCCAATCCACAGCTGGGCTCCAGCACAACGCCAACACGTAGCAGCACACGGGGGGCAGGATTTCAGAAAGCTCATCTTTGTCACTAAATAAAACAGGAAGGCATCAGTGAATCAGAGTTTTTAGAGGAAAATGGCTCTAGGGCTCAGTAATGAACATGAAAGGCAGGTGGGACAGACGAACCCCACCACAGGTACAGATGTGTCAGTGCTGGTCAGCTCGCGTCCAGCTGTGCTTGTGTTGGAAGGACAGTACCCTGTCAATGCAGCATTTCCACCTTCAGGGCAACCTAGAGGCATTTTGGAATTTGGCCACATCATCTGTGCCAAACCACTGAGCTTCAGAGGCAGGACCTCAAGCACCAGGAGCCCAGGACCACACTGTGCAACCAGTGCAGTGACTGTAGGGAGCCCACCTTTGTATGGTGCCGCCGGCACGGAGTTTGGGTTAGCGAGCCCTGCCTGACCTGAGCTGATTTCCATTGAACTATCTCTGCACTGCATTCCCCCGAGCTCGTGGTCACCAAAAGCTCCCTGTCTCAAGGTAATTCCAGTGTGAAACCACGGAGATAATTTGGGCCTGAAGCTACGCCAAAGCAAACAAACATCCTCCCACTCCGGAGCAGAGGGATGTGGGTGGCTCTGCAGGAGTTAGCCTGGGTCTCCCGGGGCTTGGTAGCTTCCTCTTCACACCTGCCAGCCCAAATCCAGGCTGACACCATGTGCCGTCACGTGGCCTTCTCCCCGCTGAATTCCCCAATAGATCTTTTATCCAAGTTTTCCAGCCTCCCTCAGAGAAGGGAAAATGAACTGTGTAGAAGAGCAAGGTGGTATTACTATTTTAACTAGCTATTTAAGACTTAGGTCTAGGTTCTGCATGTGAGTAATCCCATGACCCGGCATAGGTACGTGCTAGTGCCTGGGTGCAGCAAGCTCTCGTACAGCTCAACTTTAAAAAACCAACAGCCTGGAGGAATTCACCTGCAGTTAGCTGAGATCTTCTCCGGACTGACTAAGACAGACCTTTCTTGAGAGTGTTACAGAAAAAAAAACCCAAACCAGAAAGCATGCCCTTGGGTCTCATACCGCATTCTAACGCTGACGCATTAAATAATAACTCCCGCTGTCACAACCACGCTGATGTCATCAGGCTCCCAGCTGAATTATATAACTTTATATAGCACAATTAGTCATATAGCCTTTTCTATATTTGACTGTCTTCTCACCCCGATGAAGTTATTTCAAGTCGGCAAGCGTTAGAAGAACAGAAATGTTTATACAGTGGAAAAAACCCACAATGATAAGGGGCTGGTTTAAAATAGGGTGTCAGAGGGATGCTGTCGGGCTAAGGTTTCACCGGAGGGAAGGGGCAACCGCTACATTCCTGTTCTTTGCTGGGTAACGAAGCTGAACAAAGCTACAGCATCTTTTCCTGCTGGAGATAAACTTTCAGGCAGAACTAAAGCGTGGGATGTAAAATGTGTCAAAGACCCCTTGTTTGTCGCCCGGTGATAACACACGTGCGGTGGTCAGGCCAACGTCTTCCTCCCTTTTCTTGCAGGTGGTTTGCTATCATGGAAATCCAGTTGTTCGTGGTGCTATTCCTATACAGATATGAATTTGTGCTTTTGGATGCAATACCAAAGGAGGTAAAAAATCCATGCATAAAAAATCCATGCATTTATATAGCATTCCACGTCTTTATATCCTTCATTCATCCCACTCAGCTGAACAGCCATGGTCAATTGTGGTTATCTCTGATGAAGCAAAATTTTGATAAAACATGTAATTTTTTTTTAAATAAAACATATAATGAATAACTCGATCTTCTTTTAAGTCAGAGAAGCCAGCCCAGCTCCGGCAACATCAGTGGGGCTGTGCTGTCTGTACAGCAACGCCCCTACGAGAGTATTTTTTCTCCTCGCTGCCTAAAGATTACAAGAGATTTTAGAATTGCTTTCTGCCAGTCACAAAAACAATGAGTATGGAACTGGATTATAAATACTTTAAAGATATGAAATCAGATGCATGGCATGGGCTTCGTATCATTGCCCTTTCAGGCTGGAAGTTGGAAGCTCAGAGAACTTAATTCCTCCGGTATCCTTGAAGAACGCGAGATGTTGATCTCCAGTAGCGGTGGAAAGTCCATCCAGAATATGGAGGAAGGTTGCCTCTTCCTGGTTGATGGTGTGTTGTACAATCAGCTCTCACTGCAGTTGGTTGTAACTTGGGTCTGCACCCACAAGCAATTATGCTGATGAAGATATTCAAAACCATCAGAGTTTCTTAAGATCTCATGTGTCATCCTCTGTCAGAGTGAGTGGAATAAAAAGCAATGTTGAAGGCACTACTCAATGGCTTCAGCAAAGCCAAGAAATGCTCCTCAGTATTTGGTCTTGGTTCTCCAAGACCAAAACTCCAAGAATATGTTTATATCTTAATATTAAAGCACAATGATAATTCCATTAACTGAACTAACTTAAACGTTTCTTCTGATTTTCTTCTTTTTGCAGAGCCCTTTACACTTGGTGGGGACCCAGCAACCCATGGCACCATTCCGCATCCGGTATAAATCCCGGGAGTGAAAGCTGCCCAGCTCTAACTGACCTTCCTTTGCCAGCCACCCCCGGAGGGATGGACCACTGAGCTGTGTCCCTGTCCTACACCTTCAGATAGGTTCTCTGCCTTAACGGTTCTTGATTTGAACTTTAAATGCTGTTTATACTCTGGGTTGTGGTGTGCCATACCAGTATAGTCGTATCTGTGCTCCTCACCTGATTGCCTACCTCCTGGTACTTAAAAACCAAGCTCTCCTCCTCGTGATTTGCGGGCCAATTATTGACAGACTTTGCAAACCTGATATACTAAACTCACCAACCAGGCATTCTGGACGAAAAGGTGCTACGTTTGGAAATCCTGCACGGAAGTTGTGCTAGAACCAGCAGAAAGGCAGGTCCCGTGGGCCAGGTCACTGCTTCCTGCGGGTCTCTTTGAACCGGGGCCAAAGCGGTGCCGTGTGGTAACTCCGTAGGTCTCCCTGGTGCCGGGGTGCACAAAATAGGGGACAGCGCTGAGCAGAGACCTCCGGAGCGGGTCTGCAGCCACGAGGAACTCACATTGCTTATGTATCACTGCCTGTGTCGCTGGGTGAAGATCTGTCCCGCTCTGCCTACGATCGGTGCCAACTTTGTGCAAATAAAACGCATTTCTAGTGGAGAAATTGCAAGCGTGGGAAACACTGGGGGTCTTGTTCCGCTGGAGCACCTCAAATTTCTCCTGAGCTTTATTTGCTCCACAGGATTCAGAGTCGGTCCTTGCGTGAATATGCAATGAAAGTTTGATCGTGACATTTGGCTTTAACAAAAAGCCATTGCAAGAAAAGCTAGTGCTATCCATTAGGCTGGCTGTCTAATATCTAGAACACTTGTACTTTCCCTTTAACATGACTGACTTATAAGACAAATGGCACAAATCTAAAAATATTTAATCCTATAAAGAATACCTAGTAAAAGTTGTTCAAAGAAGCTGTCAAATAAGTTCAGATACCAACACTGTAACTGCTGTCAGATTTCATGTACGATAAGAGCTGACATGTATTTTTACTCTTTTAAGTAACGATTATTCATCATTTTAGAGGTATTTGCAGAAAAAAAAAAAAAAGGACTTCCATCAGCAGTAAAAACTATGGGAATAACATCCATAGGAAAATAACACATTGTATAAGTCATTAGATGGTTTGCTTACCTCAATTACGGACACAACAATTTAACAAACTTCAATGATTTATAAGGCTGGAAAAATGATTCATCCAACTTCTACTTTAGCTCATAGGAGTTCACTCTGCAAAAGTTGCACTCTTAACTGGGGTTTCAGAATCTCTTCCAGAACTGAAAGCTATTCCCTTGGTTTCCCTTTTTACCCAAAAGTTTATATTTTACTTTTAAAATTTGGAAATGTCCACTGTATCTGTTGGGGTATCTTGTAGCTTTGCAAAGATTTCTTTTTATCCCAATGTGTGTTTCGTTTTATTTTTCTGTTTAATTAATTCTGGGTTTGGGGTTTATTTTGTGTATATGTGTGCTTTTGTTTCGGTTGGGTTTTTTTCCCAAGAGAGATAGCTCAAAAAAGGAAAACCCTGTAATGGCAAACTTGACTTTTTAAAAAGGTCCCTAAAGGAAAGTATAACCTGAAGATCAGCATCAGTTGGGTTAGAATGATTAAAAGGCACCTGAAGCCAACTAAAAGTGAGGATTTAATAACACACCACTGCCCATGGCTTCTGATCTGTCCTAAACGTGAGCACAATTCTGGTGTAGTTTCTGCATATTGGGAGTTTTTCCAGACATGGTGTGATCTTGTGCCTGGTGAGAACTACGTTCTCCCTCCTACCACATCCCACAAGAACAGCCTGGGGACGGTGTTAGGGTATGTGATAAAAACCACATTCTCCCCCCAAAAACAGAGGAGTGGAGGAGTAAAAGCAGCTGGGGACCCTGAGCATGGAGAAATCTCCCTTAAACATGGAGAAAAAAGAGGGATAAGGGGATAAAAGAGGTTAGTTGCTTGTAAACGGGCCGCTGAGTGGCTATGCCCTGTGCCTGATCAGTGCAGTCTGTCCCGCCTTCTCCCATTTTCAAATCTTTTCCTGGGTGAGGGCTCTTTTGTGGAGAGCTGGGGAGAACAAGGATTCAGGACCAACGCGGTCCGTACTGTACATGTGTATTTTAGATGTATGTCGTGCTCACAGACTTTGACACTGATCTGCAAGAGAGGGGAGCAGGAGGAAGCCGTTGGTGCCGCTGGTGTGAGCGCCGAGCGTTTCTGCCTGTGTTGGCCAGTGGGGCCATCAGTGCGTACACACATTGCACGTGTGTGTTTCATAGAGTCATACAATGGTTTGGGTTGGAAGGCACCTTAAAGTTCATTGAGTTCCAACCCCCCTGCCCTGGGCAGGGACACCTCCCACCAGTCCAGGTTGCTCAAAGCCCCATCCAGCCTGGCCTTGAACACCTCCAGGGATTGGGCAGCCACAGCTTCTCTGGGCAACCTGTGCCAGTGTCTCACCATCCTCACAGTAATGAATTTCTTTCTGGTATCTAATCTAAATCTCCCTTCTTTCAGTTTGAAACCATTACCCCTTGTCCAGTTCCTGATCAAGAGTCCCTCCCCATCTCTCCTGTTGCCCCCTTCGGGTCCTGGAAGGGGCTCTCAGGTCTCCCCGGAGCCTTCTCTTCTCCAGGCTGAACAACCCCAACTCTTTCAGCCTGTCCTCACAGCAGAAGTGCTCCAGCCCTCGGAGCATTTTCACACCCTCCTCTGGACCTGCTCCAACAGGTCCATGTCCTTTCTGTGCTGTTTCGGCGTGAGTCTGCTGGGAATCCATGCTGCAGGCTGGACCCTGGGCCATGGAGCTGCGTCAAGCCTTGCCTCTCTGGGGCTACCAGATTTAGCAACTCCCTAGCAGTCTAGAATCAGTCATGAAAATATTTGTCCTGAAAGACAGGACATATTTTTATTAAAGTGTAAGCTTTTGGCAGGAAAGAAGTACCTGTGCTTGACAGCCAGAGAGATACCAAAGAAGGAGGTGAAGAAGAGTGGGCTTGACCCTGGGATCCTGTGACTGTGTGACTGCGCCGGGGTGGATGACAGCTCCATGCACTTCCCATACTTTCCTAGGTAGAAAAAACCAGGGGAGGTGGATTAGTAAAGCCATGTGGTGGTCAAGTGATAGAGCTAAATGGGGTCCTCTACCTGGAAATAATTCAGCAGCTTCTGGGAGAGGGAAAGACAGCACTTTCACAGTGGGACAGGGTTAAACGGGTATTCAAAGGTCATCACGATGCCCTACTCAGGAGTGGATTAACAGTATCTAAATTATTCTTCTTTGAGTGTTTGTCCAGTCTGCTTTTAAATAGGGCCGTGCTGAATTTCCATGGGGCATTTGTCCTATTACCCCGCTCTCCCTACCGTCAGAAAGCTTTTCTGCACATCAGTAGGGCGAGTCAGAATGAAGATTTTATTCATGCTACCACCACAGTCTCCTCTCCACGAGCAGGAGATTTTTAACCCAAGAAGAAAAAAAAAAAGTATATTGACCTATCTTTGTATTTCTACCTTATGTATGAAGTAGGGATGTTAAAGGGAATGCGGTGGGGCATCCCTCAAAAAACATCTTAGAAAATGCAATGGTTTCTCCTCCAGTCGTGCCACAGGCCAGATCCATCGGAGCAAAACCCACGGTTTGGGCTGTTGTTATTCATTTATACTGGGATAAGTAACTCCCATGTCTAAGCCAGTGAAACAAACGGTAGGAGTCTTCGCAACGAGAGAGAAAAAATCCAGACTTATGAGAAATGAGCAACACAACTCTTCAAAATCAAATTTCCTTTAATAATTTTTGGATTTTATTGTATATTAAAGAAGAGTTTCAGGAAAAAAAAAACCATGGAAACTATCACACTGCAGCCAAACCTTTTTAGATGCTTTGAGTGAAGTAGAAACATTTTCCCTGAAATCGTGTTTCTTATGGAAATCCAACACTTGACAGAAAACTCATCAAAATATGTTGAGTTAAAATTGTTGACCTACTGCAAGTGAATCTTCTCCAGTCAGAATGGTGAAAAGATAACCCGTCCTATCAGCAGCCACCTCCCAGAATAATCACAACTTCTTTCATGTCTTCCCTCTAACGAGCCTCTCTGAAGGCCCCTCTCGTCTGTACTTAGCAGTCAAGTAGTTCAAGTGGTCTCTTTCTTGACGCTGGTAATGGCATTCCGTATCTTCTCCGTGCCACTGATTGTCACAGAAACCAGAAGTTTGGGCTTAGCACGTACACCTCCTGAAAATAGATATCTGGGGACCACAAGATAGGGCTCCAGCCGTCGAGGGGTAAGCTAAAAATAATGACTTCCTTTCGAAAAGGAATGAATTCTAAGGCCCCAGCTCTGTGCCGCGCTTAAGCGCCGTGCCAAGCAAAACTCCACTTAAGCGCGTGTTTTGCTTTATGCAAACACTTAACCTGGATTTGCAGAATAAGAACGGATTTCAATTTCAGCACACGCTTAAGCGCTTTGCTGAACCGAGGGTCCAAATGCCTCGGCTGCTAACCCCTCGTTTACAGTCACTCTTGGCGTCTGTGTCCTAATTTTAAAGATAAACACGGGTGAGTGGAAACACTGAGGTAGCTTCGCTCATTTTAGGTGAAACTGGCAGACATCGAGGGCTTTTAGGAAAAACATCGTATTTTTTTTTTTAAACGGTCACATTAATAGCACCAGCCAGTAGGATTTATTGGCAGCGAGCACCTTTCCCAGTTATTTGGTACATTCTAAATGTGTGGCTCATCACACGGCAAAAAATACTTCCTCTCCAGCCGTACGCGGTGGAAGGGGAATTAAGACGCAAGAGAGGCATTCGGAAGATAGCAAGCCTTTAACTGAACCAACCCAAGAGAAGCTTTCATCGTGTAGCCATTCGGAATGACACTGGACACGCGACTGATTGGCACAGCGTTATTTATTTTATTTTTTTTTTTTCACTTTGATCATAAAATTACTAGGGAAGGCTTAATGGAGTTATAAATATCTTGTTTCCATGAGAGTCCTGGGAAGATAATTATAGCGCTGAAGTCTTTACAAAGACAGAGCATTTATAAAATGATATTATCTGAGGACTCCAATGGATAACGCAGGGAATTCTGCACTCTATTCCCAGCTCTCCCGTTGACTCACTGTGCTTTTTGGGTGAATCACTCCATCCCTCAGTGACTCAGTTTCCTCATCTATACAGTGGGGTAATAAGGATAATTGCCCACTGCTGCAAAGTCTGTATGAATTATTATAGGAAATTATGTTGTAGGAAAGACATGGACCTGATGGAGCGGGTCCAGAGGAGGGCCACGAGGATGATCAGGGGGTCGGAGCACCTCTGCTACGAGGACAGGCTGAGGGAGCTGGGGTTGTTCAGCCTGGAGAAGAGGAGGCTCCAGGGAGACCTAATAGCGGCCTTCCATTCCCTAAAGGGGGCTACAGGAAGGCTGGGGAGAGCCTGTTTACAAAGGCCTGCAGTGACAGGACGAGGGGCAATGGCTTTAAGCTGGAGGGGAGCAGATTTAGATTGGAGATTAGGAGAAAGTTCTTTACTGTGAGGGTGGTGGAGCACTGGAACAGGTTGCCCAGGGAGGTGGTTGAAGCCCCATCTCTGGAGATATTCAAGGTGAGGCTCAATGAGGCCCTGGGCAACCTGGTCTAGTTGGGGGTGTCCCTGCTGACTGCGGGGAGGTTGGACTAGATGACTTTTGGAGGTCCCTTCCAGCCTGGACCATTCTATGATTCTATGAATTAAAAGTTTTAAGTACTTCTCATCAGAGCACTCAAGCCTGTTCGCTCATAGCAATGGATGTCTGTAAGACCCTGAGTAAGTTTCTTTCCTGAATGGAACTGTCAGATTTGTGTTACTGGGGAATTATGTTACTTGTAGAGTTACAGTCAAAACAGTCAAAAGAAATATTTTAAATCTCTTGGTTCACATTTTCTAAGATGCTGATGAAACAGCTGTCCCCCCAGACTCTTCAGAAATATTTTGTTTTTAATGCAAAGCTTGGAATTTAAAGGTTATGGACAAGCTTCTTGTGGCGTTAAAATACAACATCCTTTCATAAAGCCAAGCACTACAGAGGAGCATGACCTCCAAGGCTGTGTAGGAGCCACCTGTGAGATAGGAACTACATCTATACTCTCGCTTCCCTAAGTTGTATCAGGCTTTTTCACTCATGTACTGCTTTTACTGCATTCCAAATTTGATACACCATCTTTCCCGAGCACCACGCAGAGGATTGGACTAACAAGCATCGAAAGAGCTTAATATACAAGCACAGTGCAATTATTACTGTCAAATCTTTGCAGCTTTGGAAAAGACAAGTGAGGAAGGAGTCACGGGCCTGAGCTCCAGTGGGGTACTACGTCTGAAGGGGATAACATGCATTTTGGATGTGAAAACGAGAACTTTTCTCATTCTTGATACTACATCTCCCATCGGTAGCACTGTAGTTGTCCTTGCTGTCATTTCAAAAGGCTGCTGATAGATTTGGGAGAGATTGGAGCTGAATCAAGAAGTTGATGAAAACATGGCTAAGCCTGCCATGCCCTGGGGACAACCTGGTTCGCTTGGGAAAGGGAATGCCCAGAAGTGCACAGGCTGAGGAGACTGAAATTCAATAATGGACGGGCCTTCAGAGCTTGCTGCACCTTTCTGCAGCAGGCTGAAGGGAAAACGAGCAGATTCCCAGCTGAAATGAGGTAAAAACGCAGATCAGGAAATGGAATTGTTTTACCAAGGACTGCAAATACATTTCTATATTAATCGTACTGAAAAAAAAATCGCACATTTTTCTGAAACTGAAGCTTTTGATCAAAACACGTGTATTCCTGGGGTGGAAAGAGGAGGGAAAGGCAACCTGATTACTCCTCAGAAATCTGCAAAACATGAATCAGAAAAGTTAGAAGACCTAAATTCTCTATACCGGCATTCGACTTCCACAGAGCAACTTTTAGGTAGTCTACAGAGGCAGAAAACATCTTTTCTGAGGGTAGAATGCCCCACGCAAGGCAGACATCAGATTAGGTAATCACAGCCGGCCAGAGAAGCCTAAAGCTAAGGAGGATCATGTTCTTTTCAAAGTGTAATTAGAGAACGGCAAGATTTGGCATTCACTTTTTCCTGGGTCCTTGCTCTGAGAGAATTACCGGTGATTTCTGTGAACATCTGTCCCAAATAAGAGCCAAGCGAGGCTCTATGGAGGCAGTCCTTCAGCGCTGCATTCCCAGGCTCCTCCAGCAGCGGGGTCTTGCACTGGTAAAGCCGGCTCCGACCCAAAGACAGGGCTCTGCCACTCCTTCTCGTGTCAAAGGTCTCAACCGTAGCTAGACCCGAATCTTTCGATTACACACGGATGTTTCAGCGGGTTCACAGTGTTGGTCTTTGTTATTGCTGACACAGATCCAGAGGCAGCTTCAAGGCACTGCCCTTTTATCTGGCCTTTATTCTGAAAACCATCATCGCTCGAGTGCTCTCCAGTATCGTGACATGGCTGCCCGAGTGCGATTCCCGGGTTAAAATGAAGAGATGAGCACTGCAAGATCCTTAAGGAGCTCTACTCTTTAAATAATTCATTACAGCTCAAGATGCTGCCTTTGACGCTCTTCTTCTGTCCAAATCTTGGTATTAGCATTTACTATTTTAAGCCTGTTTATAGAACTGGAATAATACACAGATAAAAAAAGGATGATTATAAGAGTGTTTTCAGGCATTAAACCTGAGGTTTGAAGTTTCTTTTTCTGAAAAAATAAACCAAAGAATGTTTTACTGTCTGAGAACCTGGCAACTGGTCTTTGCTTACCACCAACTGAAATCAAGCACCACTTTGTTAAAAGCCAGCCTCCTCCCAGTGATCTGGTTGTTCTTTAAAATAATAAAAAGACCCGAATCAGGAGGAGACAGTTATACTCTGTCGACATATTCAGCCTTGCTAAATTTTTCCTGCAGCCTCTGGCCTTGCAGTCCGGTTCGGGGGTTTGCGGACACTCAGGGTTTGCACTTGTAGGCACAAATTGGGTCATGACTTCTCCACGTCCCCACGAGCCAGGACAAATCCACATGACAGAAGAAAGCAGAAGTTGCGATGGCTAAAGCATCTGCCCTGAGCTGCCCACTCCTGCCAGCTCGGATCTGCACATGACGAGAAACGTTTATCCCTCCACGCAGAGACACGCCAGCACTGGCATCTTTTGTGCGGGGGTCGAAGGTGGAGGCTGGGCAAAGGGTGGGAACTGGGGCTGTCCCACCTTCTGGACTCCGAGCATCTCACCACCTGGATGTCTTGACGGGCTGGTTGTCTAAATGGGACATCTCCAGCACAGGCTCCTTCTGCAAACTGGTTTCCGTAAGGAATTCACAGCTCAGTGGGCTTCTTCCAGAGGTGGCACTGGAGCAGCCCAAGGGCAGAATCTAGACCAGAGGCCCTGTTTCCTCTTTCCTTTCCCTTTTAACTTCCCTTTACTGTTACCATCCTCCCTGCGAACTTCACTAGTGCCCTTTTCCCCCTCCCCAGCTCAGGTCTAAGCCCAGCTTACTCTTTCCTTCAGGATTTTCAGATATCCAGGCTGCCAAATATCTGAAAAGCTTAAAGTTGGAGTGCAACACTGCAAGGGTAAGACTGGCAGATCAGTGCCTTGGTAGAACATAACGCCTGGATGGAGCTGCTATCTCTTCTGGAGCTCCGTCACGCATCCAGGAGAGCGGGAGGAAGGGGTAGAGACTTCCCTCTGGCTGATGTGGAAGGAGGACGCTCTTCAGAGGCTGCTTTGCCACAATGCCTCTGTGGCTGCCCGAGAGCATCTGTGTCACGAAGACCGCTTCCATGTTGCCATCTCCAGTGCTCACCTTGCACAAGGGCTGGCAGTAGGTAGGCGCTGGCACCATCTAGGGGCCAACTGCCAATCACTGATGTATTTCTAGAAGATCGGTGTTGTAATATATAAAAATAATAATGTATGTAAGCATACGCTAATATAATGTGTCTGAAGAAAACATACCCGAGTAGAAGCGTTGGAGAGGGCAGCGTGTGTAAGTCTTTACTGCTGTTCACAACTGAGGCACAAAAATACAGTCTCAGTTGTTACTTACCTGCTTGAGCTGCTTATTTTCTATTAACTGAACGTGTGTGTGGTGTCATGTGCTGACTAATAACTCAGCATTCACACTCCTCCGCGTCCAACGACACTCCAATTATGCCTTCAACAGCCACCTAAAGGTGTCACAATAATGAATGAAGACTTCAGAAAGAAAAGAAAAACGCAAAAGGCCTATGGATCGTTTTTAAGAGAATGAAACACATAAATACTTTTTGATGATCTCTCAATATAAACAGAACTCCTTATTCTGACAGTTTTTAAAGCCTTTCTGTGTCAATCTCTATAATTATGGATAAAGATTAATAAAAGGCAAAGAAATGTAGCACAACGGTATTCTCCATCAAACTTCTCAACAATTAATAAACAATAATTACCACACTATTCACTTTATAGGAGCAAATTGTGTCATACAGTTGATTACACTCTGTGGCTTTCTAATTAGTACACGTAAAAATAGTATTTGTAGTACCTTTGTTTTCTTAGTTGTTTACATTCAGAAGCAGATTAAATAATATATTCAGAAGCTCCGTCTGTATTTAGGTACCTAAATAAGCATCTTGATTTTTTAGAGCACCTACAACTCTCAGAGTTGCACAGCGCTTCTGAAAATCAGGCCATTTATTTAGGTGTCTATATTTAGGTACATGAGTTTGAGGCGTTTGGCTTGAGGTCACATAGCTATGGCTCATTGCATATTTTATTTTTTTTTTTATTTCCATTTGGGTCACAATGGGCGAGTCACTTCTAATAATTCTCATCACATATCTAAGAACTAGCAGGAGAGGCGGTAAGAATTACTTACTAAATAACCTCACGATGCTTAGCACTTCCTCAAATACATGAAGCTTCCCTCCCAGAGAATTTAATTCTGAAAAAACAGAGATAGAGATCGGCGCATCAGAAAGGTAAGACGGTATGTTTAGAGACTAAACTTGGGTTCTGGCTAAACTGTGCTCATTTCCTGGATTTTATTTGTTTGGCATCTTTCTCATTCCCTCTACAGGCTTATGATCATTTTGACAAGCCAGATGTTTTATCTTCCCGTGTTTTGATTGGGTAAATCCTAGAAACCAAGCGCTTCTACTTGTTAACACGTGGCAGCAAACTGCAGTTTATTCTTGAGGAATTTGAGCTGACGTTCTCAGTCACGCTGCTGAATTCTGACTCTTCCTCCAAGACTGCTTTTGAATTTGCTTGGTAGCTTGCACAGGCCTTGACCTTAGGGAACCAGTTATGAAATGAACAGTCTAAGGCTCTGCAGGGAGAAGATCGCTGGGAAAAGGACGTCAAGAGGAAAAGACAACCTTTTCAGGAAACAAGGAAATCAGTTTGTCATCCCTCTGCTTCCCCAGGTGAGATGCTCCCAGCTCGGGCAGCAGGTAGACGCCGCACCGTCAGCAATTCACACAGCGCTGCCTTCGTTCCGCACCGAGACGGTGGCTGAGCAGGAACAGGCAGCCCACAGGTGGCAACAATCATCCTAAATACCTGAGATATATTTCAACAAAATGAAAACCTCCTCATCTTTCGGCATCCTCTTTCAAATGGGAGAATTTAAATCTGGCTGTAATATTTCAGATTTGAGACAACTGAGATCCTACTTTAAGGATGGTCTTTTTGTTACAGAACAAAAAGCTTTTTTTTTTTTACCTTTCTTTCTTGAAATGGAGATTGTTTTAAAAGTCAATGAAACCCATTTTTTTTCCCCTTGATCTATCATGCATCTAGGCTAAAAAAACATGTCTTGGTTAAAAATATTCCTTAACCAGAAATTGGGACATGGCATTTTTGTTGTCTTCAAAACTGAGGGTAAGCTGTAAGATAATAAAGCTCTATTTTGTGTTAGATACGGAATTTTTGCAACGTCAAATCAAAAAGAGGGTTTTTTTTAGGCAATTCTGACTCTCAGAAGTGGATGGAAAATGCGAAGACTCTTTATTCCTCTTCTCCTTGCTTTAAAAGACTCGAGTCTCCTGTCTGACCTTTGTCTGACCCTGAAGATGCTCAGAAACACCAGGGATGTGCTAGAGAGAGGGTTTAGGGAGCAACACAGCCCAGTGAAGGGGTTGTCCCTCCGCAAGGCTGGCAGTTCAGGGGTTCCCAGGGCACTGCCACAGGTTCTCCCCACTTCCCTGACCCCCCCATACCAGATTTGGACAGAACCAGCAACCCTGTCCACGGCGGAAGCTTGTGCTTCTCTGCATCTCCAAATCCCCAGAGAAGGAAAGGGCCCGGCTCCATCATCGACCTGCTCATGGAGTATCACGTGCAAGGGCATTGCAGGCACTGAAATTTTACAGCAAGTGATGGATACTCTCCTCTTCTGCAGCAATTTTTAATCAGTGCAACTGTTAATCTTTCTTCTTGCACCCAGAGCTGTGCAAAATGTTCTGTAGATAAATGAAAAAAAAAAAAAAAAAGAGAAAAGGAGATGACCTCTGCTTTACACATTTCTCTTTAAACATCTGCAATATGTTGTATCTGAGCTGCTTTGCAATTGCTACACACGTACAGGATGGAACTGAAGAGGTGTCGAGGCAACGTTGTCTCCGTACTGAGTGCCTGGGCGATAAAAGAGCAGATGAAATTCAGCAGCGATAAGCGCGAAGTAACGTACGCGGGGAAAAAATAACCCTAACTATACATACATAGACACTGGCCCAAGCTATCGCTTTTGCGGTGGGAGATCTGCAGGCTGAAGTGGAAAGCTCTCTGAAAATGCTGGTGTGGGGCTAGGAAGTGGTCAAAAAGGGGAATTGAAACGTTAAGAATTAGCAGTTCCCCCCTTAGATGGCAAGGAGACCCCCAAGGTCACAGGACTCTATTGCTCAGACGCTCGGAGTTCTTCTGAGTCCTCCGGCCAATTTGGCTCCTGCCTCCTCCAGATCCAGCAAAATCCAATAGTCATTTTAGTAGAATCAAAGTGTTAAAGAAAGTAGCGTTTTCTAGTAAAATTAGAAAGGATAGAGAGGATGGTGACAAAATTTCACACTGGAAATAGAGAAAACCACATCAGCGTAAAAGAGGGACAGCTGAAGGGAAATCCGATTTGAGTCTGAAAAATAATGATGGTGAGAAGATCAATAAAGAAATGTCATTTACAGCCTCTATAACAAAAGAACAACTTAATAAAACAATCAGGAAGAAGACTTGAAATTGTTTTTACACAGTGAAGAATTACTACGGCACATTGTGGAAAGCAAAACCCCCAAATGGGCTTCAAAATAGTTAAGACAAACTCCTAGAGAACAGGACCACCGGTAGCTCCTAATAATAGTAGCTTGGATAAAACCCTGAGTTCCAAATGTCCCTACCTCTCTAATTTCTGGAAAATTCTAAGGTAAATAGGAGAAGAATACATGGTCTATTTTTGCACTGTTTTACTAAGCATCCAGTCTTGGCTGCTGGAGACAAGATACAGAGCTGGATGGATCCAACTGTGTTTTTATATTCTAAAAAAGTAACAGAAACAATCAAGGGTATGCTAATGCTGATAGAGTCAACATTCATTTTACTTGCTTTATCCACTCTAATCTCCAGACTCAACCATTTGCAAGAAATCATAATCCATATCTGGCCCAAGAATCTGGGATTATCTCAGTGAGCCCGAAATGTAAAAGAAGCAGCAGTTCACTCCTGGAGAGTCTACAGATTTGGAGCCATTACTGACTCATTTCTGCTGAAAAGAGAAAACTTTCTCACCAAAGCTCCCTCAAATGCTGCAGGAGTGAGTCAGTGTTTGTGTTTTGATGATCAGAAATCAGCATAACACAGGGGGGCAAAGTTCTTTTTGGTTACAGCACTTTATTTATGTTGAAATTCACATTGGAGAGGCCACTTTTGCTTACAGATGAAATCTGTAGATAAGAAGCAGGTGCAGACTGGAGATAAGGAGCGGCTCAGGATTGGGATGAGACGGGCTCAGCCTGTGCTCGGAGATACCAGTAACAAAACTCCCACTGGGTTCTGTGGGAGCAGGACTGCAGCGCCGCTCGCAAATCTTGCAAGTAGCAGCTGTTTTATCACCGCCCCCGGTATCCTTCCCAGAATTTCAGCTTCCTCCAGGCTTTGGCACTCTACAGCTACTTGGGTTGTGGGACGGTGCCCACGGCATTTAGGAAGCACCGGGTGCCTACTCCGGCTGCGTGGCCTGAATAGCACTGGGGCCTGAGTGGGTAAATGGTGCGGATCCCAAGAAGGACATTCTCTGAGTTACTCTTTCCTTTGTGGCACCACTTTTCCATGTCTAAATAATATCACATTTTGTGATCTTTCCTAATAGAAATCTTTAATGTTTACAACAGGTATTATTAACAACCCTGCAATTGTTGCCATTCTCATTATTATCAAATTTGGAGGACATTTTTACTGCAAACATTGGAATTTGGGTCTTTTCCCCCATCTTAGCAATAATGTCTGGATGCATATAAAAGCCAAAATATTGATTTAGGCATTCCTGATTTTTCCTGAACACGGATTAGCTTCCTTTCATAACTGTAGAGATTCCCATTTTACTACAAGGAAAGCATAAGCCAGGGCAACTTCATGACAATGGAAATATTTTTCCCAATACAAAAAAGAATAAAACTTGAGCCTGGCTACCGTGAACAAGACATGGTTAAGAGGTATGGGGATAAGAAGACACAAGGAAATTGTATAACACAAAATGTGGGACAGAAAAAGCACGGTGGATGCTCTTCCTACTCAGAATATTAAATAAGATATCATGCAAAGGGAATGCATGTAAGTGGAGGCAAAGGAAGATCTCCTACCAGGTTTAATTCTTCAAACAAAAATCCAAACAACGAGCATATCATCTGATTTAAAACCCGATGACTTTACATTGTGACATCTTTGGTTCCTTACCTTGCTTTCTCTTCTGCACAGCGCCTAAAGCAATAAAATCACGCTCAGGGATTCTTATTTTAGGCGCAAGGATAAAACAACAAGTAACAAGAATTACTACCATCCATTACCTATTATGTATTAAAAAGGTAGGACCAAAGAAGAAAGCCTGGAAGGTGCCTAAGGCATCAAGGCGTAAGACAATCCTTAGTTGATGGGACCAGGAAGAAACCCTTCTGTTGCAAACACAACACTCTACAAAGCATTGCTCTGAGGTATCTGCAGAGATGAGGTGGGATACAGTACTGATCGCAGTCATTGCAACAGCTTTTTCTGCTGTTATTGGAATGTGCTGCTGTTAAGTGGCACACGTCTTTTTATATATTTTTATCTAATGGAGAACTATTCCTTCCATGGATTTTTTTATAGGGTATTTAATAATTATATGCGAGTCTTCTAGTTCTCCATTATATTCTATAGATTTTTTTTCAAAGGCGTCTTTACAGAAGCCTATTTACATTTCTGTATCACGCTATTGATTAAATCCCTCCGTATTACATTCCAGAGCAAAGAGACCGCAGAAAATCAGCATTAGCCTCTGACGCTGAGCAGTCTCGGATGTACAGCTGGAAGAGAGAAAATAGCCCTTCCTTTAATAAAGCATGCCTCGGGGGCATCTGAATGCTTTCTCTTCTTTTTAAAATCATGACTGCTTTTTTTTTTTTTTTAAATCATGACCACGGCCTTTTTCCACTGTAAGCCTGACATTCCTTAAAAATGCACCTTCTGTAGCGGGGAGATACGCTTTATTCACCTGTTAGTCTGAAGAAATGAATGACAACTCGATCCATTCCAGATGGAGCTCACTTCAAGGGTCAGTTTGCTACTGGAAGCCAGAAGTGGGAACGGTGGCTGGGAGCTCCATCCCCCAGAGGGAATTAGACCCCCTACAAAATCACTATGGGGGACATTAGGAGGTTTGTCACTAAAACCATGGCAAAGTGTGCAGGCACTGTGTGGGCGTCCATCCCATCTCTTCTCTCT
>VXAK01028010.1:34742-63190 GCA_013399435.1 Arenaria interpres | reverse complement strand
GGGAGGACGTCTATTGTACATCTATCACGTTTACTGTACCCTTGTTTGTTTAATCCATGCATTCAGCTCTAACCCTCATATCTTGTGTGATTCTTTGCTAGCTATCATTCAGACATTACCCTATTCCAAATGTAGTAGTCAGTCTAACTTTTTAATGACAAATTCAATCCTGAGTCTGCCAGCTATTGTGGCAAATGATTGAAATGACACACATTGATCTGAGGTGTGCATAAATAGCAAGGAGGTGCTGAATATTGAGAAGGATATGTCTGTGCTTCTTAACATATGTGGATCCACTTTTCAACTATGTTGGAATGCATTGAATCTTTTGCCTGATACAGTTTCAGATAGCTCTGCATTTAAAAGTGGAATTAAATACAACATGTCAAAAGAAATCATTAGACAGTTTCCTTAAGTCTAAGTAAAACTTTGTGGGCCAGATGTTCACTGCTTTGAAAGGACCAGACCTGCATCCATTTTTTTCTTCTTTTTATTTCAAGATTTTTGGCACATTGCATTATAATTTGAGCACAAAGAAGATGAAGAAGGCAACAGTGTCATCCTGAGCAGCACCAGGCCTTTCAGATAAGTCATGAAACCAAGTTGCAGTCACTTTTACTCTTGATCTTTAAGTGTTTCCAAAAATTATTGGCAATGTAAAGTGATGTCACTAAACCCTTTAGATGTCGCTAATTTTCTGATGTCACTAATTTCCTTTAGAATAGGGAACACTAAGTCACTATTTTTAGCTGTGCAACTCTTCTGAACTACTTGTGTGGCTTTCTGTGAATATTGGCTAAACATGTTCTCAGTAAAGTCAGTTTCAATGAAACAGTGTCAAATCCCATATTTGTCTGACTAAAAGGGAACAGCAAAGCAAAGCATCCAAAGTGGCTCAAAGACAATGATGTGGCCCAAAGAAAATGTGGTATAATAGTTCACCTTTATCTGACTACTATGGCGTTGTTTATACCCATTGAATTAAAAAAAAAAATTAAAAGCATCTTTTCTATTTCTTTTTTGTAACCGAGAAATGCAAAAACCAATAAAACCAGCACAGTTAATATCTTTGTGGCCTCAATTACCTCCCAAAATGAGACTGACTAAAAGACATTTTAAAAGCATGCTGTGGCATTTTAATAATGTTCTGCATATCTATTCACCCATAAGCAAGAAAATGAATAGCTCTTAAAAAAATATATCCTGTCAAAAGTTTCATCTACTTTGAATTACGTGAAGTAGATTCTTGCAGTAAAAGTCAGAGAAAAAATGCCACTTGCTATATTTAACCAAGAGGTTTTCATTTTAGGTAGCCATTTGACCACGGCAGAATCTCAAAGTTGAAGACAGCCAGTTTCTTTGTTCATTCAAAAATATATTGCAAGTAATACCAAAAAATACAAATTCACAAACATTACTTATTTCAAATATTATATATTTCAAGGCTTCGTTTGGTACCTTGTGCATTGAAAATAGTTGTTTCTTGCATAACTTTTTATTACTAGTCTTATCCATATCTAGTAACATTCTGCACACAAATATCAGATTGTTGGAATCATAGAATGTATTGGTAGTGTGAAAGCTTACATTTTAAGGGACTGACTCCAGGAAATAAGAATTTCTGATGATATATTTTATCTTCTGTCACAATAAAATCACCAGCTTTGTAGTTAAATTTGTTTTGCTCCAAGTTTTCAGTTTTAAGAAAGTTATTTGGAGCTGATTTGCTATGAAAAGTATAAGGATGCCATATCAGAGCATAACTGTTATGGCCCATAAGCAGGAGTCACTGACAAGAGATTAAAGGAGCTAAGCAAGTAAGTTGACAAACTAAAGAAATAGTTGTCTCAGTCTAAAATAATCTCTGATTCTATAAATGCAAAATAATTTATACATTTGTTCATTCTTTTTCTCATTTTTCTTTTTTCTTTTTTTCTTTTTCTTTTTCTTTTTCTTTTTCTTTTTCTTTTTCTTTTTCTTTTTCTTTTTCTTTTTCTTTTTCTTTTTCTTTTTCTTTTTCTTTTTCTTTTTTCTCTTTTTCTTTTTCTTTTTCTTTTTCTTTTTTTTCTTTTTTTGTCATGATAGTTCTGTCTCTAATGTAGCTTTCAGTGTAACAGTGAGCAGAATTTAATGGAAGTGATGCACAAGAAAGCAAAGTGAATGGCTACTTGTTTGTGCAACTGGTCATGAATACTTAAGTTATATATAGAGACACATTTAAGCAATAAACACTTTACAGTCACCCAATCAGCAAAGAAAAATGACGGCTTTGATATATCACAAGATGATTTGTCGTTTTAGTGGTTTTAATCCACAGAGTTAAAACCATGTATTTGTCAGATAAGGTGAAATAAACAGTGATATTAGAAAAATCATGAACTTTTAGCTGATTGTCTATGAGTGGACCAGAAGGTTAAGTTTACCGAATTATTCATGGCAATTTATTTTTTCAGCTCAATGCAACAGCAAAAATGGAAACTTTTGTTCACTTCTGCATGTCTCTATTTCAGCCTACTATTTCCCTGAATCACTGTTATTTTTCTAGCAGAAGAAAGAGATCTGTAAAGGGAAGCTAGCAGTCTATTGTCTTTTTTATAGGGACTGTGAAAATTTTATTCAAGTTATTTTGTTTTAAAGGGAAACAAATTAAAAACTCAACAAATAACACTAACTTTGTAATTACTGATTGTGTGTTTGGTTCCCTTATCTGCAATCTGTGTTTTTAATAGTTTTAATCTATTAGTCTCACTGCACAACGTATTCTGAACAATATACAGATACTTTATTCACAAATGTTCTCATGCCATGGCAATTTTCACTTTGCTTTAATGTTGAATCAGAATGGTAGTAAGAAAGAATGCTACTAGACAAATGCTACTAAATATGTTGCTTTTCAGATGACATTTCTTACTAAGGTCTTGGTCATAAGTATTCCAGTGACAATGTTTGAGATGATAGTGATGAATTATCTCCAGTTACTAGTGTCAAAGTGAAAGTGCTTGGGTTTTCACCCAGTTGCCACACTAAGTGCTCTGGGATCAATAGCCAGAGCATTTAATGTATGATTAAGAAAGTCACTTATACCCTGTACGAGAGCAGTAAAGTGTGAGAGATTCTGTGGTAGTTGTGAGTTGAACATGAAAATACCATCAGAGTATGAAATTCTATTGTCCTCTTTGGTCTTAAACTAAAATTAGATTGCATTGTCTTGCCACCACGACTGAGAAGTAGCCAGCAATTAACTGCATTATAATATGGAATTATTACTCAAAGGATTATTTTATTTTTTTTCTACACCAAAAAAAGGCTGATGTCATGTAAATATATACCACTACCATCATATTTTATTTTTCATTTCAGTTGTGAAGAAAACCTTTGGAAGCTTAGCAATTTCTGTGTTTCTAGTTGACAAATGGTAATAACTGTGGATGCTAATTTCTGCAATGTTCTAAATACTCTGTGGACCATGAAGTCAGTCAGAAGACCCTTGAAGAAAGTTAACCTTTAGAATTTGGGCAAGCTGACTACAGAGAACTCATTATATTTACAATGAACATTCAGATGTTGGCCTAATTTACACTGCTAGTATTCCCAAGCTGTTCACTTATAGTGTATAGGGGGAGGTAGTCACTAAAATTTTGATTTGTTATCTTACAGGACCTTGTGGTACATTTTAAGTATTGGAAATTGTCTGTATTTAAAATGAACTGTTTTTTACAACATCCAATGTCTTACGCCTTTATGATTTTTCTAAGCATATCTGTGTCTTGGGAATTGTCAAGACTAAGTTCAAGTAATTGCTGACTGAGCTCATAGGCTAAAAAACGTTCACTTGCAGAATAGCCATTGACCAAATTTAGGTCATTTAGCTGCTAATCAAATTGAATCTCACCAGTCATAGTGTTTAGCAACAACAAAAAGAAGAAGCAAAGAACGTTTTCCTTTTTCCTTTTTTTTTTTTTTCCAAGTGTTTTCTTCTTGTTTTTTCCTATGTCACCGTTTCTGGCATTAAAAGCAAAGTGAATAGTAAAAGCCTCTTGCATAGCCTCAGTTAGCAAGAAAAGTGCAGCAAACAAGCATTTGTTAAGAAGTCATGGGGTCACAGCCCAGTGTTAAAGGCACAACAAATGTACCAGCAGCTTTGGTATAACGCTTCTCACAAAGCAATACAACTGCAAGAATAGCATTTTCTTAAATGGAAGTTTCTTGGAAATGATGGTAGCTTCACAACCATATATCCACATCGCTCTATGGACATCTGAATATCTCAACATTTGTCTTTCACTCTCCTTCTTTTCAGCATTTGTAACCACTATTTTGATTGTATTTAAACATATATATTTTGCATGATCTGGTAGAGAATGGCAGGACAATATCTTACTGTGAAGCTGCACCAAGAAAATAGAGGCATCGATAGCACATCAGAATCTTCCTGTTGAAATAGACTCTAGGATGGCTAAACTGGCACAGAGTGAATGTGGATTTCCATGAACTAATCTCAGTGCAACTCAACCAAGTTCCTCTGAACAGAGGACATATAATGGGGTATAGCAGTAACAAAGTCAATAAAGGCTAATGACTCATTAGGAAAAAAAAAAATTAGCTCTCTCAATCTGGGTTCTGTGCATGTTTCTGCCTTCGTACTCCTTGATCTACCCTTCACTAGACAGTGCAACAGACAGCTCATATGCACAGTGTTGTCAGTGATGGACGGACAGCATGGCAGAACAATTAGATTAGGTGCTAAGCTAGTGTGAATACCAATGTTAAATACTGATATTGACAAGATGAATAAACACAAATGATAGATAACAAGATAGAACACAAATAGAGACTAGGCAAACCCCTGCTGGATGACTTGTCTAGAACACCAAACTATGTATCCATGGGTAGGAATTACAGATGATTGAAACTACAAAAAGACAGGACTAAAACAAATGGATCAGCAAGCAGCGTGCTTATGTATTTTAGACAGGAATTTCATGTTTTAGCTGGGAAAAGAAATTATATCTTAGAACAGCTGTGATAGAACTTTATGATGCTGTAACCTGCAGCAAATTGTCTATTTACTCTACAAAAGTAAAGGTAATGACCTTGTGCTGACAAATAGACTGCTGCATTTTTCAGGATTGTATGCTGTGTAAGAGGAATGGGATGTTAAAATCTCTTAATAGGAGACCTCAGATGATACAAAACAAAAGAAAATGTGGCAGAAAAATTTGAGCAGTGGATTTGGATCTAGTTTTCTACTTTTCTTTGGAATCCATTTCAGTATCTGCTTTCACATTTTATTTTTTAAATTAGCCATCTTTTACACATAATAGTTACCTCATTCACCACCAGCCTTGATATCATAAATTAAGTGGTGGTCTCTAGATAAGTACTCTGTTGCTTGCCAAGGGAAGTGAACATGGCAGTTCTGCATAAGAAGTCCCTACATATGCAAAAACAGAAGTCAAAATAGCTGCAATAAAAAAATCATTTTCCTGATTTTCTACAAATGCCTTTTACCCCTTTTTATGAGAAAAGACATGTATTGTCTCTGCTTGTATTCCCTTGTGGCACCATTTGAGTATCATAAACCCATTGTACAACCAGTCAAGTCATTTTCTCACCTCACATGAGGTTGGAGAAGGTTTGTCTCAACAAGTCTACAGCTTATTTGCAAAGCTGACAAACTGGAGAAGTGATCAGACTTCACTGTGGATGACTCCATTTTTCTAAAAGAAGGGAACATCATGTAATCCAGCCCTGAATTACCACTACTGTCATCCCATTTGTCGTGCATGCAGTACAATTGCTCTTTCCATGTCTGCTGACTTTGGAAAAATATTAATCTTCTAGTGTCACAGGTGGCTTTCTGTTAATTCAATCTTCACGCTCAAATGCCGTGTTCTGTTTATCCCACATTTAGAGATCAGAAGGTTAGATAAGACTGTTGGGGTAATTTCAGTTGCATTATAATTGCAAGATGATCCTCTCCACTTATCTCTTAAGTGTTTTATCTGGTCTACTCTGAATATAGCTTTGTTGATGCATCAGTGACTTCTTTTAAAAAGCTACTCAATTGCCTAATGGACTTTATGGGTGGAATTCTTTTTATCAGTAAGCTAACATTTACATTTTTATATTATAGTTCATGACTCTTTAATCACCTTAAATAATGCCTTGTCTTTCCCCTGACAATATTTCCTAACAGTAGTCGAAAAACTAAGTGTATGCTGAATGTCAGTGTAGTGTGGATTAGATTAATTAGAATTAAAGCCACTGTGACCAAATGAAAGCTACTTTCCTTTTTCCCTTCCTCATTTTTATCTAGGTGGCCATGTAATTTTAGTAATAGAATTTTTCTAATCCTGCATGATTCAACAGATTTTTGGCCTCAAGTGATCTGATACTTATACACATAACTTTTGCTAGCTAAACTGTAACCACCGCAAGTATAACCTTGTTGCAATGTATCTGTCTACCCTAAAAAGACTCGGAAACAAGTGGTCTAATACAAAGTCAATTAGCATATAAGCATTGGTGTATATATATTGGGGGGCAGGGGTGTGCGTGTATGGATATAGGCACTTAGCTGGAAATTATATTAAATATTTATAGATCCCATTATGTTCAGTTTCTGCCATAGCTGTTTAAGGATCTGAATTAGCAAATAAGGTTTTATTTCTGGGATAACTAATGGTCCAGTCTCATACTTCTTGAGCATCCAGCATTTTCAGTGAGATCAAGTACACATCAGTATGAAACAAACAAATAAACAAACAAAACCCCCACTGATACCAGAATGATGACATAAAAATAATATTCTTAATTTATGCATATTTCCCTTAAATTTTTTGAAATAATGAATCTTATTTTCATATTGAGTTCTAATCTCAACTTTTAAGATGCTTGTATGATTTTGCAGTGAGATGGAATTTTAATTCACCCTTATCCTAACAAATGAGTGAATAAATGGATATTTTTTTACTGAAGCCAACACATTTTACATGGTAAAATACCTGCAATCTGAACTCTCCCTACTCCCTCTTCTATTCCTCCAAAATGACAGAAATGGCAGCTCTTTTTCAAACTTGTAGTTCTTGGGTCCTTTATGCAAATCTAAATTCTGTTTTTCTCCCTTCACTGTTTCTGCAGGTATACACCCTGTTTATACATGGCTAATTGAAATATTTACTGTGGTGGGAAGTGACTGCAGATTTGGAAGAAGGAAAAGAGAATAGAAAGGTTATTCTTCTCGCCTTATATATACTCTGATGGCGGACAATTAAGGGTCTGATGATGAAGCTATGATATCATGAGGTGAGCCAGGGGCCATGGACTATGATACAGGATGCTTTTGACCTCAGGGATTGCAGCAGAAGACACCATCACTGCTGTATCACTACACAGTATCATGGCTCATTCTGATGTGCAGCCCGGAGCCAGGGAGTTGCTTTGCAACTGCTTATAATGCTGAAACTATGGTTGGGTAATAGCACATGGAGCATGTGTAAGAGTCTCATAAAGAAAGCATGAGCGCTGACAGGTCTGTTTGGTGTGATTACAAGGCAGTCACATACAGAATGAAATAATTACTTTAATTAAAGTAATACTTGTCCTAAACTGAGTTCAGTTTAAGGTTCAGAGTGTAATAAGGCCACTTTTATTTATCTTTGTATTTATGTCTCATCCTTTGCTTCTCCTCCAAATACACAAATATCTGAAAATATGAACAAATTTGTCATCACAGCAACTTGGGTTGGGGAAAGATTTGTGTTACAGAAGAGTAACTGAGGCATAAGCAGCCTGGACCTGCCTGGTCTTCAGCCTGCCAGATTAAAGACTTGCTCAGAACAGACTCAGGAGGCAATAGGGCAGTGTCATGAAAGCCTTAGAACAACTCACTAAGGCACAGAAAATGATTACCTATTACAGGAGTCATGGATATTTCTGTAGGAGGGTCCCATGTTCCTGAATGGGAAAATGGGAGCCATGCATCTCTTCTCAGGAGGAAATATGGCCAAAATTTTTTTCCAAGGAATTCCCCACATGAAACCAGAATCCTCGCACTCCTCTTAAAGGAAACTGCTCTGTAGCTCATTTAGTCACACAATTAGTCTTACTTTTGCTTAGTCTCTCTCTCTGTGTCACTGAACTTTGGACAGTCAGTGGCACAGTTTCAACAGATAAAGGACACCTTTCCTGCCCCTCCCAAACAATCTGCAGCCAAGTAGGGCAATGTCTTAAAATATAGGAGCAGAGCACTGAAACCTCATTTTTTATACTGAACCCACTGCTGCCATGGAATACGTGGAAGAGAAGATATTTTATAGAAAGGTTTTCAACTGTGCATGTACCCTGTTTTAAAATGGAATGATAAATAACTCAAAATATTTTATGTCCTCACTGGCACAATATTATCCATATCCATTTCAACAAAATGTTCTTTATTTTGAGGGAATAAATGTTCAGTAAATTGATCACAGTGATGGATAAAGCTGCAATCTAAACACCAAAGACAGCAATAAAAAATAAACATCTACTCAGTGTCAAGAAATTCATCTTATAAGAATGAGACAGTATTTTGTCACAATGGTCTATTCTTATGACTTCTTACTGCTTTTTGAGTACTTGATTAACTATATATATATACCCTTGTGTTCTTGTTCCTGTATTCTTAACAGTGATTCAAGACACTGCCTTTTTATGCTTTAACTGTTGTGCAATAAAATATATATTTTCAAGCCAGATTTAGAGTAGATCTAATGAAAAAAATTCAACGAAATCTACAGCTCAACTCTTCTGTTATGGAAAATCTGTCTTCTGATTGAAAATAAAGATGTTTTATTGGCATTTTTCACCCCCCAGAAAATGGATAAGTAATAAACCTATTGTTTTACAACTATGTTTCATAAATGAGCTAGGTGAAGAATTTTGTTCCCAAGCAATTCCAAGGAAACACTACACATTTAGTGTACATGTAAGCAAAGTGACCACTAATTTGCAGACTCACAATAATACTGTTCAGCTGTTCAAAAAAATTTGTGCTGCTACTAATTAAAATTACTCATACTGTTATAGAGCACCCTGGCAACACCTCTTCAATCCATGTATTTTTCTGTCATTCTTGAAAAATAATAGTCATTCTGCCCTAAAAAAAAAAAAAAAAACAAACCCATAAAAAAATATTCCTTGTGTCATGCCATTAGAAAATTATTTTGTTCATAACTATGTTAATTATTGCTATAATGCCAGTGATTACATTTAATTAAATCTGTGTGGGATTTCCAAGCTACAGTATCTCAAATATGAACTGAATTTTCTTACAGCTGCAGTATGCAAAAAGAGAAAAAAAAGATATTCTTTACATTCATGATATTTTTTGCTTGTTTTTAGCTTGGAGCCATACCACACAGTTCCACAAATGCTTGTATCAGCAAAACTGAGGAATTCCCAAACTTTCAATATGTGGGAATGAACAAATTGTCTAAAACAAATATGTAGAGATTCTGGAGAAGCAATTGGTGCTGCCATTGAGGTCATAGTCACAATTTTACTATATTAAATCATGCTGCTATTTACTTTAGAAACAATATGTACTAAACCAGAGATACAGAGAGTATAAATTCACAATTCTGCTGCTCTCTAACTTAGAAAGTATTAAAATTGTTCAAAATAAATACATTCTCACCCTGTCCACTGATGCGTGGACTGATTTTATATACACGTATACAATAAGGCAGTGTTGTACCTATATTTATAATATAGATGGCATCATCTGTATGTTCAGGAGACACTGCATTTATATGGAACGTAACAGAATTTTAAACTTTGCTGAGTATTTCACTGAATTGAAATAAATAGCTTAGGCTCTTCAAATTCCATTTTTATGCTCAACAAACTGTCACCAAGGAAGTAGTTTTGCATGCTTTATGACAGCTTCAAGAGATTTGCAGTTGTGCCCTGAATGCATTCAATTATACTTAATATCAACCTTCAAAATTACTTACATTACCTGGACAACTTTAGTGCAGAAGAAAGAGCTTTGTTCAGATATAGTATGTTAATGTCATCAATTTGAACATCTGATATATTCAAACAAGCCATTCGGTACAGAGAAAAAATTGAATGAAATATATCTTAAATATCACAAGCCTTTTTTTCCCCAGTATTATCCGGCTGAGCAGTCAACTACAGTGACTCGGCAAGAGGCTGAAGAGGACAGGCTGAGCCCTGGGGAAACCCCAGCTGCGGTGGCAGAGTTTGGGCCCCAGGGAGTGCCTGTGGATCTCATACACCAGGAGTTTCCTCTTCTTTGCCACTTGGCTGCGGCTCCAGGCTCTAGAAAATGTAAGAAAAAAACAGATTATTAAAACATTACCTGAAAAAAGCATCTAGGATTTCTGTCCCCCCTATACTTTGGATAAGGTGGACAGTCCCTTATCATCTGCCTCTCACCATGGTCTCCGGTCGGAAACAGCTCCACTGGTTCTGTGTGCTGGGCCTTACCAGATTAACCTCATGTGAGTAACCGCCACTGCAACAGCTGCTGATGACAGTCAGTTAACATCTATATTAAGCAGTCATCCTTATTCTGTGTTTGAAAATGTGAAAGGTCTGATATTCTTTAAAGCTAAATACTGGATCTACTATCTCGGAAATCAGTCAGTACTATGACCTGGCAAACCTAAAAATTAAAACATAGATGTTGTTATCAGGGAAAGGACAGCAATGATTTGGAGTGTGTATTTTAGGATATATCACTTAAAGAGACTCCATTGAGTGTCTGTGGTGAGGTGCTGGCAGCTGGAGGCTACAGGGGTGACCCCTGTGAGGAGAGGGCAGAGGCTGCCCCACACCAGGCACAGCTGGTCCCATCTGGTTCCATCTGGCTCCACTGCAAGGTGCAGCTGAGACCATCAGTGAAAACTGGTGGTGACTCTGTGAAAGCATAATTTAAAAAGGACCAAAATGCTGTACAGGCAGAGTGAGTAAAAAAGTATGAGGAACAGCTCTCACATGGCCTGGACGTGATGCGTGGTCCTGCGGGTAAAATTGGTGACTGTGCTGTGGTGAGGAGTATTTTGAAAGAGACATGGTAAATTCATACAAGAGAAAAGAGATTTTCTTTCATCATGAGTAAATATAATGCTTTAGTCTGTTATCTCTAAAAATCTACGGCCTAAGTATGCATGTAGTAAAGCATAACTGGCTTTTTTTTAAAATCATCTCTACTCCTTGAGTGCAATTCTATGAGTGCTCAATTAAAAAATATTTCAAAAAGATCATGTGTAACTCAGAAATAAGGCCCAATTGCTAGGTGTTTCTTGGAACATAGTGTGATGTGTCATTAAGGCTAATGAGTCTAACAAAAAAAAATTGAAAAGACCGTCTACAAAAGAGCAATCTTACATAGACATGCTGATGTGCCTAATTAAAGAAGCTGGATCGTGATCATCAGGATAATGTAAGTACTAATAACGTAATAGTTTAGCTTTATCTAAATTGGACTGTTCTGGAAAATAACCACTAATTGGTATTGAGAGAGACTGATGAAGTAATGTAATTTTTGCGGATAGTACTATACTTAGCATGCAGAAATAAGTTCACTCCAATGCTAGAGAAAACAGCTCTAGTGAATCACAAATAAGCACATAGCATAAATGCTGCCTTTTTGCTAAGTGCTATGATCAACAATGTACTGTTATCTGCAGCCTCAATTAGAGAAAACTTTGGGTTTAAACAACAGTAACAAAACGTTCTAAGTGTTGGCAGGAGTCTGGAGGCCCAGCCCAGGCCCGGGCTGCAAAACACGTGGAGTTTCCTGCTAGTGCAGCTCCTCAGGCAGCCTGAGCCAGGGGGATGAGTCCCTAACGATTACTGTCTCTGGCAGACTTTCTCCTATGAGAAACTAACACTTTACTGAAGTCTTTTCGGTTCTGCAAAGCTTTCACCACCTTCTTGTTAAAACTAACACAATAAAATTCTGCAAGGCCAGTGAAAGTAGTGCAAGCAATATAAAAGCCTATTAACTAACTGAAATGATATGATCATACCATTTTCTCTAAACAAGAAAAAAAGCAAAACATGAAAAGTACCATTTTTCAGTTTGAGCAATTATATTAAAAATCAGAACATTACAAAACTCAGTTTTTTATATTAATTGCTAATTTGGCAATTTGTTGTACTATTGTATTATATTTTGTATATATGCAGTGATAGAATACTTCTGTGTTATTAAATGTGTACCCTGAACTATAAAGAGAACACAAGTTCAACAGTTTCACTGCAGACTTAGCATCACTTTTAGGAAAATGTATATATTGTAATTTCTGTGTCACTGGCTTTTATAAGTGTGTGAAGATTCTGTATTACAATTATACAGAGTGACCATTTTAAGCAGTACACCCCATTTCATGCCTTTTAGTTATTGATAGAGTCTAAACATTTTGTCATTCTGCTTACTCCAACTCCAGCTGCTAATTGTGACTCATTAAGCACGTACCTGCTTCAGGTCACCATCTTACCTACAGATGGGTATCATTAAAATTTTGTTTGTGTTAAGCAACAAGATGCACAAGACAGGTGATCTTTTGATTTAGCTTTTAGAACAAGATCTTTGCTGATGACAGAGCAGATGGTCAACTTTGCTGAAATGGAGAATTATAATAACTAGATAGATTTTAGCAGATGTTTACTACATTCATGAATAAATAAACATAATCCTCATTCTGTATCTCCTCAATCTGGATTCTAGGTGTAAAGGATGTGCAGTACGTCATGTGTAGTGTGTTCAGAAACTTGAACCATGATAACTCTTAAGTTTCTAGTATCAACTACAGTGAAAAAACTATGTTTTGTTTTTATCCATCAGAAGACATAATGATTGTTAAACTCTCAATTTACTTTCATGTATTTGCATTATGATTTATTACAGAGGGAAAGTTTCTTACTGATCAGAATGGTATTTTCGGGTTAGGCTGCTCATTTTAGGAGTAAAAATAGGAATTATATAGCACAGGTTCTTTAGCAATGCTCACTGCTCAAGCAAAAATAATGGATGTCAGTAAGTATTATACTCAGCCCTGAAACTCATGTGTAAATCCAGATCCTGTTTGTGTTTAGCTTCCATTGGAAGAAAACTCATTTTGAGACTTTCTGGTCTGAAGATACTATTTCCACAAATTCATCTTATTAGATTTATCAACAAGAAAGTTAAAACAGAATACTTCCACTTGGACCAGCTTGACCAAAAATCAGCACGGTCATAGTGAAGTGACCATCAGTGAGGTGTGGGGTTTGTAGTACAGCCTGAGAAGTCATCACTGTATGGCAGCACTTGGCATAGACTCCTGGTGCTTTGGGGGAAAATGGAGGATGTGTGTTGTCTTTTACTAACAATACAAACTATGCAGAATAGACTTTTGGAGCGTAATCTTGTGAAGTGCATAGATGCCAAACACACATTTCTCTTCACGCATCATAGACAATCAAGGATTGTCTAATTTCTGAGGCTATGGGGATTTTTCATGAATATATATTGATTCATCCAAAGCAAAATACTTCACAGACATGTACAGCTTTCATAAGGTTTAATACGGAGAAAGTTTGTCAAGAATCCTTGGTTTATCAAGAAAAGTTCTTGGTCAATAAATTTCCCTCACTGACAATATGGTATCTCTGAAATTCACCTTCAAAACTGGAAATCCTTGTTCATATGCTCAACCTGAAACAGTTTCATGAAAGAAAAACAGCAAGTTCATAAGTTCACGTACACTATACAGTGTTTTACATAGGTGGGATTTTCAGAGGTACGTGCTCAGTACCTGGCAGATTTCTACAGGATCTCAAATCCAGAATACTGAAAACTACTGATTTTATACCAGGTAGAACAATTCCAAGATGAGTGGGAAAGAGCAAAGCCCCAGGGAAACCATCACTTGTTTACAGGGCTTGGCTTCAGATATGGAAAGTCCTGGCTCAGATATGGAAAGTGATGAGTGGCACTCTCTTGGGGTCACCATAAGAATAAATACCAAGAATATAAGTAGTTCTGATAAGAGACTTGCTATTTTCTGTAAAAGTTTGAGCAGACAATAAGCAGCTTGACATTTTTCATAGAAAAGAGATAATAAAATAATCCTGCCTGTCTCCTAAGCTTCAGCAGAAGTCACTGTCACTTTCTTTCAGTGGGACCATGTAACATCAGGTGCTCAACAACTCATCTGACAAGGCAGAGCTCTTGAGTTATCTGATAAATGACTGGTGCAGTAAAACGGCTTGAGCCTTTCCTGTCACAAAAGATGAAAAGGCATCGTATCTTCAGTCTTCTGGACCAAGAAGCTAATTGCATTCACTCTGAAATAGAGTGGTCCCATCCATTGTCAAATGGGCTGCACACCTTGAACTCTGACAGAGCGTCCTCTGAGACAAGTGACAGTGGTACATTATTATTGATTAACATTGTCCACAAGTGAGTCAGAGCATGGTCCCTTAATACTAGCACTGTGTAAATACAGAAAACAATCTTTTTTGAGAAAGAAAACACAACTGAACTTCTGCCACTGTGAATTTAGAACATTTTCTGAGCCCTTATCATTAGTGTCTGAAATAAAAGTACTCTTAAGATAGTACAGGTCTCTTTTTGGACTGTGAATGATCTTTGGACAGTGAGGTGGATTGAGAACTAGCTCACTGGCAGAACTCAGAGGGTTGTGATTAGTGACACGGAGTCCAGTTGGAGGCCTGTAACTAGTGGTGTTCCCCAGTTCAACAGAACAACCAGTGGTGTTTAGTACTGCGTCCAGTCTTATTCAATATATTCATCAATGACCTAGGTGCGAGTGTGCCCTCAGCAAGTTTGCTAACGATACAAAACTGGAAGGAGTGGCTGACACACCGTAAGTCTGTGTTGCCATTCAACAAGACCTGGACAGGCTAGAGAGTTGGGCGGTGAGGAACCTGATGAAATTCAACATGGGCAAGTGTAAGGTCCTGCACCTAGGGAGGAATAATCCCATACACCAGTACAGGTTAGGGGCTGACCTGCTGGAAAGCAGCTCTACAGAGAGACCTGGGAGTTCCGGTGGACAACAGGATGACCATGAGCCAGCAATGTGCCCTTGTTGCCAAGGCGGCCAGTGGTCTCCCAGGGTGCAGTAAAAAGACTGTGGCCAGCAGGTCGAAGGAGGTTATCCTCCCCCTCTATTCTGCCCTGGTGAGGCTACATCTGGACTACTGTGTCTGGTTCTAGGCCACCCAGTTCAAGAAGGACAGGGAACTACTGGAAAGAGTCCAGTGGAGGGCTACAAAGATGATCAAGGGAATGGAGCAATGAAACCTTTCTCTTATGAGGAAAGGCTGAGAGACCTGGGTCTGTTTAGCTTGGAGAGGAGAAGACTGAGAAGGGATCTTATGTGCTGCCAACACAATAAAGAAACAGAATGATAAAACTTGTCAGAACCACAAGATGGCAATACTGTTTAAAATATAAAGCTTAGTCAACTAAAACAATAGTGTTATCACCATTCATAGTAGATAGCATGCATACCACTTGTTTACAACTACAGTGTAAGCTGGTTATTTTTCAAGGAAGATAGTCACTAGTTAGTGGTATCCTCAGGCTTTGTTTTAATTTTCTTTTTAATAAGTAGTGTAGAAGAGGTTCTTGTTCAATAATGTCGCTCAAAATCCAGTGGAACAATGCTGCTAGATTTTAACACGAATAGTGTAAGAGATAAGAATGAACATGTTGCAATCAGTGAACATATTGCGCACTCATTTTCTCTTTCATGTCTTCAGTTTCTGCAGAAGAGAAATTTGAGGCCATTAAATAGTGTCTGGCAGCTATTTTTGTTGATTAGCTATCATGTTAATAATTACAGACACTTTCAGGCAGCAGTGAGAGCAGATGCAGGGAGCTGCTGTGGCATTGCCTCATCAACATAAAATGTGTTGTATACAAAAGGTGTCATTCAGAGCAAGCAGATAAAATGTTATTATATACTCAAGGGTAAATATTGTATTCCCATTTCTGGGGCACTGCCTGGTTATGTTATTAAATAGTTATTGATATTGTCTCTTACAATTGGAGAGGGAATCACACCAAACCAAAGTGTTTACACAGCTCCAAGAAGATAGGTGGCGAGCTTCACAAGTAATGAGACTAAGGACTAAGACTAAATGATCTCACAGCCAGGCAAAGGCATATGAACTCATTCAGAAATGTACATAAACACACACATGCATGCTCATGCAGTGCTAAAAGGAATGATGGAAAACTGTGAAGAAATTCTATTCCAGGGACATACATAATGATATAAAAATAGAAAATTTAGTCTTGTCTGCAAACTGTATAGTGGCAAGAGGAGTCCTAGGCACACACATGTCCCTGGAATCATGAGGGAAATTGCTTTCAGCAGGTAAGCCCTTGCTGTTTTAGTCCCTGTCTCAGACAGGACTCTGCTAGGGAGCTGGCAGTTGCAGGGTGCAGAACCACTGATTTGCCATGCTGAAGATTTGTCATGGCACAGTAAGAATTTGTTGTTAGTCAACCGATTGCCATGACAAACTCAATATATCTGTTTCTGTTTACACTGACAGATGCAAATAACTACCCAAATCGCTAGCTCAGAGCCTCATTCAAGGTATGTTTTTCAGCAACATGAGCACAGTGCCCAGTACTGATTTTGAAGAGGAATGTTATTATGTTTAACTGCAGGGTATATCTTTTTCCTTGATGCATACTATAGCATGTAACTCCCCTTAACTTTAAAGGGTTATAGGCTCTAGGAACATCAAAGTAGAACATACCCTAAGGAAATAGAGTCTGTTCTTGGATGCACATGCACAGTTGCTATTGACATTAATATGAGTGCAGTTCTTAGCCATTTCTACTGGAACCGAGGTCAATTCTCATGGAAAAGTCTGACAGAATTTCCAGAAAATAGTAGCTACTAAGAATATGGTTTAAACCAAACTATTGAAAACCAAAATCTTATTAGCCAATGAGATAATCCATTATACACAGCTAATTTCAAAATAACCAACAGCAAGTATCTCACCCTATTTATTTCTATAAATCTTATCTGTCTCATATCTTGAATTGCACAGTCTCACTCTTCCAGCTAGAATTCTTTTCCATGAGCTGATATAAAGTAGCAGATGCATTCACCTTTTTTACTCGCTGCTTGCCTAAACATGATTTCAGGCATGATTTTCAGCCTAGATTATCATCAGTAGCCATTAATATCTACTCTTCACAAAAGCAAAAAATTCATATTGATCTCAATGTAACTTCTCTGTCATAATCAAGTTTTCCTGGGAAAGAAGTAACAGTTCCCCGCCCAAGTATTAGAAATGGAACTTTCTCCTATATGTCTAGCATATAGGTTAGACATTTACATCTAGTTACAAGTTTACATGTCCTATGGGGAATTCTGCCTTTACAGGTGATTAGGCAATGAGCTGTCTTAGCTACTCAAATCCTCAACTTGTATGCAGCGAAATAGGAATATGAAGGATATGTATGCAGCAAGCTGAGAAGATGAAGCCCTCAGTATCAAGTGTATGGAAAACTGCATGGCCTTGGTACTTAAAATCAACCTTCCATGATTTATCTGCCACAGGTCAAGATGCAAAAAAATCCACTGAATCAGTGGAGATCTGGAAGGTCAGAAGAGGAAAGAATTTATCAAAATTTCTATTATTTTCCTGTCCAAATATGGAAATACACTGTCAGCCAGAATTTATATATATGTGTGTGTGTCTGTCTTCAAAAAGCAGTAGGAAACACATCAAAAAAGATAACAATATCTGATATTATTGATTATTTTATTCACTCTGCACTGCGACATTACCTAGCCCTCCTAAAAATCAGAATCTCCTTGCTGCAATTTTGGTAGCATGACAGTGTGTTAAGAAAGCATAAATAAATAATAAAGTCACCTGTAGACTAATATGCTCCCTAGTTCAAAAGTATTTTCAAGTGTATATTTTAAGATGACATGCCATTAAAATAAAAAATTAATAAACAGAAGCAACAAAAAGCAACATATTTCATTTCACATTAAATACATCTAGGTGACTTGTCACTCTACCACACCTTACCAGAGGATGACAGAGGGAACAGGCTGCACAACCAAAGGACAACAGCTGTGCCATCAGTCACCTTGAATTTGAGCACTGGATCTGCTGTGCCAGAGCAGAAGCACCACATATCTTGTCCAATATTCTGTCTTTGAAAGTGACCAGCTTCTATAGAAAGTGCAGGAAAAGGATGTGAGGGAAAATTACAGGGTAAATTCTTTATATGTAAGGAATTGCTAAGTAAAACAGTAACTGATTTATACCTCTAAGCACAAAAGTTTCTAGCCTTTATGTTTCTTTATCCTATCTTAAATACAACCCAGATCATTCCTTCACAATGTTTTCAGGTTAAAGAATCCCTACTACAGCAACAAACTTTTTTGTTACTGTTTTTATTTGCTATAGTGCTATAGAGCAAAAGTGCTGCCACAGAGGTAAGAAGTAATTTTGTGTTTGTTTTGAGAAGTGGGAGAAGACACTTGACCTTGAAGAAAAAAACAAGGCAAAGTAGAGGGAGACCAGAAGAAAGGTCAAATTGTCTTCGCTTTTGAGTGTCTTTCATCCTCTGAAGGTCCCAACAAACTGGCTGAAAGGTGTGTTTATACTGTGTGTGTGTTCCTTTATGTGCATACTCTTCAGGTGACACGGAACTCAAAAATACTCAAGGAGATAAAAGCTTTAAGCTTTGGCCATATGAAAAATCAATATCCAAAGAAGGTTTCCAGCAAGGCATATATCTGGGAGTTATTTCCGAATGTACCCATTGCCTGATGTTGTAGTGTTGTTTTGGAAAGAATTGTCATTGCAAAGAGTACTTCTGGGAACTATGACACATCTCATAATCTCCTCTGACAGTCAACAGGATGAGTAAATATAAAGAATGGATAACGTAGCATGGAGAAAATACGAATCAAGCCATTTGAAATCTAAACTGAGGTTTCTGTTGTAGTGGAGTTGGTAGAGGGGGCCGAGTTACTAAAATATTTCACTATTTGCTGTTTCATAACACCAACAGAAAATCAGAATAATGCTAGGGCCACAAGACTGGTCTAAACTGCAAAAAGTAACACAGATTTGGGCATTAGGGTATGGAAAAAGTCTGTTACATCCATTCAACATGAAACCGCCACTCCTTATGGGCCACTATTGAAAGTGGAGTTGGTTACCTTGTGCTTTTTGCCCACAGGGAGCCTATAAAGGAAATTAATGCAGAAAAGCATTATATATATGTTTTTGGTTTTTTATACATATATATATATAGTTATATGTATATAACTCTATATTTGCCTTGCAGTAACTTCCTATATAGACAAAACCTAACAATCCAAGACCAATACTGCTAAGACACTGAAAGTTTTCAAAGACAACAATTAACAGCAAGAACCTGAACTGTTCATAGTAAGTGGTTTACAGCTGAAATACTATCTTCTAAAAGATGGCTTCTGAGCATGTTTCTGTAGATTTTTTTATCCTAAATATTTTAGCAAAACCTACCTGAATCTAATCTACATCTCCAGATCTCTCTTGTAGAACGCCCCCTTTTTTTTCATCTTTCCTATAAGACTGCAAGGCTTCATACTCTTTCCCCTGGTACTCAAATCCATATTCTGCTTTTCAAATGTGATTGAATTCTTGAAACTTTTCCTAGCAAAAGAAAGGCAATTCCTTGTAAAAGGCTCCTGTCAAATATGCTGCATTCAACATAAACATGGGGTCACCATTCCACCATTCCAAATTCAACAATCCATACCCATTGCCCTGCTAAAATCTGTTTTAATTTGCTATTATTGCAATATTTGGAATATCTCCCCAGCATTTGATCTTCTACTCTAGAGTATTTTAAAAACTTCTAACAGTAGTGTTTTGTTTTTTCTGCCCACAAAGTCAGAATGATATAAAATGAGGAAGAGTAATTGATAATGAGCAGGAAGATGTGATAAATTGTTCAGCAGCTTCTGGACAGCACGTCTAACTTAGCCTTTAAGAATAAAACATATACATGAGAACAGTTCTCAGTTTTTATTCCTCTCACTTACCCTCCATGCTCCTCCCACACTACCTGAACTAAATCCTTTCTGTGAGTAAATGAAGATGCTGTAGGGACTTTACTACAATTTTGTCACTCAGTTGCTCTTATGTTTGTATATATTTCTCTGTTTTTTTTACCTTCCTTTTCAGAAAACTAGGAAACCAACAGCAGAAGAGATGAATTTTCAAAACCCACAAAGGAGGCTTAGAAATAGGCAAAAAGGGATTCAGTCAAAACTCTAACATCAGCACATTTGATGAAAGTAGAAATTATCTGATTTTTGTCATACCTATTAAAAAGTCAATAGACAATTATCTCATAGTTTCAACATCTTTTTATGGTAAAAGATTTGGCAAGCAAACATTCTAATTTTATAAAAGAAAATATGGCATTGTAAATTTAATTTCTCAACATGTTATTGAAATCCTGACCAGAAGAGTAAAAGACAGATGAGTAAGTGAGGAGATTTTCCACCTCTTTCAACACCCAGTACTTACATTGAACAGCCCTACAAAGATATGCCAGCTTCAAAAGTTTAATGCACATTTGCAAAATGCATAGTTCAGAGAACACTTCAGACAGAGATCTCTAGGGGCTACTTTTGTGTTTATAAGTATGCAGCTGAATTTCTAAATCAGAAGAATGGAAGCTTGCATTTAGCAGAAAGCTTCTCAGGAGCATAGACACTTTTAAGCTCAATCTTAATGACTGAACTAGAAACTTTATGAAAATAGAGAAATCTGCTATGGAGATTTTACCACCCAGTTTCATAAAACCAAAATTTCATCACTTCATATTTACACTAAGCCAAAGAGCTATAAACCTCTTTAGCATGCTTAAAGCATCAAAGAGATTTAATATTAGAGCCCTCTTCCTCTTCTTTCTGTAAAAGGAATATTATCACCTTTCAGGTGTAAGTTTTAGTTCTAGAAATTCACGTTAATCACCATATTAATCTATTCCTGTTGTATATCTGACGAGATTTCGCAGCTCTTTCTATCTTAAACATGAACATCAGACTTACATAATGTTTACAGACAATATTTGCCAAATCCATATGAATATGAGAGAAGGTTCTTTTCTTTTTTTTTTTCTTCTAAGGTTCAGGCCTATTGGTTTATAAGTAGGGGAGAGGACAGGGAGTGCTAGTATAACATAGTTTCCTGTGGAAAAGAGGTTGCTGACAATTGTTCATTTATGGAATGGCAGGGTAATATCCCTGCATTTGTCTGTATTTTCATGCATAGAAAGCATGAGAAAATTCTGCTTACGTCATCAAAACAAACTCTCATAGCAATTTTATAAGACAGCAAAGCACAGATGGTTGAAGGTATATGTTAGATTGCTATTATAGTTTTATTTGCTTAGGAAGACTTTCTCAGCTCAGGTCCTGAAAAGTTTCTCTTAGAACTCCAAATGAGCATACAAAACAAATTATGTAGCGTATCTCTATATAAAGGCCCTTTCTGTCCCATATAAGTACCCAACTATAAATGAGATTGAAACTGCTTTAGAATATTAAAAGTATCCATTATTAATATCTGCTTCGAGTTTCTTCTGTATACTTTTGTTATACACATACTTCTTCTGTAGTATACTTTTGTTTCAATAGGCAAGACCAAAGTGAAAATCACTGAAGTCAGTTTACATTAAAACCACACACATTAGAGAAGCATGTATTCAAGGCCCATTTGTTTTAAAGACTCCGCAGTTTTTAGTTAAAAAACTCATTTCTGTGAATGAGTTTTGACTTTATGTGCTGTTTTATAGGTAAGAAAGACAATTTGAAAAACAAGCTTTTGCTTTACTGTTTAGAATTTTTCTTGCACCTTAGCTCTTATGGATTCACGTGTGCAATTTATGGGTTAAAATACAAAAATGTTAGTCAATGTTATTTTTCCAGTAAGCAATTTACGATGTATTATGGTAAGAGGGGGAAAATTTTTGAGCCAGTTCACGGACCAAACAGGATTCAGGCCAACCTAGAATACCCAAGTGTCAGTTTGGGTGCCAAAATCGATCACCTAGATCTGGGTTTTCACATCTATATTTACCCAGCAAGTTGCAAACCATAGTTTAAAACTACACGGTGGCCTGAATTTAAGGAAAGCATTATATTTATTTCAGATGTGTGGGTCTTTAGGGCTCTCACATCTGACTTGCACTTTGACACACATTTCCATTACACCAGTAGTCCACCAAGAGTCTCACTGCTTGACCCAAGGGTCTTCCTAGACACAGCTGAAACACACTACAATTCCTCATTGTTACTATGCAATTGTCAACATCAGTATACTTTGGATAAAACCTCATAAAAGATTTTTTTCAGCCAATCTTTCAGGATCCTTAGAGCCTCATCTTCTTAGCCAGTATGAATTTTCTTCAAGTTCTTTATTTCACAAAGTGCCATAAAAAACAAAACAGAGAAATAATGGACCACAAGTGCATTACCACTTCTGCTGCCTCTTGGGTTGACAATGCATTTAAAAAAAATACATATATTGCAACAGTGATGAAGTTTTAATATGGCCTTAATGTCTGAATAGAAACATCTCTTACACATAAAGCTTGGAAAGCTCTGGTAGTCCCACTGTGTGTGATTGTTTTGTGTGTGCTTGTACACACACACACCGCAAGAAGCAAGATGGCCCCTGAAAGATATTGATCCCATTGAGTAATCACTACCCTGCCTTTTCCAGCCATAGAAGCTGGAATTCATGTTTCTGCCTAGCATATGGAGCAATGCACACTAACAGCTACCACACAGGGTCAACTTCTCCTCTAACATGAGTCTTAATAAGTCAAATTAAAAAGCTTTGAGACACTGACAAGGCCTGCAAATAAGATATGAATCAAGCAAAATCACAATCCCTTTTCAATTCTGAATTGATAGCTTTCCCACACTCTATGCTTATAGTGCCGGGGGGGGAGGCGGTGGGAGAGTCACATGGCCATAAGGTAAGGACAGAAAGTGGAGAAGGAGGATGGAAGAGTAGCTTAAGAAGAGTTGCTCTTGTACAAATTGCTCTCTTTCCTTTTCTGTCATTGACACCAGTATGTCTAATGCTCTCCGCAACTCTGACTCTTTAAAGATCAGAAAACTCTATGTTGCTCTGGGTGTGTGCCTGTGTCTCCTGGCCTCAAAAATGGAAACATTCTAAGGAATGACCATGGGACAATTCAGAAATCATGGACCCCAGAACTCTGCATGCAGGTAGGTCAACAAACAACTGAGGACGAGGCAGTTGCAAAAGGATCTTAAACCTTACCTCCTGCTGCTGGTTTGAACAAAGCATCCCCCTTGCTCCAACTGATGACTTACCTATCCCAAGAGGCCTAAACCATAACCAGTGTCACCATGGGAGAGGGCTGTGGGCTCTTCCTGCTTACATCTTGAGCATTTGGTCACTTCCTATTGTGAAAGAATCGTCCTCATTCCCTCAGGAACTCCTATGAACTAGTTTAAAATAGGCATAATGCCAGCTGCAGCCAATGGCTTTACTCCAAGCAACTACACAGCAGGAGAATGCACGTCCTTGCATGTCTAACATTTTTACTTGTGCAATCTGCAATAATGTTAGCTAGTATCTCATGGTCTTTGAAGTGCAAGACACTTTACAAATATTTGGAGTTTAAAACCATGTCTCAACTGCAAAATGCTAGTATTTCTTACCAGATCAGAGTTCAAAACATATATTCTTGTTTAGTTTTTGGAAAAGCAGCAGTTTGTTTTCTTCACCATAGTGTAAAAAGCAGCCTAGGGGTGATATCCCTACTCAGATGAGCTTTTTTTCCCCAAGAAGTATTACAAAGGAAATATTTTAGAAGATGCACAGAATATGCACTCTGCTCTGAGTATAATTAGGTAAGTGACAAGTTCAGCTCTTGTTTTCCTATGTTCAAATCTGAAATGTTTACATTACAAAAGCATGGATCTGAATATGCATACATGATCCTTCTCTTTCTTCCCAGGACAATATTGATACTATATTTTAATCTGTTTTTAAAGGAAATACTAATATGCATCCGAAGTCAAACAGATTCTGGATTCTGCCTAGAAGATCAATAGACACTTCTTGCATTGCTGTTGATTTGTACCAATGGCAAGAAGATAAAAAATATGTGCATTCTTGACATTCATAAGTGATACGACCTTTGTATTCCAGTAACTATTGAAGACCCTATTACCATCAGACTATTGTCTTCACCTTCTGCGTCAGAAATAATAGAGAGGTAAGTTCTTTAGTAACTTACCGTACTACAGTAATATTGTTTATAATACAATGAAAGTTCATAGAACTTCATAATACCCAGTTCCTTTTAAACTCTTAAGGATATTCTACTTCTGTAACAGCACCAGAATTTAAGAGTGAGATATAGAGAAAAATCAATACTAGGTTAAATTAGTAGAACAGTATTACTGTTTTGTGGTTTAACCCCAGCTGGGAACTAAGCATCACACAGCTGGTTGGTCACTTTCCCCTGGTGGGATGGGAGAGAGAATCAGAAGAGTAAGAGTGTGAAAACTTGTGGGTTGAGATAGAACCAGTTTAATAAGTAAAGCAAAAGCTGTGCACACAGGCAAAGCAAAACAAGGAATTAATTCACTACTTCCCATTGGCAAGCAGATGTTCAGTCATTTTCAGGAAAGCAGGGCTCCATCATGTGTAATGGTTACTTGGGAAGACAAATGTCCCTCCCTTTCTTCTTCTTTCCTCAGCTTTATATACTGAGCATGACGTCATGTTGANTGTGTAATGGTTACTTGGGAAGACAAATGTCCCTCCCTTTCTTCTTCTTTCCTCAGCTTTATATACTGAGCATGACGTCATGTTGAATGGAATGTCCCTTTGATCAGTTGGGGTCAACTGTCCTAGCTGTGTCTCCTCCCAACTTTTTTGTGCACTCCCAGACTACTCGTTGGTGGGGCAGTGTGAGGAGCAGAAAAGGCCTTGACCCTGTGTAAGCACTGCTCAGGAATAACAAAACCATCTCTGTATTATAAACACTATTTCCAGCACAAATCCAAAACATAGTCTCATACTATTTACTATGAAGAAAATTAACTCTACCCCAGCCAAAACCAGAACATACTGAACCTTAAAAAAAAAAGACCAGATATTGTAAATCATGGCATAGAATACAAGACCATTTGTTTGAAGGGATTATTAAAAAGATCACTACACCAGTCTATTAAAAGCTTCCTGTTATACTTGATCGATATTGGTTAAACAAACAATTTAGTATTGGTGAAATGCAGTTCTGAGGTGAGGACCATTCATCACAAGGTATATAATGTTGCCTCAGACTTGAGAAAAAGCGCCATTTGTAAATTCCGGAAATATTTTCCAAGGTTTGTGCTAAATTCCGGAACATTATTCTCCAGCAAGACAGTTTTAATAGTTCAAGTCACAGTCACTGAAACCCAGATCATCTTTTCTTTATCAGAAAAGCAAACAGGAAAAATGAAAAATAAACAAACTCCCTCTCCTCCCCACCACCAACCCCCAGATGCCAGACAACAGAACAAATTCCATCCCCTACACAGTCAGCAATTAACATGGTCCCATGATAACCAATTTGCTGTAGGCTTTTATTCCTTTTTTTTTTTTTTTGTGAGTGACACTACACAGGTCTCTCTGGGAAGGACACTGATGATAAATAGTATAATACTCTGATTAACTCTCATGTATATACTATGGGAAGACTGAACATTTCCCAGTATTGCTAGTATTGCAAAATCTGGCAGTATGCAAAAAGTTATGTTACAAAAAAGTATGGAAGAAAGAAGACCACAAGATTTAAATTTCCCATCAGGGCACATCCTTAGATAGACTTAAATACTTCTGCCTTCAAATTGCTAAACGTAAAGTGTTAATGTGGCTCACTGGTGGGACTGAGAAGATGACACATATGCATGTCTTTCCATCTAATTTACCTCAATTGGCCATTAGCAATTATTCTTATGTTGTCCTGAACCAGGCTCTTTACTTTAACTGGAAGGCTATAAAGAACATCAGCAAAAATGCTCCCTAGATTTTTTCTGATGATATATGTTCACCAGAAATCCATTCATCTTCCCACTTTAGTGTGAATTGTCCTAGAAATCTGTTGTGTAGTTCAACACCATACTGCCTACACACTCCCATTGCACAAGGTGCTGTTCCTGTACAGGTAATCTTTTCTTACCTACTTTATAAGAACAGGATGCAGAATATTTCTGGATATCCCTTATTTGTTTACAGAGCTGAAAGCAGAACATTTATTTTCACACACAACATTAAGTATTAAACATAGTCTGCAAATAGCTTGAGCCTTATGCTAACGTATGATATAATTGGGTAAGATTAGAACAAGGTGGCTAATGATATAATTGTTCACAAGTGTTGATGAACTATTTTCTTTATCTGTAGTCCTTTTGTCCTTGTTTCTAACTGACAGCTGGCTAATGACCTTTCCTGGTACTCTGCCGAAAGCCCATTTCAGTAGTTTAATCAGAAATTTGTGGATGATCACCTAATGAGTGAGTGGATGGGGAAAAACCCCAAAGCACTATTTGGCATCTCACAGCTAAATGAAACAACATGAACTAGAGATCACACTGAAAAGGAAACAATTTTAAAAAATACTTGGAGAATACATTGGGATATTGAATAAATCTGAGAAAAATCCCTATCTCCTTGCAAATATTTCTTGAGCACAAATAGGCTATATGAGTCAAAGAAATAGTTGAACATGAATTATCTGATCGTTACTAGGAAAAACAAAGGAACTTCCTCTTGCAACATTTCATAACTAACTTACTGTGCAAATGTATTTTTCCAAGTGTCTGTCTCTTTTTGGACATCTGACTATGATCAGACCAATGTACAAAAATACATAAAGCTGTTCTTATGCTTAAATCACTCTCTTTGTAAAATGATATTCATCTTAAACTGAAGATGGAGATAGCAAAGACATAAGCAAACATATCTTGAGACATTGATAGTTTTTAGTTTAATATTTAACTGTCCCTTTAGATGGGTGCCCACAGAACTCTCTGGTCTTTTTGGCTCTGACTTTTTACAGATAGAGTTAATTAAAATTAATTAAACAGACCTCCTGACAAATGTAAGTAAAGCACCCTGAAGATTTTTTTTTTTTTAAGATAGTAATATGTTGTATTGTCAAGGAATTAAAAAATAATATAAAGATTAACCAATTTTAATCAGTCCCTGAAATTTTGACTGTATGCCCAAAGCATTATGCTCCTTAATTATCATAGCTTCAGAACAGCATATATCATCAATACTGTGGTGATCACCTCTACTTAGTAACTAGGTCAGAAACTCATTTGCCATTCCAGGAAAGGATTTGCATGGTAGAGATTTTCATTCATCTATTATTTCCGCTGTGGAAATTTTCATGTGGAAAGGACATGAAAATCCTGCTTGCATCATCAGATACAACATCTGAATTCTTATGTACTGTAGCAGTTTGAAATGAATGAGGAATTCACAAGCTAAGATCACTTGGTGTTGAATACACTGGTGGATGTTGTCTGGTGGATATGTACTTACTGCGCCAAGCAAAACAAGTTAGATGTTTACAACTTAGAAAATAATTTCCTTATGGATTTTGGGGTCATTGCACATTCCCTTCTAAATTACATTATCATCTCTGGCAAAAGAAGAACCATTTTCTCTCTTCCTAAGCCTATTATTATTATTATTACAGAAGTAGCAGGAGTACTACCTGATAGAATGGTAGTTATGAAAAAAAAATCTGTGCAGAATATTTGCTCAAAACACAAAATATTGCACTACATACCTCTCTGTGTCAGCTTGTTAACTTGAAAGAGATTCGTTCATCTGGCTATATAGGGGAGAGATGAAAAAGTAAACTTTGTGAGCAGCAACAAATTTATTAATGATGCCAAGGTGCATAGCACATTTGAAAATGCAAACATGAATTTAGATGGTTCAATTGTCTAAACTATATCAAAATTAGGACAGTGAGTCTTAGGAATCTTAGATATCCCCAAATCATTTTGACACTGAAAATCCCAGCGTCATTACCAGGAGCCTAACTTTTAACATGCAGTTTTTAAACAAACCTCTACCTATTCATTATTTCCACTGCAAAATCAGTTTGAGGATATATTTATGTTCAGAAGCTGAAAATTACAGTTGAACCACAATATTTATTCTACAGGGGAATTTATGCTTTCAAAGATTTTTTTGTTCCAAAATGGAATGAAACCCATGAAATTAATTGTTAAAAAGTTCTAAAGGTTTTAATAAAAGGCAATATGTTATTAATATATGTTATTTAGTGATTTTTTTTAACATATGCATTTTTCCAA
>VXAK01028010.1:0-34589 GCA_013399435.1 Arenaria interpres | reverse complement strand
TTAATGTTCCTTATGTCGTTGGTCTGATCTTTAAAAAACATCTAAATAGTCTATATATCTAAATCTCTATATCTAAATCTCTATCTGTATATACAATATATATAAATTTGTATCTTTATATGTAAATCCATATATCTCAATTTTATATCTTTCATAAAAATCTATATGCCAGGATTTAAATTAGCATACCTTCAGAAAAACATAGAAGTTATTCTTACCTTTTGCTCTCCATATATCCACTGGCTTCCAGAATTCTGTAAGGTTTTGTACTTTGTTTTGAAAGCTGGAAAATTTCTGGCAGGACTAATACTTTTATGTATATATTCTTCATGAATCTAAGGCACGCTTTCAGTTACGGCTGAATCAAAGTCCATTTTCTTCCAAATATATCTTCTGTACACAGAAAGCTTTGAAAACCACACACATACGACATGGACGTCACTTGGCATCAGATCCAAATTCTTTCAGAATGGGAATAGAAATCCACAGCTATGTCAGACCTAGCATAATAGAGTATTTGTTCGGTCTGAAACACCCATTGCACTGGCAAACTACCTGTAAGAGTTTGAAATAAATATAATTGTCAAATGGCTGAAAACTTTCCCTGAGCAAATCCCAACCTACAACCTGTTTTATCGCTTTCTGTTAGTGGAATTTGTCATTTACCTAGCTTGTAGATAAATGAAAATGAAAAAGAAGGAAGACCTTTTGATCTGAATAACTTAATCATCATCTCATTGCAATCAGCTGCTGAGTGGGCTTTCCTGGATAGTACTCTTGATTTCTTGATGTTTTCCTCAGCCCTATTAGATGCTACTTTAATATCTTAACTGTATCAAATTCAGACATAGTGAAAGTTGATAGTTGTCTCTTTATTTGCCATGTCTTCAGTAGGAACACGTATAGGATATGAAAATTTTGGCTGGGAGAACACCTACTGATGTTACGTTTTATGTCAACATGAGAAAATATCACAAAATATTTCCAAATAGATCTTGTTTTTTTATACCTTGTTCATGTCCAGACTTTTCTGTCTTCTGTGAATACCCTTGAAAATTTTTATCACTAAGAGCCATAACAGAAAGCATACATTTTAAAATAGTTGCAATTTTGTAGTTTTAGATATTTCTAGAAAACAAAAATCTAAGGCATACATTCTAATCAGGGAAAGACACAATTGTCTACTTAGCTAGTGTCATCCAGCGTAATCACAATTAATTTAGCATATCATACTTATTCAAATTATTTACATATTCTTCAGTCAGTAATACCATATAACAGATACATGTGAACATTGCAATATTTATTTCAGATGATTTCTCACCAAAAGAAGTTTGAAACTTACATCTGATTACTGAGTGTTGGTTCTTCACCCAGGTGAAGGTATAGTTAGAAAGTGTAAAATGCATGTATTAGACACGCACGCACAGACTATACATACACTGTGCATAAAATGACTTATGCAAAGAAAGGGCATGGCTTTCAGATTCTGCCTAACTTCATCTTGGTGCTCATCTCCCTTCCTCCCTTGTCCTTTTCCTCTATTCTGTTCTCAGTTAATGTCCCAAATTTATTTGTAGCATGATTGTAATGAAAAAGTAAGAAAGGTTTCCTTTAGGAAGGTTCTATGAACCAAAAAGAACCTTTAATAACATTTTAGTTTACAAGAGGTGTTTGGTTCACCCCCTCTAAGTCCTTCCCCACAACAGCCAACTCCTTTGAAGAAGCTGGCACACTAGATGAACAGGTGGAAGGACAGTGCAGCACACTTCCCATTTTTTCGGGAAGTCTTGTAAACACATTAATGGTGTTCCTAGGGGAGGAAACTGACTCCTAAACACCACAAAGGGGCACATTAACTCTGTCAAAACTTATAACACAGTAGCAGTTGTAGTGCCTTTGTTTTCGACATTGCCAGAAATAGGGAGAGAATGTAGTACATTAGCATCTTTTGTAAGATTTCAGTTTCTTAAAATAAATCATAGTTAGAATGGCCATACTAAACCATCTCTAATTTGCAACAGTAGAAGCCTGTAAGAGAAGAAATCTGACAAAATGCAAAGCAGCACTGACTGGGTGGAGGTCAGTAGAGTACCTATGTATGAAAAATTGTAAGAAATGTACTGCAAGAAAGGCAAAATGTTCGGTTTTTTTTTTTTTTCAAAGATGACAAAAGAGGTTTGAACTAACACATTAAGTCTGAACAAGTAAAAGTGCAAGTTGTGCACACCCAATTAAATAGCAAAAAATGTACTGGAAGTGAAAAGCAGGCAGTTTTAGGAGAACATGTACCTTCTGGGAGGCAGTAAAAGTAGAAAAGAAGTCAAAAAATCGAGTTAATAGATAAATACAGCTTAAAAAGTACTTCTTAAGAAGTTGAATGATCAGCTTGAAAAGGCTGATCAAAAATGTCTACAATGGAGAAAAATGTTTTCTCTTTAAATACACTTGAAAGAAACAGTGAGGACTGAGAGACAAAGGATAAAAAACTGCAGATTTATCAAATGAAATATTTTGCTTCTGATTTTGTTCAGTTAGAAGTAAAAATGAAATGTGCCAGGAACCATATTTCTTCATGTGATAAAACTGAAATTTGGAAAGGTTTCAGGTAGCAGCATACATATTTTAACTAAAATGCACAGATGTAAGACGAGAATAACAATTAATTTTGCTTTGCAGAATCTTGAATTCACATGGACTACATTTCAAAATACATCATTTAAAAAACATTCATGATGCTTAAAACTGTATTTAATTTGCTTTTCTCCATTTTTTATTTCAAGGTCATTTACGCCCACAGACATAGACATACATATACATTCTGTTGCTTAAAGCTAATTTTCTTTTGTTGATTATTCAGCAGTGGAAGTCATATACTTCTCCCAGTAGCATCATTACCATGAATTAATAGCACTGTTCGCTGTTATTTTTATTGGAAAAAATGACTTTCAACTGTTATGTCTCAGCTGGAGCAATCATATGATATCTTACGTTATCTTATTCATGCCACATCTTAAAAAAGCTTGAGTGCTAACCTTAATTGGATGAATATTGTAGAATATAATAAGAGAACATAATTAAACACTTTATTTCTTTAGACATTTCCCAATATGAGTTTAATTAAGCTACTTTTTTGCCATTGCTGTTAATTCTGATCAAGTTTTATGAATCAGTCTTAAAGAAAATCTAAAGAGGAGGCATTTTGTGTCCTAGAGGCCCAATTCTTCATTCATTATTTGTGACACTTCTATGGTATTCTACCAGAAATTTCAGTGTCTAGGAACAGAGGGTTTGTACCTTGGCAAACAATAGGCAAAGATAAATCAATTTCTCTCTCCCGGGGACCTGATAACAAGGACTAAGAATATATTGATTGCTGGAGCACAGACCACAACACAGCATGGGAATGGGGAAGCCAAACGCTCACTGTCATTACCACAAGCTCCCAGAGATGCCTGGACCTGCTCCCTGGCTGTGTCCTGCCTGCAGGCAAGGGAGAGCCCTCTGCCTGCCCAGTCAGCCCCAGGGCCTGCCTGCCATGGTGTGTGTGAATGAGGAGGAGATGCCTGGATGTCCACAACCCTGGCCTCAGGGGTTGGGATGGCAAGGTTGTCTGGCTTTTCCTTGTCTTATCGTTAACTTCTGCTTAAACGGTTGAGGAAAATTATTTAGGAAGAAAATAGTGCTATTAAAAAGTCACATCAATCTATGCACTTATTTGTAGCAACTAAAGGGTGGGTGGGTTTAACTTCTATCCTCTGCATGAGACAAAATTTGCCCTGATGACCTTTTGCCCATTAGAGGTAATAGCTTCTTTCTTGCTGGCTCTTTAGCAGTGTATTCTCAGTTCACTGCCTGCTGCAAGAGTAACCATGACAAAAGCCAGATTAATACAATCAAGCACCAGGAACCAAGCAAAACAAGGCCGCTTTCCTTTCCAGTAAAATGAAAGCAAGCATTTGTTTTTACCTTACTCTGGGGCTCTTCTTTTTATAAAGCGCTCTCAAGTTGAAACACAAAGGGAAATTTCTCACAAATCCAATAAAATTTGGAACCCACAGCTACCAGCAATACCAGGGGATTTTCACCCAATATATTTGCCAACATATCAATAAGAAGAGTAAATCCTTCTGCACTGAGGGCAATCAAATGCTCACTAACAGGTACTATCACCTAAATTAATTTAATCCCCCAAGTGCTGTGTATGTGTCAAAGTTAATACCAAAGGAAGCTTATGCTTCACATGTGATAAACTGAAGGATATTTCTTGATAATGGTTTAAATAAAAGGAAATTAAGTGGAGATTTTGAATTAAATGATCTTGAACTGACTTGGCTCCATTGAAGTCTCTTCTTTGCGGAGATGTTATTTTCTTATCCCAGAGAGCATGGTCCATAAGGACTGTTATGCTGTCTGAAATGAGTTTGCAATGCTTCTAATCCAGAGGCTGTCTAAAAGTGGCTTTCTTCTTTTGTAAGGGTGTTCACATGAAAATTCTTTCCTCACCCCTGGAAGTCGTTCATTCCAGTGTTTATTTCACAACCAGTTAGCTAGGTAAACTTCTAACTCTTCAGAGGGGATTTAATTTCAGTATTTAGACCAAAAACTTGCTTATAATTTATAATTTCTCATCTGTAATTAAATAAGAGTAACATGGGAATTTAAATATCTTCATTTGAAAAAGCCTATTGGGATATGTTGTAGCTTGGTTTTGTTGTAGTATTCAACAGTAGAAGCAGCATTCATTGATTTTTTTACATTTGTACATTGTTCCAAATCAAGTGTGTGCCCAGTCTCTGTTTCTCCTGTGTGAGTTGTCTTTGGGATGTTTTTCTTTCCCAGGCTGGTGAAGTGCCGATTCTTTATCAAAAGTCATGTAATAGGCAAATAATATAAAAGCAGCTAAACCAAGTCCGGACTACTCCCTGCTGTCTCAAATCAGTTAGATGTAGGTAGATGAATTTGCCTCTGCCTTTTCTGATGAAAATTTTCTAGCAGATAATGGCTGGCTTAAGGGCCTTACTTTTTCAGAAGGAATGGTTTCGTGGTTAAGACATTTCCTGGGTTTCAGGAAATTCACTTGCAGATTTATTACAGGTCCTGAGAAAACATACCTGATTTCTCTTTGTTTCGATGATCCATGCTTAAGGAGACAAAAATACATAATCTCCTATGTCACTTAAAATCACAGCTAAATGCATTTCTGAGCTGGGGTAGGCTCCATAAGTTAAAAATAGCAAGAGATATTAATCCTGCATATTCCACATCACTCAGTCTGATTCAAGAGCCTTCAAAAGAACATTCAGGATTTTGCAGAGGTATGTGGAAAACCAGCTACATGCAAACTGATTTAATGAGCCAAGTGGCAGAAAGTAATGAAACATGAGACATTGTAGTTTGCGAGGAGAAGCAGTATCCACTTCCTAAATAGGTGTTATTGTTATGGTGGTAATGAACAAGATCAGTATTTTGTAATTAGCAGATGGGAATTTGATATGCCAGACTGATGAGTCACAAGTTCAAAGAGTGGGCATTTGAAGGATATTTATGATATATAGCAATAACAAGCTGCATTTCACAAAATGGTTCACACCTTAATAATGGCACTCTAAAATTGGTATGACGGAAGAAGTTTTTACTGAGCAGTGCATTAACAAATTGAAAGGTGTTTCTCAGATATAGTCAGAAAAGGAGGTATGGAAAAGAGCTGCTCTTTTGCAGTAACACCTTTCTAGATAAAAAAAAAAAATGAATTCTGGTTGCAGAATGCAAGTCAAAGAAGATGGGCATTTGTATGCATATCGGTGAGGACAAGTAGTTTGAGAGACAAAATCTGCTATTTCAGGAAGGTGAACAAAAAATTGGTCACACACACAGATTCTAAACTAACTGTCCTGGTATGTGTGTCTCTAGCACCATGAGGGAGAGAGAAAGCAAAATGGCTAATTAAGAAATGATGAAGACTTTGCATTTGATTCCAAATCTCCTGAAGCATACATGCATCAACATGCTTCAGGTTAACACTGATTTACACTGCTCTTCATATTTAAAAAAATCTCATGCCTATGTGATTGATAGCAATCTGGTAAAAAAAAATGCATGGAACACCTTAATACAGGTCTATTAGCACTTCTGTCTAAAGTATATTGCAGCGTTCATGCTAATTACTTTATGCAATTAACAAAAGAAATCTTTTGAAAGTGTTTCATAGCCTAGTCCTGCAAGAATTGTCTATATGCCTGGCTCAAAAAATATGAGCAGTCTCCTTTGCATCATTAGAATACACACACTTAAAATTAGCCATCTGAGTAATTCTTTTTTTTTTCTTTGTAGGCTAGGGCTTTTGCAGAACTAATGAGACACCAGATGGCTGGATGGCACTGAACTTTAGAAGATGAATAAAGAGTAATTGTAGAAATTATCATCTGGTAAATCACATTACAATCCCTAGGAAAATAATGGAAGTGAGTTGGTTTGGGTGGGATTTTTTGTTGTTGTTTTTTTTTTTTTTGTTTTAAGGAAAGCAAGGAGCTCACAGCAGAAACATGAGCAATAAACAGCAATGAGTGAAATTATGATCCTAGACATATGTGTTGAAACACAGGGTGACTACAGTGGGGGTCACAAATTTCAAAAAAAGAACAATTTTTGATCTTGTATCCAGCATCAGTTGACATCAATACCTCAGGAATCATACTTGAAAAATTAATCTCAGTTGGGTTGGAAATTAACTCTGTCTCATGGATTTAAAATTGGCTGACAAGCTATAAACGGAGGGCAATGACAGATGGTGAGATATTGAGCTTGGGGGGGAAGAAATGCTAATGTTTAAGCACCAGAAAAATTTGACTGATGAGGAACATTTATGAGAATTAGGTAACACGACTGAACATTGACTGAGGGTGGTATGGTAACTATCACTGTGTTAGGAGAGGAACTTAAGAGAGTGGGCTGACAGAATAATTGAATATAGAAGTTAGAAATAATGGGATGTTACAAAAGCAAATGAGCATGAAGGAAAGGATCTTAAGCAGGAATCATTTTTAATTAGGAATACTCTCCTGAAAGAGAACTTGCACGATCTATAGAGCGGTTTTAAAAATTTTAGATGCCAAGACACTTTGTGGACCAGTTCCCTTTACAGATGGGGAAGCTGAGGCAGTGAAACCTCATCTCCTGACATGATGACTGCGCATTTACTTGCCTGGTCACTTTTTTTGTGTGTACCTTTAAACTTATCTCTATTCTAGAATTATTATTTCTTCATCTATTTATTTCCATTATGTTACCATGAGAGCAAGCAAAGAAATTTGGCTTTGTGCAGTCCACTGGCCATGTACCCCCATGTGGCCATCCACCATTTTGTGCCTTTCTGTAGAAAAACGTGGCTGGCTGCAATGCAAAGGAGCTCTGTACCCACAAAGGAGAAGAATTTAACTCAGTCAGGCAGATTAAACAGAGAATGAGCACGCATTGATTAGCCATATCTTCATATAATAAGTGTATTGACCCTTTTACTTGTTTATTATTCCACATCGATAAATGGTTGCCCTCTACACTCTCTGTTTTTTATTCATCATATTATCACATTCTTGGCTTAAAAACACTAGTGCTCAAACAAGAAACTATTATTAAACCTCACATAAAGCCACTGATGTATACTTTTTGTGTTGCAAATAAGGGAAGTAAGACAGCCTTATTTTCTGTTATTCCCATCCAATGATATAGCAGGGCCTTCATAACCTAAGGCCTTTTCCAAACATAGCAGGTAACTGTGATTCAAGCCAACAGGTACTGTCAAGATGATGGTATCTTGTGGAACCAGGAGTCACAAATACTTTTACATCTTAAAAATCTGGGGTAAAAACAAATCAATAAACTGACTGAGGCTACTTCTGAAAAAGAAGAAAGAAAGGAAGAAAGAAAAAGTACAGAGGTGAGGATTTCACAAAGTAGATTAACAATAACTACAAGGGTGCTTCTAGCTATTTTTTATCCCCAGCTGCACTTTCTCAATTCTGCTAGCCAATACTGATGCACCATTTATTGATTCACACATTTTTCTATTTCACTGTAATAAGAAAAGTTCATTCAGATTTAAAATAAGGGCAATAAGATCACAGGTTACACTTCCCACTCCAATGCTAACTAGATGTTTTTTCTTACAGTATTTCAAATATTAAGTGATTTCAATGTCCATTTGGTCATAAAAGTTACAGCAACACCACAGTGGATTTGAAGACTTACTTTAACTGGTCAAAAGTCAAATTCTGTTAACCTAGCATAGAAGTTGGGCATTTCAGTTTTTTTTTCAGACACCCTGGAGAGGGTATCTGTTAGTATTACTATCTAGTATTTTAGTTTTAGGCAGGTACTAATACTGCCAGAAGACTCATTTTTCAGGTTATGAATCTATATGCAAACAGATCTAAATAACCACCATGTCTGAAAGAGTTAAAATTTTCCTTGCTTCCAGAAGGCTGAATATTTTACTGGAGAAAAGCAAAATGCATTTCCCATTATACATATATACCTAAAACTTTCACCGATGTACTAGTTTTCAAATAGTAATTCTGACTGATTTGTTCTCAAAAATCTGTATAAGCATCAGCCACTATTAAGGAAGCTTATATTCACTAATAGCTTACACAAAGAATCCAAAGGCCTAAAGTTGACAAAGAGCTTGGATCATCAAACTCATTCCAATCTCCAAGTACTCTATGACCACTTTGCTACTTGACTGGGCAGAATGTGGGCCATGGTCAGATGATAATTTCTTGCGGGAAATCATTCAGAGGAAGATGTCCTGGAGGGGAGTTCTTCTCTCTTCAGGATCATCAGTGCTACCTCCCATGAGTCTGGAGGAGCCAAATTAGGTTTCAAAATGGCCATGCAAAACTCTCATACCACCCACATATTAAATCTGTCATGGCTTGGGCTCAGTTGGCCAATGACAAGACAACAGATGCTCTCCCCCAATTCTCACTCCAAGAAGAGGAAGAAAAGCGATAAAGAGAGTTATGAGTTTAGAAAAAACTAAACTAATTTAATGAAATATTGATATTTAATGAAATATTAATAATAAGATAAGAAGGAAAAATATACAATATATACAAAACCGTATCAAGCTCCCAGGGAGACATCACTGGCAGACACTGGGGAAGTTCCAGGCTGGCCCTATTCACAAATGGGAAATGGATTCCAAATCTACCTTCAAGAATACGCAGGTTGGGATCAAATGCAGAACTGACAGGGTCTTCTTTGGGCATCAGTCTTCAAAGAAAGAGAACCATCAACACAGAGCCATTGCAGAAGAGCCAATCTGACTACTTTTTTCCCTCAGCTTTTATACTGAGCCTGGCAGATGGGATGGAATATCCTATTGGTCAGTTTGTGTCACCTGATCTGTCCACTCCTCCCCACAGGTGCAACCCCTCCAACAGGGTACACAACCAAGTCAGCTGACCCTGATTGCCACAGCTAAGCAAGAGCCTCTCTCACTGAACAGAAAGGTGGCTGTGCTCCACCCCAAATCAGGACATCATCTGAGAAACACCACATGCAACACAGAAAAGTAGTTTTTCTGCTAGCTGTGAGGTGTGCCTGCACCATATCCTGTTAATGAAATATTTTTTCCTCACAGTTTCATCCATCCTAATGCATCTCTATTACGTATTTTACATTCAGCCCTCTTATTCTTCTGTATTTGCTGTTTTGCTCTCTCACCCTTTTAAATGAATTTCTTTCAGTTGCATGGAGTCTGCTACCTTACATGAAATCAGAAAGGAGTACTTCAATATGCCAACCCCACATAGCTATCCATGTTACACAAGTTTTGCACGAAGTCTGTCCATGAGCCTTCTGAATTCAAGATAACTTTTTCCAACAGCTCTGTCCTGTAGTGGAAATCAACCACCTGTTGTCTTGTCAGCCCGCCTGGACACCTAGGATTCATAAGATGGAGTCCTCAACTTATATTTAAGGGGCTACACTGAGACCAAGGCAGGTAAAGCAGCCACCTGTGTGCCATGTTCTGGATTCTAGCATGATATACAATAATGACCTGTCAGGGAAGCAGACAGTGTACCACCACTGTGAAATATCCTGGGGGACTTTCTTTATGAGTTCAACATGCCTGCAGGCAAGAATGAAGTCACACATCATTTAAATATTGTTTCATGCTTTCCTTTTAGGGTGTCTCATCCCTTTCTTTGGTCTGTTCTAATCTATATTTCTAAAAATTTTCAAAATACAGAAAAAGCCCTGAGAAGACCATTCCAACCTTTCCACAAAAGAGTTGTGTCTTGGAGGGTTCAGATTTTTTCACAAACACACACTCTTTTATCTCAGTAGGTGTTTGAAAAGGCAGCCAGAAAAAAATGTTTTTGCTAACTATTGTCTGATCATTTTAAACAGGAATTTATCGCTTTTTTTTTCCTATCTTCACAATTTGGCAGCTGTTTTCAAGTAATTAGTGCGTGTTGATGTAGGACTCAAGCAAATAGTCCTGAAGAAGAAAGGAAATTTAATTTCATACCTTTAGCATAATAGGAAGGTGTGCAACACAAGGACAGTGAAACCTCCGCAGGAGGTAACAATAAACCCCAAGTCCTTTCCTTGCCAATGCCTTTGTTTGCTGATTTTATTTTTCTTTAAGGAAACACAGTGGCTCTGCCATTTTAGTTGTCTTGCATCTTTTGTTTTTTACCTGCAGTGTGTTTTTTCCCAGGTACAATGTAGATTGCCAAAGTGTTGTCTCACAGAGTTGCTAATGATCTCTGTCACTCTGTCCTCTGTGCCAGCTACTGCACCGGTACAGAGCACAGCATGGCCTGTGAAGGGCTGAGGCATCCCATAACACCACTGCGTGAAGCCTGGGAGTTTTCTTCAGCTCTGGGGCCATACGAAACCTTATGATTGCCAAGATAACATGATTTGTCAAGGTCACACAAGAAGGGACAAACGGGATTTCCTTACTTACGATGAAATGTAGTAAATACAGGTAAGAGCCTGTTCCTGCTTAGAAATTGTTTGTGGTTACAATAGAAAGTGATTTCAATTTTCTAAACATCATTGCAATTTCTATCATTGTAAAGCACTGTCCAGAAGAAACTTTTTTCCTCGTGTGCCTAGCCCCTGTTGAAAAGGAGGGCTTAAGTATACTCAAAGTATATCATAAACAGCCTAAAAAAATCTCTCTGCACATGAAAGTGGTGTAAATGACTCACAGAGACATGAGTCAGATGGAAAAAATACAGTTCAGATATCTGTAAAGGCCTGCATGCAGGGCCTAAAATGTTTTTAATTTCCATGGAATATAAAATAGAATTGTAGGCATGCACTTCATTTTCTCAGAAAGCTCCTGCTGGCAGCAATTCATAAGCTTTGTCACTTGGAGCTATACATCGTTCACTCACTTGAGAGCTAAAATCCAGTGTCATAGACAAGAGCCACCTCTACTAGAAAACTTGCCATTCACTCTTTTTTTTGTCTTCTATCATTAGAGAGAGTGCATCATTAAAAAACTGAATTGCTAGCCTTTCTACAGAGAGCTGCAAAGTAACGGTTACTTAGGGAATAGATACTTAAGGGGAAAAAGTCAAACTACTTTGATGCAAAAAAATTCTGTGCCTCTCTTTCTTGAAATGGGCTCATGGGCCAGGAATATGTGGCCTGTCAGAATAAATATATATATTTGATTGAGCAGAACAGCATAATATCTACATATCTTGTTGAAATATTCAGTGACTCACTCCTGCCCTGCAAGTTTATTATTATATCCTCTCATCCTAAATACAAACAGCTGCAGAGAGATTTTTGCCACACTTCACATATATCAAGCACAGCAGATGCAGCAGCTTTGTTTTGGTAGCATACATTCTTTCCTGTATCTGAATTGTCTCTTAGGTATATAAATGAAGATGGGATTTCGTCTTTCCTGGAGCAGCAGGTGAATGAATCACAAAAAATCCCCAGTTGGTCTGTGGATAAAACATGATCATTTACCAGGCTTTGTGTCTAAATAAAGAACTGCAGAGAAACGGCCTGATTCGAGAAAGTGATGAAAAGAAAGGAACTGATGGAGGGATGCTCATTTTTTAAAATTAGGGTCTTAATCCATTGATTCACTGTGTAATTTATCTTTTAATAAGTGCTCACCACTATTCTTGTCTATTCACATAAGCAAGCAAAAGCATGATTGTGAAGCAGGTAAAGATGACAGTTCTGTTCCATAATATATTCAGCCAAGGTGCCCTTACTCATGTATTATACACATGGGCATTTTTAATTTGCAGGTTGCACCTATTTAAAACCTTGCTAATGCTTCATGGAAAAAAATTGAATCAGTCTTCTGAGATTTCGCCTAGACAACATGTCTCTTTTCCCCTCACTATTTTATAACTAGTGGCATTTACACTAATGCTGAATCTTTGTCACTAAAAAGTTTGTCTGATTTTGCTCTGAGACCTTTGGCTGAAGTTACAGCCCTCACTGACATCTGTCCCTGTCTGTTGTGTTGAGACAAACTGGTTTCTCTTTTCAGAGAGAGCTCTAGGTTTCTGAAAGTGGGAATAATGTCCCACTCTCTCTCAGGTTGAGCAGTGTGGTTGTGTTGAGGTTTCAGCTGAAATCACCGCAACCAGACCGACAGATGACCCTCCCCGCGCACACACCCCCCCCCAAAAAGAGGAGAGGAAGAGATAGGAGATTTAGAAGTTTAGAATGAACTAAACTACTTTAATGAAGAATTAATATTAAAATAAAAAAGAAGGAAATAATGAAATAGATACGATATATACTAAACCATATCAAGCTCCCCGAATGACAGTCCTGTCACTGGCAGGCACTGGGGAAGTCCCAGACTGGACTCAGCGACAAATGGGAACTGGATTCCAGCTCTGGAGTCAGGAACACACGGATTGGAATCAAAAGCAGATGAACAGACAGGGTCCTCTTTGGGCATCAGCCATCACAGGAAGAGAGTTGACCCTTTGATCCCTCAGCTTTTATACTGAGCATGGGGCAGATGGGATGGAATACCCCAGTTGGTCAGGTTTGGGTCACCTGTCCTGTCTGTTCCTCCGCACAGGTGTGACCCCTCTACATTTTTCCATTTCTGACCCTCTAAGGGGCGAATAACGAAAATTGGCTGACCTTGGTTGTTATAACAATAAGTATAAGCAAGGGCCTCTCTGCATGCCATTCCTTGGCATGTAGCACAAACATTGGCCTTATCACTCTGAGAACGAGCAGTTTTCTCCACAATATGCCGTTAATTTCAGAGAGTTAGAGGAGGCCTAGCTAAAATGTAAAATTACAAACCACAAAATTAGTTTGGTTTTACTTCAAACTGGGACGGGTTGGCAAGAACTGTGGGTTTAGTCCACTCTAAAATTAACAAAATTTAATTCCTTCAGATTTGTACTGGTGTTGTATTCCCATTGAGTGTGTCTAAAATGAGCATTGAAATCGACGGCTGACCTGCCCTTCCCAGTACTCTTTAATCAAAAGGAGGTTATTTTCTTGCTTGTTGTAATACACATTGCATCAATTTTCTGAAAACAGGAATAATCATACCTGGTCTGTTTGATACTGTTACGCTAAACACATACAGATACTCTGTTTAATTTATCTGAACCATTTTCCAGGAATCAGATATTTGTTTATTGATTCTGTGTGGCAAGGTGATTAAAGCATTTGCAAGTACATATCAGCAAATTTCTAAACTACTCAAGATTAGTAACATTGTATCCCCTTTCAAGGAATTACTCAGATGCGGAAGTAAGGACAATGGCTAATATTAAAGACATCACACAGCTGAAGAATAATGGATAATATGTACTGAACTTGTTCTCATTAAGTTGCACAGACAAACTGTAACTCAGTTCTTATATGAAAGAGCTCTGGCTCATCAGCATATGAATTGTGTTATTATCGCAACTCCTCTGTCCCTTTGGCTACCTGTGGGTACTATAATACCCACAAGAAATCAAGATAATATGACCTATCTTCAATTATAGGTTAGATATTCACTGTTTGTTTGAAGAACAGCAATCTCCTGGGTTCAAAGTCTTACTCACCTCTGCTTCCCCTCTGCTAAAGCGTCCGAAAAATAAATGCATTTAAAGTTTGTCATGGCCCTTACACAGGCTTTTCCTTTTAGGATAGTAATTCGAGTCCAGCACAGGTCAGCAGAAAGGAACTGGAATTACTCTCCTAATCAGGCAGTTGTTTGTAGCTGCTGGAAGAAGGAGGTCACGGGTCTTGCTCTGCTTCCCAGGCTACCACTACTCCTGTCGTGAGTGACCCCTACCAATTAACAGACATACTGATCATCTCAGCAGAGGGTTAGAAAGTGAATTAAAAGGTGACTGAGCATATGTCATCTCAGGAAGGGTCATTCTCTGACACAAGAGTTGTTAATACTCCTGTTTACATAGTAGTCAAATAAATACACGGTGCATGTACATAGTACTTAAAGAAACCTGCTGTTTAGATAAAAGTTGTAAATAACTTTACTAATTTAACACACAGAAGCTATTATATGTGCAAATTTTCCATTACCGTTGTTATTATTATTGAAATGTTAAATATGAAAAATCTAAGAAATTTCACTGTCTGGTCTGCAAGACTTACTGAAGGACTACAATAAAATATTTTTCATAAACATGTTCACATACAATTCTATGCAGTCCATCATTATCGCAGTTCCATTGCTGCATTTTATTTGCTTTATTCTACAGCAGTGAAGCCTATGAAAATTTTTTTTCACTCAGCATCAGTTAGAAATCATCCTCAGCTGTAGATGTCTTTTTTTTTCCCCAGAATAAGGCAATCTGAGGCAGGTATGTTTGGTTTTGGCTTTGTTTTTTTTTAATGTTATACAGAGTTAGGGGAGTATAACAGTACCTGACTGAAGCTCTGCTGTAATGTGATATTGCAAACATCATGGTTACTATACACGTGACAAAGCTGGTATTTGGCTCATGGGTTTTCCCATTTGAATCAACTATGGATAGAACTCACACGCTGACGAACAGGCAATACTACACCATAATATACTTCAGCACCTCGGCTCAGCCAGCTGTCCTTGGACTTATAAAAATTTGTTAATCAAATTGTATTAGATTTTTCTAATAATGCAACTGAACATAAAAGCTAAATTCCACTTTTATTCAGTGTAAATATGATAAGCAATGAACCATGCTTTCAGTTCTGATACTTCTTAATGCAGGTTGAGGTTCAATTTTCTTCAAGAGAAATGGTACACGGCTATAAGCAAAACATATGATCAGCCTCTTTGTTTCTGTCACAAAAATTACTTCCCTTAATTATCAGTGTTCTTGGCAGGCTCAGCAAAACGTCCACAAAAATATTTTCAAGAGCCATCAGATTTTCACACTAAATATATTTTAGACTATAAACAGCACACATGTCTTGCCCAAAAATTGGGCCTTTTTTTTCCTCCCAAATGCTCATATTGTCATTGAGTTAAATGGCAAGGAGTGCAGCTGAGTTAGAATCATAAATATCAAAAATATGATAATTGCAATGTGTAATGGAAAGCCAAGCTGGGGGGTCCCATTCCTGATTTTATCACTTAACTCTCACATGGATTTAAGGAAGTAGCTGATCTGTACTTTATCTCAGTCCCACCATGTATAACCTGGGGATAACAGTAATACTCTCACAAAATACCTCGATATCTTCCTGATAATAATGTTAAGCATGTAACTACCTTTAAAAACATTCTCATTTTCTTCTTCTCACTTGCTGCCTGGGCTTTGGTGCATTCTTAAAATAGCAGTAAGTTAGCAGCCGCAGGTCAGTTTTTCAAGACAAGGGACCTACACACGCAGCACATTTCAGGTGGCAGCATGAACACTGTATTTTTGCGAAGAACCTGCTTTTGTGTCACTATAATCAGGCACTGTCACAAGTGCTCTGAGAAGAAGCTTATCTGTGCCAGGCAAAGCTGGGCCTTGTGCATTAGTAAGCTGGGCTGAGGTCTCATTTAAAAGGCACAGAATTACCTGGTCCCATCCAAATGACTAGCAGGAAGGTTGGCCTCTGCCCTGAGAAGCAACCCGGAGAGAAACAACTCAAGCACAGCATTCTCTACAACCATGATTATCACTGTAATTGTAACACACCATGCTCAGAAGTATTAGTTTGGGTCAGAAAGAGTAAACAGAGCCTGTCTTGTAAGTACAGAGAGTCCTTGTCACGATGGCAGCAGTGAACCTGTATTTGCAGGCCATTACTACCAGGCTGAAAACAGAAGTTCCAGTTCAGCAAAATAATGTGCACTGCATTTCCTCACATCACAAAAATTTTGTTAAATCTTCTGAGTGACTTCTTTATTAAGAAATCAATTGCTACCACTCATTCATCTTGCAAGTCGACCTCTTAGTCTAACTGCAAGATTTTCAGAAAAATAACTTCATACTCTTTCCCCCACCACATCCTATGAAAGAGCTCCTGAAGGAATAGCTACACGACCCTCTTACAGCACTAAAGGTTCCCCTTCAATCTCTATTTTATCATAATAACCAAAAAGTTAGAAATAATATCAGTGCTGATATTGCTGCTTAGCATGTAAAGTTACGTAGTCTCATTGCACACTTCTTGCCCTCTGTCTTGATATCTATGCATTGCTTTTTATCTTCTGCCCAGACTGTAAGTCTTCTAAGACATTAACTAAATGGAAAAGCTACATGATGCCCACGTTTCTTGGGTGCTATAATGTTTGCATAATAATTGCACTAATAGTATCTGTTTAAGAGAAAAAGTGGGACTGGCAGTTAGAGACTGATGTAGTCAGAAGAACAGGTATTATAGTGATGCTTTAAAATGACACTGATTTTCTGCCAGGGCAATATTAGTAAAACCAGAGGGAAACTTAATGCAACTCTAGTAAGACTGAAGGAAAACAGAGAATAAGACCTCAAATTGGAAATCAGGAAACATTTTCTCAGCTTATTCATTACAAGCGGGGCATTGAAAAGCAGCAGGCAGGCAGCATGGCTAATCCACAGGAATTCACGTAATACATAAGTATTTTACTTTGGTTAAATTCCAAAGAGAAATCCAAACACTGAAGGGAAAAAAGTCACGTTACATTAAAAATGCTAAATATTTCTTTTATTTCTTTTGTGACATACAGCTACTGGGATGTAGTTTAAATTCTGATGATATTAGTGATATTTTCTTGGGATGTATTATTCATACCTTCGTACGATTCGTACCCTGAAATACCAGCTATTTCCTTCCACTGATGGTACTTTACAGGGAGAGAAGACCTGATCTGCAAGGTTCAAACTGAAGGACTGTGACTTAAGTTTGCATTTACTATCCTTTTCATCTGGATTTCTGAGATGCTACCACTATGAAACTCAGATATAGATAAAACATTTATAATCTATTTTTGAAAGATGCAGGAGAGATATATAAAATGAAAACTCTTCTTCCCGGTGAGCGATTTAATTTTTGAACCTTTTTTTTTCTGGGAGAAATCTTGGAAGTTTTAGTGGGAAAATTGTGGTGAAAATAAGCATTGACAGAGAGGAAGGGAGAGACTCATTTCAGAGGCACAGAGTCATAGAATCATAGAATTATCTGGGTTGGAAGGGACATTTAGATCATCTAGTCCAACCATCAACCTAACTCTGATAAAAGCCATCACTAAACCATGTCACTAAGCGCTATGTCAACCCATCTTTTAAATACCTCCAGGGATGATGCCTCAACCACTTCCCTGGGCAGCCCATTCCAATGCTTAATAACCCCTTCAGTGTAAAAATTTTTCCTAATATCCAAACTGAACCTCCTCTGGCTCAACTTGAGGCCATTTCCTCTTGTCTTGTTGTCTGTGACTTGGGAGAAGAGACTGATCCCTGCCTCTCTACAACCTCCTTTCAGGTAGTTGTAGAAAGCAATAAGGTCTCCCCTCAGTCTCCTTTTCTCTAGGCTGAACAACCCCCCCAGGTCCCTCAGCCTCTCCTTGTAAGACTTATTCTCCAGACCCCTCACCAGCTTCGTTGCCCTCCTCTGGACCCATCTAGCACCTCAATGCCTTTTTTTGTGGTAAGGGGCACAAAACTGGACACAGTACTCAAGGTGGGGCCTCACCAGTGCCAAGTACAGGGGGACGATTACCTCCTGAGTCCTAGTCACCAAACTGCTCCTGATACGGGCCAGGATGTTGTTGGCCTTCTTGGCCACCTGGGCACACTGCTGGCTCACATTCAGCTGACAGTCCACCAACACCCCCAGGTCCTTTTCTGCCAGGCAGCTCTCCAGCCACTCTGCCCCAAGCCTGTAGCGCTGTATGGGGTTGTTGTGATCCAAGTGCAGGACCCGGCACTTGGCCTTGTTGAACCTCATCCCATTGGCCTCGGCCCATCAATCCAGATGGTCTAGATCCCTCTGCAAAGCCTTTCTACCCTCAAGCAGGTCAACACTCCCACCTAAGTTGGTGTCATCTGCAAACTTACTGAGGGTGCACTTGATGCCCTCATACCGATCATTGATAAAGATGTTAAAGGGAACTGGGCCCAATACTGAGCCCTGGGGGACACCACTCATGACCAACCACTAACTGGATTTAACTCCATTCACCACCACTCTCTGGAGCCTGCCCTCCAGCCAATTTTTAACCCAGCTGAGAGTACTCCCACCCAAGCCATGGGATGAGTCACATGATGGCAGCATCACAACCTAAAATGAGCTTTTTAAATCCAGTAACTGGCTCAGCTCTGGGCACATTGCTGGGATGTGAAATGGATGTTTCCGACTTCTATTGTGGCATATTTCAACATTTAACCTCAACTAACTTCAAGAGAAGGAGAATTGATTTTGTCGTTAACTGGAATGCTTAAACAAAAGTTTCTGTTTACATTGGAGCAATTCTTTCATCAAAAGCTTTGTCCATCTTAAAAAAAAACTCACAAAGCAAGGAAGACATGCGATGGTGGCCATTAGAGAGCAGGAGGATGAATGTGAAGTGAAGTGCTCCTTGTGAAGTGCTGCTTTGTCTGTCTCAGGAGAGCAGCTGCCAAGCACACTTGAGAAAGAAATCTGAAATCAGACATCTGTATGTGCATTGCATCCACCATGTTTGCTCTGAGGAGAGAGAACCATATGAAGCAAGACAGCAAAGGTGAAATCCAGCAAGACATCCTACTTTATTGCCATAGCAACCCCACCCTGATGAAAAGTAGAAAAACAATAAAACATCTTTAGGAAAAAAAAAATCTGTGCTATCTACCAAGGGAATCGAGGAACATGCACTTTAAGGTAGAACTTGACATTTCCACCATTTGGTGACTCTTTGAAACAAAGGTATGGCTGCAGTTTTGCAAAATGCAGATTTAGAACATATTGTACTTGATAAATTATTTAGTTTGTTTAGCAGCTGAATTCTGAATTACAAGTGAAAGCTGTAGTTACAGATTAGAATCTTTAATGCCATTGTAGCCAGACAGAATATTATTGTTGTGAGTTTCCTTGATGTCTTCTGACATCTGTCATCCTTCAGCACTAGAATCACCTTTTCTGCATTAGACTTTCTAGGATGACTGAATGTGAGCTTGGATATGTGTGTGTGTTCGTGTGTGTCTTATGCAAGCATAGGTCTGAGTCTGTATGTTTGTGCTTATAAAGAGTTTTATGCATTTTTGCCTGCTGTAGCTAAATTTGTTGTTGATTTTCCTGCGAATTGAAGTAGATTACATCCAGGACCCATACAGACCCTGCTGGGGTCAGGGAGCTCAGCAATGTAACATCTTCTGGCAAAGAAAACAGCAATAACATCTCTTATGCTACCCTAATGATGAGTAACCAATATGCAACAAAAGAGCACTCAATGCATGCTGCCCAAGGGGCAGAGCTAGGGCAGGTAGAAAAGGCTCATGCAATTCTTGTGGGAATTAAAACTGCTCTCATGCTCTCACTCCTCCCTCTTTCCGGAAGGGTCCTGAAATGGAGCAGCAGCTGCAGTGATACAGCCTACAGTTCCCCACACTGAAGCCTTCTTGTACAGGAGGGGAGCTACTGGCATAAGAAGATGCAACATATACCTCCTCCAGCCTCAGGGAATCTGATATAGTACAGTTGTGTTTGCCAAACATAATCCTTTAATTTTCATCTGCTATTTGCAAACATTGTTTTTTTTGTAACTAATTTGCATGGACAATGGATATTCTAATTCCGTTCCATAATGAGAAAAGCAATAAGACTGTCTTACCAAAGGGCACTTTTAAAACTAAATAAGTTGTTTTCTGTTTTAAATAGCATATATATGATGTGGCTGTTATTGTTAGTATTAACTGTATCTCAGCCATTACAGTGGCATCTAGAGATCCTATTTCAAGTTATAATTCCTGAATACAAGGTAGTAGATATATCAAAGAATAGAAACAGAACTATTTATCCTACAATGGGATATGGAGATAAGAACTTACTGCAAATCATTTGGTTCCCAGGCCAGAGCTTTATGCAATCACCTTCCCCTGTCTCCATATAAGTTACTTGATAGGGAGACCAACGTTCTTCCTTGACCTCTTCTGCTCAATCATGTTCACACCACATGGACACCACGAGCCTTCCTAGAGCTGACCTGCAGGCGACTCCTGGCTCTTCAGCACCCAGCCAAGCAGTGGTTCCCTGTGGAGAAGAGAGAGGGAAGTCCTCTCCAGGAGCAGACCCCTTGGCTTCTCCACCACATGAAACCCTGAGCTCTGCACTGATGCTTCACAACAACAATGGCGATGTTTAGAAGGAGGTCAAAAATACAGTACAGAAAAGCCCATGGAAACAGTTTGGCAGGTGTGAGGACGCATTTTTGAAAGGAGCACTGAATTTTAATCTCTTTTTAACTGCAAGCATGAAAAGCTCGGTACTGTAGTAAATTCATACCTTTTTTACTCCAAAGGGAAGCTATGGCCTTTAGTCTCCACTACATTCATCAAGAAGCGTGTCAGAGTTTAACACAATACTGCATTAGTATGCAATGTAAAATGGAGTTATGATCACAAGAACTTATATTAAATTTTGTGTGCCTGTAAGCAATAACTCAGCAGTTGGTGTGTGCCACCTCTATGCTGTGAAAAGCATATACAGACTTTTCTTTGAAATAGCAGTAATTCAGAAATACATTTGCTTAAAAAAACCCACAGAGATGGCATGCTGTCTGCTACCAAAGAAAAGAATGTTTGGTGCTTTTTTGGGAAAACTTAATTCATGTGCGAAAGAAATCTGTGCCTTTTGTTCGAGGGCATGGAGACCTTGGATAATTCACCAAAAGACAGCATAAACTGAAGTTCCTTTAGAGCAGAATTAACAACAGCTCAAATTTTCCTCATTGAGGATATGGAAGGAATAGCTTTCTCCTTGCGGTTTGTGCATCACTCCTGCTAATATTAATGAGATATATGGCTTCCTGTATTTGCCATCAATATTAATGAGAGATGCACGTGCCACTAATGTTAATGGGAAATACACATGTGTGTAAGTCCCATTAATGATCATTAGATATCCACAGGAGATCCCTCATTAATGCTAATGAGCACTGCATATATATATAATTCCCACCAGTATTAACCAGAGATCTTTGTGCATGTATTGCCCATTAGTGTTAATGAGAGATATACATATGTGTGGCTGAAATTTTCATTAATGTTAGTGTGATGTATGCAGGAACTGGCAAAAGAATATACTTTATTTTGATGACAGAAACTTGCCCTTTGTGTTTGGGTTCTAATTCATCTTTAGTTAAGGCATTTCTTTCTACTAATAATCTAGTTTGGTATCACTTTATCTGTGTACTAAGTACCATGCAAAATTAAGACAAAATGCAGACACCCATTTTCCAGATGACATGAAGTCTCTATCTATGCCGCGGATCAGAGTATGGCAGTTTGTGTGTTTATGCTGGGGTCAATATGTGAAGTTGGTGAATATGTGCTTTGATTCTATGAGTTGTGATCAAAATTATCTTTCTTAATGGCAATAAATCTCACCCAAGGCTATACTCTGAAAGTCACTCAGGTAGCTGTGATCTGACTCGAATTTAGGTCCCACCAGCTATGCTTTCATCAGACCTGTGTTATTTTACAGATTTTGTTTTATAGTTAGTTACTCTTAATTGATTAGAAGCTGCGTGTGGAGAGGGGGTTGTGGCATCCTGAAGTGAAACAAGTCAGTGGAATTTACAAACTGAAAAGGTGACATATTGGCATCATTTGCTATTTCTGGTGGATCATCTGTGTAGATGCTGAATTTTGCTACATATCTTTCATGTCAGCAAAAGCCCATACGTAGTCAGACAGTAAGCAGAAAAGACCTCAAAGTGTTAAAATTAAGATCAATGTCGAAAGTATAAGTCCCTGCAATATTCTTTTTAAAAAATGTGAACTGGGCACATCACACTATAGCCTTAGAAAATCTCAGAGCTTCTTACCTATAACAATAGTCTTATTCTCTACTGACTAATACTGTATACAGTCACTTTTGCCTTGCCAAGCAACTGTAACAAAACAGCATGGAAAAGTATCACACCTACTTTGCCTCATATTACAGGGTTTCTTATGGAAACCTAGGGAAGATATGGGTTTGTGGGAGCTACAGCAGTGTAAGATGTTTTGTCCTTTTAATTCCCATATCTGTTCCAGGACTGGTCTTATTTGTTAAGACTGGGAGATAAGTGACTGATCAAAAAGGGAACTTGACAGCTCAATAAGACACGTTTGTAAGGAAAGCAAATATTCTATGTTGCTACACTATTTTATGTGTAGAAAAACTGAAATGTAGCACTACTGTCTTTATCAGAGAGGGTCCATCTGCAAAGTGTGCTCATGGCATTGGTATATCTAGTCTAAGAAATTCTTGCTCTTCAACTTATCCCTCCCCAGCCATTTTTTTCCCCTGGCTCACACCAGGGCTCTCAGTCATGCCAGCACTGTTTGTGGAACTCTGCTATGAATTAGGTAATTGAAATTATCTGTTTTAGAGAAAGTGCACGATACTGAGGTGCTCTGCTGTGTTTTTTGTTTTTCTTATGATCAGATCATTTGAATTATCCAATTTATCAAGGACAGTGGCATCAGCACAGCTGAAGGGAGCTAAAGACAGGAGCAAGCATTTTGGTTGTCACAAGAGAAAATGTCTCCCCAAATTGTATTCTCAGGTCTACCAGTGAAAGTCCTCATGACTTCTGGAGGCAGCAGAATCACAGCATTCTCTGGATTTCTACGGACTAAGGCCATTCACTGAAGGACAAATAAAAAATTTAAAAATAAATAAAAAGTCATGGCTTATTTTTCATGTTAATTACTTTTTCTAGATGCCCCATCACATTCTTCAAGCTACACCTGCTCTTAATTGCTTTATTTCAACCAACCAGAAAGCAAGGGGGTTCCAAATCAGAGGAGCAAATAAAAAATGAAAGCAAAACAATCCCAAACCTAAACAAAAGAACCACAAAGTGTGCTTCTGGAACAGCATGCATTTGAATTTAGGAATAAGGAATTTAATTTGGCACTGGGCTTCACATTAACAGCAGACTAAGAACTAACAAAAGTCTATCACAAAAATATGATTTAGGGCTCAATTTTCCTTTCTGAGCATGTAACTTTTGTTTACATATTTGCAGCTCTGGGGCTCAGCAATGTAATCAAGTGCTCCTGATTTTAATTAAGGGAGTAAAATTTGCATATGCAAACTCCCCTCTTACTGGTGTTAATGCCTCTGCAATGCCAGCAGCTTTGAAAGAACTAAGAAAACAAAAAAAGGCAGAAATCCAAAAAAATCCAACAATTCATCAATTTTGTTTCACTAAAGTAAAGGAAGGAGCAGGCATGACAATATAAACTGTTTCCAGTCATATAAATAACATACACTAACTGAGATTCTGGTCCAGTTTTTAATTGATGATGTGTTTTCAGAGCTAATACAGGATCCTCATACTGTCACAGGGTCTGAGATGACTCAGGTTTTGTCATTCTGTGGGAAAGCCAGGCATAGGTGAAAACCCTTGTAGTCTTGAATCACTGCTGTTTACAGAAAAGCTCCTCCCTCATGCAATCTGGAGAGATACTTATGGTCTGAGAAGTAAACCCCTGCACCTCAGGCTTTCACAGGATACTCCAGCTTGCTGTTCCACCTTCCCTTTTGGGGTCAGTAGAAACATAGTGATCCTCTGCAGGGGGATGTTGACAAGAATCAGTGCAAGACAAATCCAAGTGTCTGCGTTATTTAAAAAAGACAATAAATTCCATGTGCTTAAGATAATATTGAGACATTCACAGGTACACTAGAAAAATAAGATTTTCACACAAGCATGAGGGGGCAACCAGGGGACTGGAGAAAGTTATGGCTTTTTTTCATATTAGGTTAACTATGTAATCCTCTAGTAAAATTTGGACAGTGACATTATTTCCCGCTGACCTGCTCACCTCCAGAAGGCATGTCTCACTTTCTAAAGAGAACGATAGAAGCCTGGCCCAATATAGTGCTGCTTGGAGAAATCTCCCTTTTAGTGTAGGCACCTGAGTGGTTAGAAAGGATTCAGTCCTTAGAGCATACTGAAAAAGCCCACCATGGAGACAAGCATACATTGGAACTGCAATATACTACAAAATACGTACAACATAACAGGCTCCAGAGGAGCCACTATGGTCCATTGAGTAAAATATGCCCTTTTAGAATTGCTCAAATACATATTTACATGATAGACCAAAAACACAGAGCTAGTCTATTGAAGAAATACTGCAGTAAGCTTCAGAGCTGTTATGGTCTACTGAGTAAATAATAAAAAGTTTTAAAAAGGTCCAAGCATATATTTTCACAATATAACAGAATTGCTTCAGAGGAAACCATTGTGTCAATTCTCAGGCATGCCCATGAGTGATTTCCTTTCTTTTCACCATTTAGCCTGACTGTTACATATGTCCCTTGCATAATGATGTAGAGTTCTTTCCAGTCCCTGGGCACAAACTACAAGAACGCTCTTGCAAATGCACCCCGTACCAAAGTAGTTTAGCGGCTGTGGTTTGAGGCAACAGCCTCGGTAAATATTTTAACATAAGCTGGGAGTAGGGGGACTGAAAGGTGATGATGAAAGAGGCAAAGATATTTTCTAGCAAATGGGGAAGAGCTGAAATGGCCTCTGTCCGCCTACTGCGGACTATAATTTTCCCTTTATTTTCTGTTCTATTTTTCAACTTGATTTTTTTTTTTTCCTAAACTAGGAAGGAAGGAAACCTTTTAATAACACTTCATTTCATGACAGAGGGAAAAAACATCTTGATCCACATCCATTGTTAGACATGGTCATAATTCTATTTCATCCTATGACTTGAAGGGGCTTACAGAGAATAAAACTAATCACAAGTCTGATTCACCTTCTCTGTGAAATACAATAAATTAAGACCATGCAAAGAATTGATTCCTACCAGCAGTTAACAAGAAGTTTGTTGTCTAATTATCGAGGGCCAAACTATCCATAATTGACATTCTCACAGCCTAGGAACAGCTAAGTTAATAGGGCTACATTTTATTCTCACATCCCTAAATCAGGAGGTACTCCTCTAGATTATACAGCTGCAACTGTGAGTAGAACATTTGTGTCCGAAATACTTCTATGGTCTGTCCTATGAGCTCTGCTGAGAATTTCCTTGAGGAGGTATGCCTGACTCTTTCTTGGTCCCACAAAAAGCAGTCAGCTGGCTCCACAGAGAGTCTCCGCACTGAACAAACTTTATTCACCTGGAAGGCAGGTTAAGAGCCTCATTACTTATGGAGTACAGAGTATTGGAGACAGGCTTTCACAGCTTCACATTCACTTAAATGTGAGATAGGTAGGAAATATAGGGAATAGAAGGAATATTAAATAATGTGCTAGTCTTAAAACAAACTGCAAAGAGAAACAACAGGCAATGCATTATTCTGCCTCAAGATGGACGACAGAAAGTATGCAAAGAGTTATGGAAGTTTAACATAAGGAACCCAGAGAATGGGTTTCAGAAAGGGAAGACGTAATGTTTATGCTAAGCATGCCAGCCATTCTGCTAGTGGAAAAAGAGAGAAAAGCATCTCCAGGAAGAGACTCACATGTCACCTTGTCCTGAAACTCGACAAAACAGGATGTTTAGCCTACTGCACAGAGAAAAAGGAGCAATTAGGAAACCAGTTTAAAACAGATGCTTTAATTTTCAGACAATATAAGTTAGGTGAGATTAATTCTGAACATGATTTCAGCAGCTGAAGTTTCCAGAAATACATCAAATATAACGTCAAATAGGCATCACAGCCTATTGACAAACAACATTTCTTTAGTCTAGGTTAGAACCGAAGAACATAACATCATAAGGTTCACTCAGCTTTTATGGTGTCTTTCAGTTAAAGATAAGAAGCAACCCCAGAGTTTTCCAGGGTTCATAAATTGCTGACAGTATGAAAAGAAAACCATCAAAACACTGAATTTTTATGGAAACTCTGTGAAATTGGAAGCAGAATACTCTTAGAACGATTTTAATTTTACAGTGTATATTTCAAGCAGCTATAAGACGATGCAGTTTCCAGCAGTTACCAGATCCATTGCACAGGATATTTAAAAGGATTTCTGATGTGGAAAACAATACCTCCGGTACCAAATACTAATTTTGAAAAGAATTCTGAAACAATTTCTGAGATCACCTACTGGTTTCACAGTGACTTTACAAGTTTTTACTCAGAAATTACTTATCAGTATCTTCAGGGTTTCTCCATACAGAAGAAATGGTAAATTCTTATTAGTTCCATGATAAAATAAAACAGCTCAAATTGTTTAACCAGCAAGGCTGTAAATCATTACACAGCATCTGTGGGCTATCCATTTTAATATCCCATTATAAAGACTATAATGATTTGCAGTGTTTACTGGCATGATTTTCTTCCTAACAGAGAAATCAAAAACCTTGTGTCCTTTTCTTGCGAAGAGGATATGAGATTTGTCAGGTGAGAGATCAGCATTCTTATGGAAAAAGGCATGGACTCATATACTGTTATACTACAGTTACACGGATGTTTAAGGCTGAGAAAACAAAGTGGTAACATTTCCACATGTGTCAAGTCCATCAAGCCACAGTGACTCTCCCACTAAAAGCTAAATTAGTTCTTCCACAGACTGTCATTTAATTAATCAGAACTCCTGTTTTGCATTTCACTGAAGCACAGTCCCAGAAGACTAAATAAATTCACATGAGAACATCTATTCAGGCCCAAGCATGCTTGAAGCTGGGAAGGAAAAAGTTAAATACAAGACAGCTTGTTGAAGAGAGTGACATGCTCCCCATACACTCCAAAAGCTCTGACATCTTCCAATGGGAAAACCTGGGAAGAAGGTGAACCACACACACTGGTTTGTCTTGGAGTGGTCAGGCCCGTAACTGGACGGTGTGATGCAGTATATAGTGGGCATCTGTTTATGCAGTGCAATGCACAAATGCCTGTTATGAGCTACAGAAACACCAAGCAAGAATTACTGCTGCCAGCAGGCTTGTCAGTGCCATGATCAGAAATTATTTGGTGTGATGCCGATAGGCTGCTTCTACCCTCAGCCAGTGCCACTGAACTCAGCCACGCTTGACTGAGCTACCCAAGGATCTAGGAAAACATGCTTCTTCCTCCTTGTTTGGCAACTTGCATACTTAAAAAACAGATCCTGATTTCACATCTATTTGTCACCTAGCTAAACAGCACTTTATTCAGTAGAAACTAAATCAGACCTCTTACGTAGAACATATGCCAATACTATCTTGATTAACTAACAGTCGTTACTACACACTGTCATCAGTTTCCACGGAGACAGACCCAGTAAAGCAGCTATCCCTATTCAGTATGTCCTTATAAAGTAGAGTATACAGTAATAATATTTTACATTTATATAAGCCGTTCATCCTCAAGCACTTTAGAGATTATACAGTGTTCAGACACCAATGTGATGAGTGTATTATAACTGCCTCCATGTAGCCACACTAAACTGCAGCAGTTTTTCAAGTGCAAGGCTGCAGCCAATTGGCATGCCAGCTTCTGAGTTACCATGGACCATGAATGCAGGAACAATGCTGCAGTGTCCCTGGAATAAACACATAACATAAAAAAAAAAAAAAAGTTATTGAGTTTCGGAATCTCCCTTGGGAAGAAAGACACTTAGCATTAGATCTAATCAGAATAAATCCATGTAAAATAATGCACAGACCTCAATCAATTTAATTTGAGAAAACAACCAAGGCATCTCTTCCTATACATGATTCCACAGATCTTGCAGATTAAATATTTCAAATTTTGTTGTTTGGACTGCTAAGCTCCCTTTGCCAGTTAATGAATAGTGAATTATTGTTGGATGTGCTTTCCTACCTTCAGTACGTAATTTCTCTTTTATTTCCTTCTCCACTTTAGAAAGTATTTCTGACTAACCACCTAGTTCTACAGCCCTTCATTTTTTGTTATAATTCTCCATTTTACAAATGCAGAGAAGATCTCATCTTCAGCTACATTTTCTAAACAACAGTGGGAATGAAAATGAGATATTGAGTTCTTAGCTATTACCTTTCTCTGCAAGTTTTGTGCAATATTTTATAGACCTGGCCTATAGAGCGCCTTGCTTAGTCCAGCTGTAACATATGTACATACCTCCTTTTCCTCAATAAAGCTTTTCCCTCCAAGTTCATCTGGGAATATACTCACACTTGAAGCCATTGAAGTGCTTGTGGTTAAACAACCAGCCCAACTACTTATTGATAACAGCCCTTTCCACCTGCCCTATTAAGCAAATATTACCTTCAGCTAACAGAGTAGTTAAACTATTTGTTCAGGTGGTTCTGTTGTCAGTTGAATGAGGGATGTAATTCCCCTGAAGAAAGGTAGGTTGTTTTTTTTTATGTAAGGATGCTGGTAAACCTTTACAGACCTACCATTTTCTTTTGGAGATATCAGCTTTCAGTTCTTCTGAACTTCTGTTGTGTTTTGTAAGAAAAACAAAATCCTATGGAAATACTACTGATAAAGTACCATATTTTAAAATGCTTTTACGGACAGAATTTCAGTATGGTTATGTATTTTATTGCCATTCTCTCATTATTCAAAAATGGATGAAGAGGTTTTGCTCAAACTTGCTAAAATGAAAATGTTACTTTTGAGAAGGACTAAGTTCAGAAAGCCGTGTAAGCCCCCACTTAGCTCCAGCATATGCTTACCCTTTTTAGCAAGGGGACTTAATTTACTATTGCTTAATGTGTTGTTTTTGAATAGAGACATTTCTCGGAATTGAAGTTGAAGTACTGCAAAGTTTAGCCTCAGAGGTAAATGTTTTGGAAGGTTAATAGCCTGTGGAAATACAGGAGCCCTATGTTACGTTTACTACGATCTATGGCTGAAAGATGAAATAGAGAGTCATTTCACCCACTCACTGAAATGCAGCCACCTGTGGGGACTAATGTGCCAGCTCTTTAGTGCAACAGTGCAAAACCATTTAAGTGGGAAGTGAAGCATTATGTCTCAGTCCAAAGGGAGTGTTTGCCATTGTTGTTACTGAACAGCATGACATTTTCTCTGGGTGGAAGGCACTGTTTGTGTAATACTATATTTCAAAAGGGTTTGTCTTTGGATGCACAGGAAATGGAATCCCGCCATCATTTAATCAATAACTCACTGCCATGGACCAATCTCCCTACTTAGCACGAGAAGAAATAAGCAGAGGCAAGACCATGGACAAAGAGAATGTTACTTAACACAAGTGCCTAACTAGAAGGGTTATTTCTATTTATCAATTTTTTTACTGAACCCTTAAAGAGAGACTCAAATGTTTGGTATAACCAAATAGCTTTGACACTTATGCTATAGATTAAGATCACAGTTTAATTACTATCACGTAAGTTACCTTTCTTTTCCAGGAGAATTAATTGTCTATCCTTAATTTCATGAATTTCTCTTCTAAATTCAAGTTTAACTTTAATCTGAATTTCAAACAAGCCAAAACTACCCACTTTACACATAATCTTTATCCTTCCAGGGTAGAAGTTGGAGGAAAAAAGGGAAATCTTGGGAGAAGTTTTGCGAGAGACAAGGAAACAGAAAAGTAGACTACAGAAGACCAGCAAGAATAATTCCAATTCTCTGAGATGATTTGTTAAAGAAAACCACACACTATATGGGTTTAATGTATTAACTGTGGTGCTTTCTTCCCCTCTGCTTTTCTTTCCTAAAGCTCAAGGAACTTAATTTCCCCAAATTCACACCACCACCCCTGCCTGCCCTCCCCCTCCCAACTCTCAGAAAAAAAAAGCACTAGAATGGTTTTAAAAATCACAAGCATGCAAAATTGTAAGATTCTGTGTGGAAGAAATCTCCTTAAATGCTTTGACACACTTTGGCCTGAAGGTGGCAACATTGAATAATATTCTGAATAAAGATGTTTCCCATATAGACACCTTTAATTAAAGTTTTATGTTTTTAAGCTAATATCCTTCTACCTCATTATTTTTTCACAATGTGTTGAGAGAAAAATATGATGAGGTATATGTGTTTCAAACAAACTTGAGTGCAGATTATGCAAAATTATTTGCAATTAAAATGAAAGCAAACAAACATAGGATATATGCATAAACCAACCCTTCCACCCCCTCAATTTAAGGGCAATTTAAAAAAAAAGGAAGGCTATATGTTTCTTTTCACAGTATTACTACCAATATGCTCTTAACACCAAACCAAAATTGGTGCTGATTTTTTCAAACCAGACCTTGACTTTATGCTAAGTTATTTCACCTGCACTCAGTAAATGCTGTGATTTAGAACAAAATGCATGAACCAGGTGAGAGGAGGTGGAGTTCTGGGTATTCCACTGCATGGTGCCATGAATTGGGTGCCCTGCAAAGCAGGGGCAAAGTGCTGTGGGCCCTCAAGATGGGCTGATAATCAGTAAAGGAGTTTGGCCCAAAGTGTTTAGTGGGGAACATAAGGAGAAAAGGATTTGAAATATAATCTCTATGTTCTTTTTTTAAAAAAAAATTTAATAATTTTTCATAAAACAGAAAAAATAAATATAAGTCTATGGGTTGATATCTATCTTTGGATTATTAAGAAGATACTACATCATTCTATTAACTTCTTGATCTTTCTGTCCTAATTAATCTTTCACTGATTTCCGCAGTGCTCCATGATTTTTCCTTTGACTTCTGTAAAATTCAGTGTTTTCTGCTATCCGTTTGATTACTGTCCTTGTGGCTACATGAAGAAAGGTATTATATATGGAATTGAAAGAATGTTTTACACAGTCCTCACAGGTAAGGCTACCTCTGCACTGCTCTGAGCATTCACAGATTTAAAGAAAAAAAGAAGACTTAACTAGGGCTGCCAGCAAACAACAAAAAAATCCTCAAAGTTCAGAAGACAGCAACTATTGTATTAAGAGTGGTTAGGCAAGAAAACCGACTGCTGAATTTGCCCTGTCTACAGAAAAGATGACATGATAACAGGCTGTGAGTACTTAAGAAGAACTATTAAAAAGAAGGTGGAGGGGGGTGTGGGAGGATGTTGGCAGCATAGGGGAAGCAGGCAGAGGTGTAGTAATAGCTCAGAAATACTGAAGGGCAAAATGTAGATTGAATAGCACAAAATGGGAGAAGAGGGAGGTAATACAGCAGAGAGGGTCACTGATTTCAAGGCAAACACTCATCCCTGAGCATAATGTCAACCTACATTGTTTGCAGAGGTTGGAGTAGGTGATTCTAGAGGTCTTTGCAACTCTAATCTATATGGGTCAGACCACTCCTCTTTATGGTAATAATTCAAGAAGGAGTGTTTCACACAGAGAGCCCTGCTTCCAGAGAGACTGCCCCGTGCAAGGCAAGCCGGGAGCCTGGCTGCGTACACCCTGCTGGTGTTACACCTTTGTAACAGCCTTGAGCTTCACACAGGCTTTTCCAATCTGAAAGAGGAAAAGAATTGCTTGCTAACCATTGCTCCTGTTGGCTCTGGAGAGGACCTGATGGAAATAAAGCATAAACAAGAACTGGAGAAAGGTTAGATGGAGTACCATTAGTTCAGCTGGAAAAAGTGCCACTGATGAATCGATGAATTAAAAAACTACTAGTTCACATAATTTCTGACAGAATGTTGATTTTTACTGCATATACGTCCCTAAGCAAAAGTGAACAATAAATCATCATCCTTCCTAACCAGAAACAAAGGCCATTTAGGGGGGAAGGAGAAGAAAATAAGGCTTCATTCTTCTCCTGCCCATTCTTACCTGCCTATCCACCGGCCTACTACAGTGTGTAAGCAGGCAAACTCTCTTCTATTGTTGTCCCTCTGGAAAAGCTCCCCCAGGAGGTTTGGGGGTGTGTGTAAGTGTGCATGTGTGTATGTTCCTACTACATGACACCACAGTCACAGTCTTTCTCTTAAAGATTAGTCTTATTTATGGAGGTGTTTCAAAAGCTTTTTGAGGGCAAGCTTTCAATTCCTTTTTAATGCATCCATTCCATGATTTTCAATGCACTAGTCATTAAAGTAGACTCACTACCTTTGGCATTTCTATTAAAACTGCATGTTCAGAAAAGGAACAGTAGTTGAGTGAGTCACTGACAAAAAAGCACAGGTATCACAGAAGGGAAAAAGGATGATTATTTCCAGGCATATTCTCTTGGAAATTGAATAGACTAGATGGAGAATTGGCAAAGTTGTAATACAAAGCACAGCATCATGAGCTAACAAAGCAGAAAAGCAAAATTAACACAATCCCAACCCTATATATTAATTTCAGACTCCATGTTCTGAAAAAAATATCGTAACACATGCGAGAGAAAGAGTTCCTGTACACTGTGATACCAGATCATCCACTAAAGCAAACATGAGACAAAATGTTCATAAGCAACAGAATATATAGCCTGCTCCTGCGAGACAGCCATAGCTAGAATAGGTTTGCAAACTGCAGCTGCAGGGACAAATTGAGTGCATGAGTAAACAGGATGGTCTCAATATAAGAATTTCACACCACCACAAGTTAAAATGAATTAGCAATGATATTCAGGAGTGAAAATAGCATATAACAGATATAAAAATAAGCCATTATGCCATCTGGAAAGACTTGTTACAAATACAAAAGTCTTTATCAAAGTGTTAAAGTAAACACCTTTGGCCCTTCTCGGATCTGGTGGGATTTCATTTTGTAGACCTAGATCTGAAGAACAGCACAGCTAAGTACAAGCCTCAGCCACATGGCACTCTTGCTTAGCACAGGGAAGAGCAGTGACCAAGGTAGTGCTAGGCTTCCTAATCCCAGAGCTGGCACACGAACAGATCAGTCCCAGAACCAGCACTGTGCAGGGTTTGCATCTCATGCCAATGCCAGCCCTCCAGGAATCACTGAGCATCATTATCTTCAGCACCCTTTTGTTCTCCAACCTGTCTGGTCTTTCCCTAATACAACTAGAAAAGGCAACTTATGGTTCATGAGGGAGGGGTCTAGAGAGGTAGCATTAATGGGTGCAGACTAGTGTAGATTTCCCCTGTTCTGGCTATGCCCTGGGGCAGTTTGCAGGCCAATTGATAAGGTTTACTAGAATACAATGGGGTTTTATGCAGCCACAGAAGTTCAGCTTCACTTATCAGGACTGTCTTTACAGGGTTCAAGGCCCCAAAAACCCAGTGCCTCAGGCTGGAACACTTCATCAAGGCAAAGCACCTCTAAAGGTAGGACAGATTTTACAAAGCTTACTTTAATAATAAATTTTAATACATGCTCTGATTATTTGTGTTTTAATTATTACACCTCTCCTCTCTTACTCTCCTGACTTATGCCTATTTTATTTTCAATAAGGACTCTTGATGAAGACAAATTAAAGCCTGTGATACTTAACTTTGTACAGAATAAAATATTTAGTGTGTTAGTTGATATTCTGATGTGCTAGATGAGAAGATCTCACACCTAACAAAACTAAGAGTCAGTCAATCAGCAAGAATCTGTCAGGTCCAACTTTGGCTTTAATGATCTGTGGTTTTCCCAAGGTCTCATTTACTAAGGAGAATCTTAGTAAATCTCTTTTCTTGGTGACATCAAATCACAATATACCTTTGGGACAGTGGTTTCATCCACTTAATGAGACTTATATTTCCAATGCACATGTAGGATAGCTAAAATGGGGGTGAACTGTTGGTTTTGTTTTGTTTTTCTAAAAACCCTACATAGAAAAATTATTTGCCTTGTGGGTTCTCCTGCCAGTTCAGGGCCCTGGAAATGGCTTTATCTTCTGTTAACCAGTGGGTTATCTCTATGGTCTCAGGTGGAACATTTACAGCACTACCTCTGAATACATTTTCTGTGTTTCCACATTTTCCCTTTCCTAAAAGAACCCACTGTAGGAAAAGAGAAAAAATAAAATTCAGGTTGAAAAAACTTTTAATAAAAGGAAGAAATACTACGGCAGAAGAATCACAGAATCATCATGGTTGGAAGGGACCTCTGAGATCATCAAGTCCAACCAAAAAAAACCCCACCAAAACCGAACCCCCCCCCAAAAACCAAACCACAACACACACAACACGCCACC
>VXAK01028009.1:26350-46152 GCA_013399435.1 Arenaria interpres | reverse complement strand
TAATATTAATCTCTTTGTCTAACTATCTAGGAAGAGACATGAGCATAAAAAGGGGGCAGGAAGAGGTTGATCTGTGAGAATGCATTTTCTTAACATCCCTTCACCTCTCCAAAAAGCTCCCTAAATTACTTAGTGTTTTGTTTAAATTGAATGCATACATTCACTAAAGCCAGCTCTGTCTTCTACACTTATGTTTTATCTAATAATTTGGTAAAGCAGTTGAGTCAATAGCAGTAAAGGCTGCTGAATAACTCTGTCTCTTGATTTACAGCTTCAGTGATGAGGACTTCACTGTAGTATATTGGTTAGTAAAAAAAAAAAATGGTCATGTGGCTTTTTTTTGGGTAATTTATGCATGTTTATGTGCGTGTATTTACAGAGTTTAGAGAAGAGGAAACATTGATTGTGGTGTGCTGAGATAAGGAGGTGATTATTAACAAAGACTTTAATACATTGTCTTTGTGAAGATTGTATGGCCATAGAATTGAGCGTGACTTCGTACTACAAGCTTTGATGTAAGAGGAACTGGTTTTCCTTATATTACCTACTAAGAGGGCATGTAAACTCTTTTAGGATGGTCACAGTAGTCTTTTGCGTCGTTTTTAATGCGCAAAAATATTTTTGCTACCTGTTTAACTTCCTAAGCTTCTACTGATCTACCAGTAATTCCAATTTAGCCTTTGATAGCAGAAATTATTTTGATTCAGAAATGGTATTGATCTTGGACTTCTCAGTGTGTTTATGCCCTCTGAAATGAAATTGCAAGAAAGTAGGCCTATGGAGTGAATACTGAAAATCTACTGAACTGAACCAGCTTTAATACATGTTAAGCAGGGCTAGATGCATATCTGGTGGCTTGCAAGAGAAAGGCTCTGTAGCTAGTTGGCAAACTTCTGGATTCTCTGTTTCTCTATTAAATGCCAGCTCTATTCCTTCAAGAATGAGACTCTCTCTTGGAAAGAAATGCATTAAAACGGGCTCTGCCTGCGAGTTTGCACTGGCAGGATCTTCCACTCTCCCTGCCCAGGTGGGACCCTTCACACCCTGCTCTAGTTATGTGCCCAGCGCTGACTTTACAGTCACAACTCAGTATCTATTGGGTCCTGCCATGGTTCAGATGAGCAAAAAGGTAAGTGATCAATTTACAGAAGGAGAGGTGAAACTCTGAGGGTTCTTTTTAATGAATTAGAGAATTATTTTTGAAAAAGCACTGCAGTATTTGAGTAATCAAAGTCAAGTATGTTTCTGGAGCCGGGATTACGATGGCAATATTTATCTTTGAATTCGTAAGACAGCTGGTAGTTTGGGCCTTTGTTTTTCTTTTTTTTTAAATGTTTATATTAATCCAGAAAAATAGTCCAAAATTTTGAAAATTGTTTATTTAAACATGAATTGAAGAACTCTACATACAGGATGCTTAATTTCTTTCTTAAAAAGAGATCTCCATATAGTAACATACAGCTTGAGGGAAAGATTAATTGATTGATCAATTTGACATTTTTTTCAAAATGTCCTTTTGAAACAGGGAAGTCATAACACTGTTTGATCAACTGGCAGTTGAGGCCTTGGGCAGAAACTCCTGGAAACCATTTAGTTTTAATGGGGACTTTTGTCTTCTCCTTATCTGTTTTCATAAATCTTTCTCTAGTCTGATTCGTGTAGGTGATGCAGTGAAATGTGTTTGATATCCGTAAGGACATCTAATTTTTCTGTTGGCAGCACTTTCCTCCAGTCGCACACAAGTGAAGATAGTTGTCATAATACAAATTAAATAGGAATTAGCCCCCCTTTTTTTTTTTTATCCTTATTCGCTACATGCAAGGTTGACATGTGGCTTTCCATGGGTGTCACCTGTTTCTTGGATAAGTATCTACTCCTAAAGCCAAGTGCTGGTAGCCAGTTTCAGCAACAATTCACGTGCACTAAGCTGAAGAGCTGGCGTCTTCTCCAGCTGATGGGAGCTGTTGCTGCTGCTCTTTTGGTAAACCCTTGCCGCTTTAAATGCGTGGTGTTAAAAGCATGAAGAACAGTTGCTGCTGCTTTAATACTGCACAAGAGGTGATAGTCATGTGTTTTTGTGGTCAGTGAAAGACTCCTTTCTCGTTGTAGATGAAAAAAAAAGGCAATTAGGAATATTTTAGTGCTCATTGTAAGAGCATAGCTATCGCTCATGCGGCTGAGACATTCAAAGAACAGTCCACCTATTATAGCCAAAGGTAAAGAAAACATTTTTCAGGGAGTTTTAAACTTCAAAAAACAAAATAAGAAGGTTTTTTTGGACTGCAGGAATAAGTGAGTGTGAGCACACTTTAAAATTCTGCAGTTTAGTTTTTACATGGAGTATTTACAATTCAGTTTTGATTACTGAGGCTTTTCTGATATACGTGCTTGTAATTCATGCAACAACATGTGTGAGTGGTCTTTATTTTTTGCCAAATGGAAAAGCCAAGTGTTTTTTTCCTCAAAGAGGTAATGATGAGCTGATGTAGTCTTTCCTTTGACTTTGTCAATGTGTCTCAGCTCTGATCTTTTGAGACTATTGGTAGAAAGAACTATACGATCGTCTTTCTGTCTTCTTAACCTTGGGTCTTGGCATGATCAGTCTTGGATTAAGAATTGGAGCCGCATCTTCTAAGTCTTGGTCAGGACCCCTATCTTAAAGCAATCCACTTGATTTCTAAGCCAAAGTAAGGTGGACTAAATTAAAATCTAGTTAGAGTTGAAATGCTATCAGTTTCCAGAAGTCTGTGCTACTTTGTTAAAATTTACAAGGGATGGTCATTTACCAAAGAGAAAACACTTTTTTTTTTTTCTGGCAGGAGTTTTTTTTTAATAAATAAATAGAAAAGGCAGCTGTAAACATGACTTAACTTGCTAGTTAAACTGTCAGTTCAGCTGTTACCTGTTACCAAAGCAGGACAGAGCCCACCAAGTAACCTCTTGTTGAGTTTTTGAGTTTTCTTATTTAGTAGTGCATAATGTAAAAATAAAACCAACCAAACAGAAAAAAAAAACAACAAACCACCTTTCCTTGTTTGCTAGGTCAACATTTGGGTGCTTTAAAACTTGACTGAAGTTATCGTGCAGAAATTTAAATCTTCCTCTCAACAGGGGAAAAAAAAAAATTGCAGAAGTGATTTGTATTCTTATTTGACTTTTTTGTTGTAACTGCAAATTAAAAATTAGTTGTGCATCACTTATCAAATTCAGTAATAGGAACTGGAAACATTTCATATGTACTTAACACATTGAGAACAGACTGTGAGGTTATCTGGATGGTTTCAGATTTTGAGCAGGATATTAGTATTGACTTGGTTGGGAATTAGATACACATAGCTGTTCATGTACTTAAGTGCTTTGCTGAGTAAGGCCTATTGATAAATAAACAAAACCTTTCACTGAAATCTAGAGATCTCAAGACTCACTGTACTTTCTGGTATAAATTATTGTTCGGTTTTGGGCATGCAAACAGATTCCCCATAGATAAACTGGGATGTGAATTTTTGCTGCCTTATACAGTCTATCATACTTGCACGTATACTCATTTTTTTTCCATACTAAATTGAAAGTTGTTCATTCCCCTTCCATTCAGGGATAGTAAAACCAACTAAAGAATGAATGTGTGCACCTGAGCACACCTCCTTTGCTTCTGATTTCTTTTTGTCTTTCACCACAAGCTTGAGGAAGAGTTGGTCACCGCTCACTTTGTAGTGACTAACCCAGTTTCTTTAACTTTTTCCACATTGATATTAGCAGCTTATTTTCTACCAGTGGTTGGGTATTTTTCCCTCTTCTCCTCTCAAAAGATGGTATCAAAACCAAAGAAAAAGTAAAAAAAAAAAGTTTTCTTGTTGAGCCCTTCTCATGGGTATGTGCAGAAGCCATCTCCTACTTTCTATGTATATGATAGGCCTTATAGCATTTGTGAGAATGCACCTGTCACCGGTTTAGTTTGCAACCCTTTTTAATTTACAGATTTTCTTCTAAATTACCATTTTTAGAGAAAGTTATTAACCTCTAAACAATTAATTCTCTGAGTCTGCATTTTTCCACTTGTCTGTTTAATTTAATCCTCTTGGCTTTGAGCTTTCTCTAATTGATCAAGACAATAATGTTCTCTTCAAATGAGTGTCCTCCAGCATACTGTCATAGTAAATTGCGATAACTATGGTTCCTGTTCTCTCATCTATGCTGAATATATAAACCTGAACAAAACTGAGCATAACATATCTCTGTGGGACACTTAAAATATCTTTTATTTTGATAGGGAGTCACTTTTACCCACTACAGTTTGCAACACACTGTACTGCAATGCTTACTCTCCTCTGAGTTTAAAAGTTCCTTTGGATAATATGTGAGCAGCATCAATTTTTTTCTGAAACCAGGTTGCTTTGATTCTTTTGCTTAATCTTTACTGATAAAGTCAGTTTTTCTGTGAAATTAATCAGTTAGGTTGATATGTAATTATTTGTTCTTCATGAATCCATTTTGGTTGTCTTTCTACCTTGCTACTCTGCAAGTGTTCCTGGGTTGCTACTCTGCAAGTGTTCCTGGGTTGACTGTTCAGAATCTCGGGTGCAGGAGTGGCTTGAGTAAAGGGTATTGGTGTATGAGGACCAGATGCAGGACAATACTTCACATACGGTGTGAACTGTGGTTTTTAGGAAACTGGCTGAGAAAGAACGCAATACTCAACTCTTTTTAATCAGAATCCTGTATGGTGCTGTTGATATAACCAAGTCGGTCAGTGAGGTTTTTAAAATCATAAATGCTTTGAATTTTTTTGAATTTTTAGTTGCAGCCAAAACCAGTTTTCTAGTTGAAAATACCTTCAGGATCCTATCCAAAGTAGGGAACAGCTATATTTGGTGATGGCACGATTGTTAGCATTGCTATTTTCAGGTTTCAAATATGCTTACGCAAAGAAAATGGAAGCATTTTGCTGACAATATTTGCTAAGCGTTTTTCCAGCAAGAACCAAAATTACCAAGTCCTGACGATGTGAGTCATCAGTATGTCTTTTTAAATTTTTATTTTTTTTTTAGAACAGACTTCTCAGATATACATCAAAATAAGTTAACCTTGAAGGAGACAGCTTTACTTTGGGCTAAAACAAACACATGCTCAGCAAGGCTGATCTGAAGATGCTGTTTATAAAAGTTCTGTTATTGGTATTGTTTATATTGTCATATAAGGGCTGTACCTATGGATCAGCATTGTTATTATGGTAGGCACTACACAAACATATAACAAAAATATAATCTTTGCATTTCCTGCTAAAGAAATAACGGGTAAGGGGTTTAAGATGTCTAGAATTTCCAGGTGGCTCTGGCTTCTACATGGGACCAGGACCTCTAAAAGGCACACCAGATAACATAAGACAGTTGAAAAACCTTTAGTCAGGTGGTTGTAGTCTTTTTGCTAATTTTGGAAGTAGGAGAATATGATTTGTGATCATAATACGTTCAAGTAGGTTTGGAGTCACCTTCTTGTGGGAGCTATACCCTGTTCTGTCAGAAAACAGAGGAGGTAGCAGGGTAGTATAGAGGTGTGAAGATGCTTAGAAACATTTTTGAGAGAGAAGACCAATGGCTAAAAACTGGCATTTGAAAATTGGGCCAGAGCTGTACTCCTTACTCTCGAGACCTGACATCGAGAAGGTTGGAAGTATAAGAGGTGGGTGGCAAGGAAGTATAAGAGGTGGGTAGCAATTTGCTAAGGGACAAGTTTGCCAGAGTCAAAGTATTAGGCAGTGAAATGGGTTTCTTCTGCTGCTTTCACCACTAGAAAATGTGGGTAGAATCAGTAAACCGAAAAAATTAATCCACTGGGGAACAATGAAGAATTATCAAATTGCCATGAAAACAAGCTGTGTTACTCAAATTATATGTTGTCCAAATGCGTGCATCACTCAGCCTATAATGCTCCCATCATCCTAAGCCTCTGTGAATGTCACTTATGATGAGTATTTTTTTTTTTTGGTGTTCCTCTCTTTCTTGTATAATCCCAGTAAGACGTCAGAAAAATAGCTTTTCCCGATCTGCACAGTTTTCCTGCTTGAGGAAACAAGCCTGGCAAAATATGTTCCCAGAGTTTGCTCTCTCTTTACTTCGTCTTCCCTTACTCAAAACACTGAAATCAAGTTTTAGGGTTCCTGAAGTATCATAGTTGCTCCTCCAAAATAGTATGCAGACTTCAGCAGTTAAGTATGTTGGTGTGTTGCATTTTACAGACATGTATGTATGGATATATATGTGTGTGTATATATATATCTGTGTGTCTATATAAAATCTTTATGACCTGAAAATCTGGAGGCAATTTTTCTGTGGCAGACGTGTGTAGACAGATTTACTCAGAGAGCTGCCACGGAGGCCTGGGCTCCTGAAGGTGAACGTGCGTGTGTTGTGTTCCATCGGAACAGAGCAAAAGGTTCCCTACGTGAGTTCTTGGAAGGGCTGTGGATCTCCCCTGGTAGGACGTTTGTGAGTAGCCGGGAAAGGAAAGAGTTTACAGGTTAAGAGCATGAAGTTAGTTTTCCACCATCTGACCTTTCTCACACGCCAGCACAGAGCAGCTTTTCTGTAGCATCAAAAGATGTTATTGTTTGCCAGGATAACTATGCTAATAAATCCTCTTGTACAAATGTATCTATTATGTTATAAAAAAACTGAGTACTACTGTGAGTAGTTTTATTAGTGTAACTGCATTTAAACTAGGCTTTTTTCCATCATCACTGTCTGAAAAAAAAAATAAATAAAAATTTGCATTTCTAACATATTTTGCTGCTTTCCAGTATTGCCTAGATCTTTCCTTAAGGTCCACTGTAATAGCAAGTGACAACAGAAATTCTGTTCTGTAACATAGTAGTGGAGGAGAGAACAGCTCTCAGCACCAGGCTCTTCATTACAAAGATTTTCAAACATGTACCTTCCAAAGGAATTTTTTTTTTTCCTATAGTTTTGTTTTCCTCTTGCTCTATTAACTTTTATGCTACAAGTGCTAAAGTTGAAATGAAGTAAGTATGATCTGATATGCTTCAGTGATCTTTCTGGGCTCTTATTTGGAGTTACTAGTTAGTTCTTCATGGGTATCATCCCTGGTCTGTGTGTGGTAAGGGGTTGTTTGAATGCTCTCAGTCTCCTGTAGTACAGAGCAAACTGGGTTTGCATAAATGCAAGCGCTCATCTGGTCAGATCCTCGATATGTAGCATGGGTGAAGGTAGAACCAGGCTGTCCTTATAAATAAATAAATAAATAATTACTGCTGCATGTGACATTAAGGTCTTAGTTTCATCTATTTTACCAAAGTGTGAGGCTTGCATTAAGGGATGGGTTATATGTGGATGTTGTATATTTGGGCATGGATTCATCTTTAGACTATTTCTTAGATAAAGTGGAAGAAGAAACAAAATTAGTGATGTATTTTCTGAAAGACAAGCCAAGCTCTTACTAACAAAAAGAAAAAAAAATAAAATCTGCGAGAATTTGCAGATTTTTTTTTTATATGCCATATATTCTGATTGCAGTTACTGCTTTGATGTACTAAATTGACTACATGACGTGTGTAGACAGGCACTTATCTCCCTAAGTAACTGTTTTAATGTATTTCTTTCTTTGTAGGTTTGCTACATATATTTCTTTGTAGACAAGAGATACCTTAATATCAGTGGTTTCCAGACATTGTTGTCTTAAGAAAAAAATGTAGATCTAAATCTTATTAAAATAGGTGATCTGTGTTACAGTGTGTTGCCCGCCTCAACTGTGGCTGGCTCTGCTGCTTTCTGTTGTGAGGAATAACATTCTAGAATTTCATGCTAATAGTTATTAGGAGTAAGAATCTTTACCAGGTTTTCTCCGTTTGTGTTTGTGTGTGTTTTTTTAAAAAGCAAACATCCCTCCTGTCTGCCAGTTTTCTTTATTAGAAATAATACTAATGTAATTTGTATCTGTAAAGTGCATTTGCTTTTGTTTGATGAACTCGTCAGTCACTGTATTCACTTCTGCTTTATACCGTGAAGAAGTTTACCATAATGAAAAACTCAGAACAGTTTACTTTCTGAAAAACAAGAGACTCCTGGTAGTGCTCAAGTGTGGTTTGTAGTGTTCCAAAGAACAACAAATACTGAAAGACACTATTCGTTTCAAACCCCAGCTTCAAAATAATAGAATATGAATCTGACATCAAGAAACACTGATTTGAAACACGTATGAAATAGATTTCTGATGAAGAGGGAATTTGAGAAGTACTTCTTTAAGAATTCTGGTGAGATACACAAACCACCTTCTGTAAGCTCTCTGACCATAACTTGCATGCTGCTCAGTTTATTCAAAAAGGACTGTAAATTCTGGAAGTTTTAACTTGATATGTTTGCAGGTAACGTGATTGATGTGTAACCCTAGAATGAAAGGAGTATTTAGAGTCTTGGCTATCAGTTCACCAGCTCTTATTCCTTAACAAAGACAGGTCAGATATTAGTCTTGTCCTCTGTAAGTGTTAGTTTCTGACTTCATCCTGTGAGTACAGACACATACGAACTCAGAAAATATTCTAACACTTGAATGCCTATCGATGGCTAAATCAGAAAAAACATCATAGTGGAGGGGGGCTACACTATCTGTCAGAAGATGATTTTTTTTTTTTTCATAACTTCTCAGAGGTATATCATATTATAAATGCATTAGAAATGTTTTGCTCTGAGGATATGTAGCATTCCTATAAAGGTTAAATCAATAAAAATGATTTGGCCACATTCCTAAGCATGGCTAGAACAGGTAGCCCGTTGTTTAAGGTACCCTTGAATTTCTGGATCAGATTATTATGGTGCAGCAAAAAGGCTTACTAAAGGCTTCTTACTGTCTGCAGACGTTCTCTGTTTCTATGTGAAGATATCTCAGCCTAAAAAAACCTTCAGATTTCCTGGGCTACTGAAAAAAAAGTGTATTTTTATGTACATAGGTCTCATGTTGTGCTCTGTGTGCTCTAAGATTTTTTTTAAAGGAAGTTTTGCAACAAGAAGGGGTGAAGATACATCAGTAATTGATAACAACCAGGTATGTAAAGAAGAAAAAAAGAGACGTCTTTTAAATTAGTGTTGAGACTAGTAGAATTGTTGCCCATCTCAGTATCTTTATTGGTCTTAGATTATTCTTATTTTATGAATATCTGATCAAGTGGAATAGCCGTTGTATTATGTATATTTACTACCTCTAGCCAGTTCAGTAGGCAAGTAAGATTATTAAATGTGATGGTAGAAGACTTCAGACAATTGTTAGTTCAAATTCTTTTAACTTCATACATAGCTGATAATATCTAGTAGCCATTAAGTAGTGTTTATTCAGTACATCTGGTTGAGTCCGTAGAAAGTGTTGAAGTCTGACAGTAGACTATTTGTATAGATTTAGTGCATTTTAAAATCTTTCTCGTGCACGTTGAGGAGCTACTGTATATTATTGTTACAGGACAGATTTGTGTCTGACATTGCGTGCATATGCTATGCATCTACTCCTGACATTTTTATATAGGTTTTATGGAGCACAAGCTTACTGTAAGAACATGTCACTAAGATTAGAGTTCAGATCGTATGGCTATTTTAAATTTATTTCACTCAGTCTTACTGTGCCCTTCAGGAATACTGGAACTGAAAACCAGTGCCTTTTTATCTTTATTCCTTCTTTTTTTTTTTTTTTTTTTTTTAAAAAGCATCAGAAAGAAGTTAAATTATTTTTAAGATACGTCCTAAAATGTAAAATGATGAAGAGTAAATCTGATGATAAAGTAAAAAGCACGCACTACTGGTAACTGGGATGTCTCAAGATGTTTTTCAGTTGTGAAAATTTGATCAGTGAATTAACCGCACATCCGGCTACACACATCTTTGATCAGAATTGGGACATTCCAGCCCGTGTCTGTGTATGTAAGCTGCCTGCATCAAGGAGATTTTACACATGTGCACTACACATGTGCCTTGAAATTAGTTAGTAAATTAATATCATAATTTAAAGTAACAAAATTATGCTCTTTCAAGCCTTTGTTTTGTACCAAATGAGTATAACAATAATTTATCTTTGTATCTAGACAAACTCAAGTCTTCATTTACTTTTAAGATGTATTAATACACATTTAGGTGGTTCAGCTGTAATTAAGATTTTGCTTTTGCTTTTAAAGGTAATATTAAAATGTTACTTTAATTAGAGCTTAGAACCCCAAATTATTATGAGGTCATGACTGAATTAATTGCTATACAGAATAACAGAGCATGATTTTTAGATCCTCTTCCTGAAATACTGTAAAATTAAACGTGATTCTAGTGTTTGCATATGCAATACCGAGTGTTGCATTAGAATCAAACTGTTCTTGCTGCAGAATGAAAATGATTTGTGCTGTGGAAGATATATGTCATACAATCTGATGCTAAATTAATTTTCTTTTTGCTACCTAAATGGTGTTATTTTATTATCCATGAACGCCTGGACTTTTCCTGAATATTGGTTTCTCTAATAAAATGTCAGTATGAAGAGCGTGCCCTCTGAATTTGTTTTAGTGTTTCTGTTTATGCCTTTTAATCAGAAAGGGGGAAATAAAAATATACTGAATAGCAAGAAAAATATAGCACTTAGGTTTGAATGTACAGAGTTGGAGGTAAGAGGGGTGGGAAGGAAGCAAAGTGAATGCCCTTTATGCAGCAAATCCTTTTGGGAAAAGAGAACATTTTTACTGGTGTATACTAAGGTACGCCGCCTGAGTAAATAGTTGCTGCTTTCTGGTCCTGTCAGTTTTAAAGAAACCATTCATTGTTATGGCTTGGTTATTCCACAAACACAGCCGAGTTAAACTTTGATACCACTGATTGGAAAAACACAGATGATGAACTCTCTTAACGGGAATTTATACTGGTGGTCTTTACTTAGAGGAAACAAGTTTTGCAGATTGTGTTAGGAAGTAAATATCTTGCAGACTGTAAGTGCTCTGTTACAGAGCTGCTCCTGTGCTGGGGTATTGTACAATAGCGAGTAGCACTAATTCATCAAACGCTTGTTAATAAAGAGTCACTAAGCTAGACCATATGTGTCCCTTCAATGTTAAAGAACAAATGTGACAATTCTCTCTTTTTTTTTTTTTTCCCTAGAAGTTTTCTGTTTTAAGGGTGAAGGATTCTCAGTGGAGTAGATGGTGCATTTGAATGAAAGCAGTTACTCGTGGAATTTATACAGAAAACGCAGCGAAAGCATAGGTACTATAGCAGTTGAGTGTTATGGCTCACCTAAAAGGCTTTTTGAGCCATGATAAACTAAAATAGCAGATTCTGACACAGTCCCCAGCATCAGGTGTTTTTCTTGTTTGTTGGTCATGTCTTAAAATGCTCTTCAAGCTCTGTTCAATCCTAACTATAGAATCTGGGGAAAATTAGTCTTGCTGAGTCTACATGAAGGTTGATATTTAGAGTAAATTACCACTGTGTTGTAGTATTAATATCAAAATAATGTTGTGAAGTAATATCGGTTCTTGGCAGAACAACTCTGCATTTCACATCAGAATTCTTTTAATGTAAATACAGCGTGCTTTTTTTTTTTTTATGGCTTTCGGAAGAAATATATTGCACTGTGTCAAAACCAGCAGCCAACTTACAAATAAGGCTCCCTTGGCTAAAATACAATGTTTCACTTTGCAAGTTGAGGTGAGTTAAGATTGGCCAGTCTAATGTCCACAAAAGGAGTTTCTTTCTTTATGGGTCTATGGGAAGAAGCAAGAAGATACCAAGAAACTTGCTCTCAACACATCTTATTTCCTCAGAAATGCTGCCAAGTATTCTAAAATGAGTACTTCTGCCGTCTGTTATTTCACTACTAGCACTTAACACGGTTTGTGTAGAACACTCTAGTAGTATTAATAGTCAGTCTTCTCTTAATATTTGTAAAGAAGACCCTTGCTGCAAGTTCCTACCTCGTGTATTAGCAGAGTCAGGGGAGATAAGAGAGGAGCTGTACACAGCCTCTGGGTATTTGTACTGCTGGCAAGTCGGAATGCGACAGCACGTTCCCTCTTACAACTCCAGTCTTAGGGTAGAAAATATTGTACCAATACAGACGTTTTCTAAATTGACGCTATTACTTTTTTTTTAACGTGAAGAATTTCAAAATTTTGATAGTATGGATTAGTAGGAATTAGAGGGTTGAACTATATACACGTGTGTGTTTGCACATACACAGCTCATTAACATTTCTTAAAAGAAAGAATACCCTGTTCTAATACCACACATGGGTATGTTAAAATATCATGCTTTTTTAACTCTGTCTTTTCTAATACGTATTTCAATGAATTACGGATATTTTGGGGGGTTAACGCTATCTGGAAGTGAATGTACTTAGGCATGTTCTCCATGGGTTTTTTCCCTTTAAAAAAACAGAACAAAAAATCCCAACCAAACAAAAAACCACCCTCTCTTTTGCTGAAGTGTGTAAGATAGTATGTATTAAATGTGTTTGATGAAGAAGTTCAGCTGAATAATGACTTGTAAGGTTACCCTGCTCCCATTTGTTACGCCAGACCCACTTGCAGAAGAGCCCTACCCAGAGAATGGTCATTGTGGTATATGCGTCTACATGCATATAGATGCAAACACAGCTTATTAGTGTTACAGTTAATTGTCATCGTGATTGAGGCTGGGTCGTTTTCCTCTGAACAATAAAATATTATGTAACTGGCGGTGGCTCTGACTCTCTGTTTTAGTAAACCCCAGAGTGGGTTTAGATGGGAGATATCTGACCGTGAGGGATAAGTAAACAATGGTTTGGCACACGGACGGCTCAAATAAATTCTGGGGAGAATAAATGTATGTAGGGTCATCAGCTTTTAACTTTGCTTCTTCAAGAAAATGAATGATAATAAATTGTAGGTCGTTATGAAACGCTAGCAATTCTGCTGAAATATAAGATGTGAAATAAGCTAGTGTCTATCAGAGATACAGTAACCATATTTGAATGAATTCTTGCCCAAATATTTTTGCCACGGGGTTTTTAGCTATAACATATTAAAACTTAAAACTATTGTTAATTCCAGATCTGCTTGACCTTAATGAATGTGGTGTTTTTAAAAGAGACAGACAGCAGAAGAAACTGGTTTCAGCCCTTGCTGTATAAATAAAGGTAGCTTATTAAAGATGAAAAAATATTCTAAAAGAAAACTGTGAAGGATACAGTAAATATGAAAATACTTTTTAAAGCACTGTGTGTATTTGAAGGAAAACACAGCCTTTTCCCTTTTATCTTTTGCTATGCTAAAATTAATTTTTGTAAATAAAAATGCTTAATAAGGAGCAAGTTGCGCAGAATAATTGAATTGCTCTGATTAAAGTGATTTCAGCAGTTAAAAGTGAGGCAATAGAAAACCTATGTTTTTTTCCCCTCCTGGGGCAAGCTCATACATGAAATAGGAAACTTATAGCTACATGAGGAAGGCTAGAACAGTACACAGTATGGTAACAAGCAGAATAAAAAATATATACAGGAAACAGATGCATGAATAATGGATTTTTTTTTTTTTTATATTGGGAGTGTTAAACTGTTTTATGATATAGTAACTGGAGTTTATTTTGTCTTTGTGCTCATCTTTAAAATACTCTCTTTGGGATGTGCGTTTCAGTATGTTAAGTGGCAGGTCTTATATTTATTTGTAGAAGGGAGCATGTTTATGTAAGGAAACCTGCTCTTCGATTTAAGCTTTATTAACTTAAAAACAAAAACACCTGAAGAGCAGAAGATAGAGGTCCTTAGTCTGTTCCCCATAAGACTTTAGAAACGAATTTGAAATAAATGTATCCCATAGAAATTAAAGCTATTGTATTTAATGTGAGCAAAAATTAATTTTGTTGATAACAGGAGTTTCTTGTGGGGGTTCTGTGGTGGAAGAGGTAGATGTTTTCTGTGTTTTGTGGGTGTCTGCTGTCTCCGCATGAAAATCTGTGGTTAATTCCTAAGTCTGGCAAAATTTACAAGGAAAATCTTTTTGCTGTAGCACACAGCTTCCTGATTTATTTTTGAGTACGCTTATCAGAATAAATGTATTTATACCTTTCAGACAAATTAACTTTTTTATATTTAAAAGAACAGTTGAGTATTTTCATGTTGCAGTTTCTTAACTGGGTATATGAACCTGATTCTCTCAGTGCCGGAGTTAAGACCTTAAAATGCTTCAAGTTTTACCTTCTTAAACTCACTATTTATCTTGAGGCTGCCTTAATTAAAATATTATATACTCCAGGGCATATTAAACGTGGCAATTTATTGTAATTCTTATTAATGGAGTGTATTTAATGAGTTTTCAGAACCAACTCCATCACCTACAAGGCACAATGTTGATTTTATTAGGTACGTAGAGTCAAACATACCGGGGGTTTAATTTCCAGGAGGTGCCCGGCACTGGCAGCTGGAGGAGCCGGGCAGGAGCAACGCGGGCGCTCAGCACCTCCGCAGCCTGGCAGGCGCGGGAGGATTCCTCCCTTCCCTCCCTGCTTTAATTTCCACCCCCGTCCACTGGTCTCGGGCAGAAAAGAATGCCAAATTTTGCTTGCCTTTTCAGCTTCTTGCGTTAACTTACAGATTTAGAAAGTATTTCTTCTTAGTTGTTCTCTCAATTCTACCCCTTGATAGGTGCCTGCCGTGTCCTTAAACACAGGTTTTACCTATATCTCTTTGCTCTTTTGAACTATCTGCACGGCACACTTAGCATCTCTTGCAAGAAATGTTTACTGCTTTATTTTTCTCTTTATACGGACATGGATACAGAATTAGATATTCATTATTTACTTAAGGCTGCTCTCTGCTTCTTGTTACTCAACAGTACAACCGTGCTCTAAGAAGCAATCAGGAAAAATAAAGGTATAAGGTGCAATTTTAAGATTAATCTTAGGCTGACCATGACCAAGAAATCACACTGCTTGGGAGGAATTTCAGTATTATTGTTATGCTCTTAATGTGGGGTGGCAGAGCCTTTAAATATTTCTGCTGGAGTAGTTAATACAGCATGGAAGTTTGATATTTGTACAGTTTGTAAAGGAATTTGAGGTGTTACCCTATTTTGACTTCAGTTTTCAAGTATGCACTGGTGCATCATTAATCATAGGAAATGCAAAAATAAATAATATAGTCCCTTTGGATTTTTCATGTGAATACTTACCTTTTCCTTTTTTTGTATATACAGTTGAGGTATTTAGGTAACCCCTAACCTTTTGCTTCAACAAGGAGGTACAGTATAAAAATATTACCACAGTCTTCATATGAGCAGTTCTCTCTAAGAAAACCTCTAGATGAATATTTATTGAAAAAAAGCAAAGTTGCAATACAGAATGACTTAGCTTGGCCTGAATATTATATTTTAGACCACCAGTGAATAAAATTAAAAGCACATGGATTTCGAATAACTAGAAAAGGTTGTAATTGATTAGCACTGCATGAAAGTATTGAAGTGGAGTAAGTTTTGATTTGTGAATGGTTCTATTCAATAGAGATTAATCCTGTATGTTTGATAAAATCTTAGTGCCCCTAATGAGTTAGGGTTTTTTTTTTTCCCTCTTACCAGTTTATTTAACCATCTGATATTTCGATGTGCCTCTAACAAACTGGAACATTTTTGATCTTTGCAAATTTTACAGCAGTGTGCTTGATTTAAACAATATTGGCTATTAATAGTTCATTTGAGACAGATAATTAAACAGATCAGTGCATTTTGCTGCCCAAGAATGCTATAAGTGGTGTAGAGCAATTCTGCGTGGTTTACGGGTTCTGTGTACCAAAAGCCTTCGTGAGAAGCTTGCAGCTTTCTTAATGCATGTGAGAATAGTCATCCTTGAATAGTTTTTAGTATTATTTTTTTAAAGTCCTAGTATTTTGAATTATATCTTATGCAAAGGGTAGTGATTCCTGAGATTTGCCTTAGCATTTACAATAATATGAGTATGTTAAACAGAGCTGGAACATATGGAAAATATCCCTTTATGTACATGGATAATCAAAAAATATCTTTTTCTCTCTTATCAATATCTTAATTAAAATAAAAAACAAAGTTTCCTTACCAAGTAGTAAAACACTCGATAATTGAAATCTACATAAAATTTGTTTTTTTGAAGAATAGATGAGAAGGAACTGAGGAATATTTTAATAAAAGCAGAGTAAATTTTTTGTTGTGAACTTGAAGACTTTAATTCAGATTTACCAAGTCTGTCTATTGGGATCAGCTTCCAGAAGTTACATGTGAAATAACTGATTAAATAATTAGACAAATTTTGATTTGATTTACTTTTTTCAGTGAAATCCTCCTGTGAAGAAGCTCAGAGCGTATTTGAAAACGCCCTTTTTTTTTTTCTTTTTTTAAATTGTAACTGTTGTGGGAGGTATTTCAAACGCATTTCATTCTCGGAAATAATTTGTGTAAACAATGTTTACCAAATTTTCTAATAAATATGCTGGGGGTTTTTTTTTGTGCATTGTTAATTTTAAGCATTTTTTTTTCTTTATACGATACAGATATGAATATAATATCCTTTGCTGGTTGAAATGAATACACTTACATTTAAAACCTTAAGAAAGTTTACACAGGCGTGATGCAGTCAAAATCTGTGTATAATTAGCTTAAGGTAGAAATACTCTGGATGTGAAACATAGTATCTAGATAATTCAAGTCTACAACATTTTAGAGGAACGCATATGTTCACATTAATTAGGAAAGGATCCTTCCTCTTCACTACTCTTGTTTTTCCCTTTCACATGAAGTCAGAAACACATCGACAAAAATAAGTGAAATAAGTATTTTCAGCAGTATGGTTAGTGGCAGAGGTTAGCGACCATGCGAGTTAATCATCACAGCGCTGCCTTCCTTCCCTGTTACGACTCGTCATTATGTTTCATCAGTTAATTCTTGAAAAGAAAACGTAATTGAATTCAACAGTCCTGAAAGGAGTAAGGTGGAGATGGGAGCAGGAGGAGACACAAACAGTACAGAAAGGAGGAATAGATGGTGCGCTCTGATGTACGGCTGCACCATTGGGAGGGAACAGCAAATTCAGGAGTAACTTCTGGCTTTTGTTCTTTTTTTAAAAGATACTCTGTCTCCTTTTTATAAAGGTGTTTTTTCTACTTTTAGCTTATGATCTATTGCTTATGTATTGATAAAGTTGATGAGGTTTTGTAGTTCCTTATGTCCATTTTTTGTGTCCAAAGTGAAATTTGTGCACCCAACCTGATTTTGTGAAGTTTGGGGAAAAGTATTATTCACTTTAAAATACTCCTCGCTCGCCGGAGGAATGATCAAAAGTAGATGAATTAAGCAGTCAGCACTCCGTGTTTTGATAATTTTAGCCAACTAAATTTCTTCTAATCTTTTTTGGAAGTAAAAGCAAAAGAAAGTCCCTATACATGTAAACTGTATTTCCTGTTGTAAACACTGGGATAATGTGGTCTGGCCACGCTTCTGCTGGGCTTCATTAAGACAGCAGTTTCGGTGGAAAAGCTGCAGTTTTGGGTTAGTGTTTCAGCTCAGCGATCGGCGTGTTCTAGCTCCACGGCCAGCCACAGGTTATCTTATCTCCTCTGCTATCTATAGATCAGAAATTAAATTGCTCTCTCTCCTGGAAGAAGCTGTTCTTCATTTCTTTTCCTACGTGGTCTTAGAGCTTATTCATGTGCTGGGAACCAGTCAAAGCGTGTGAAGTAGGAGGGGTGAAAGGAACTCCAGTCACCAGTTCATTACAATACAAGCGTAATCGGGATGTATATCCTGAAAAAGGTTCTAGCATTGTTGTTTTTCTTAGAAGGGGGGGCAGGGGAGGAAAAGAAATAGGTTTAGCTACGGTCCCAACATAGTTTCAACATGATGGACACCATTAAGAAACTCTTGTAAGTTTTCAGAATTTTTTTTTTTCTTGATCTGTCAGAATTTTCATTGAGATTTCCTCCTCTGTCTCAGTAAAAGATACTTAGAAAAAAATTTGGAATATACGTCTACCTACTCATCAAGGATGACTAGAATACAGCTTTTTCCGACATGATTTAGAACATAACTTTATTTTACTTGCAGATAAATCACTTAAAGTCATATTCAGTTTTATTTAATATTCTGTGGGGTGCTCTGTACCGATTTTAAGACTGCATCTGAGAGGAAGAAGCCTTTCAAAGTAGGCAGTGATAGAGGTGCAATTTTATAGCGCATTTATGATTTTTATGGGCATGTATGTATGCAGTGCATATAAATAATTACCTCAGTATACATATGTGATTTTCTTAAAGGAATCTGTGTTTACAGTTTAGAATATTGAAGTAAATATTTGGCAGTGCCCTTCCACAGAGTTCTTTAAATCCCAGTTTCAATTAAAGCTTAAATTCATCAGCATGTTAAATCATGTATTTTTTATTTCCTAGCTTAATATTTTTATGCATGAATGTTTTGCCTTGTTCATAATAAGTGTAATGAGCAGAATTTGCTTTTACACAGGAATACATTATCGAACATGCTTTGCTGTGAAATGAGGGCAACAAAAGACTAGAGAACTGCAGATTTACACTGATAACTTCATCTGATACATGTGCTTAAAAATAAGATTTCTGGAAGGATGGTAGAGCAGTTCTGGGTAGAATAGGCTGCTGTATGCTGCACGCTACTCATTTTCATCAGGTTTAGAGAATAAGCAGTTTTAAATCATATAATTTAAGTCTCTTACTGTATCTTTCATTAACCAGTCATGGTGGATACATCTAAAAGTGTTAAGCTTTACACCAGAGTTCTTAATAAGATATTCTGTGCTGGTTTTGATTAACTCACTAAATATTTAATGTTTTTCCCTAAGATAGTATTAGACTTTACACTAGATCCCATCAGACTCTTCCGAATCGGTGTAGCTCCACCTTGCCCCAGGTGACAGCTGAGCACACCTGCTGTCAAACACTAAGGAACTGAGCCACTGACTTCATTTTCCTCAGCTTGTCAGCTATCAACTTTGCTCAGAAATCTGCAGAAGTTATATTTACGGTGACTTCTTCCCCCCCGGCCCCCCCCCTCCCCAAACCAGGTACGCTATTTTACCACCCTGACATCCCATTCGGCAAGTTTTTTGCTTAGATAACTATACCCAGCATTGGGAAAAGTAAGAAAACTCCCGACGACGGCAAACAGAAGCTCAAATATTGCAGGACTTACCCCAGAAGAAGTTTTGCTGACATGGTGTCACTGAGCTGAACAGGCTGTTTGATGCCATAGTCCCTCTCGCTTCACGCAGAGCTTTCACCTTCTGGTGTAAATACTTCTTGGATCCTCAAACTGAAAACACAAACCATAGCCAAACCTTGTTTTAGTTTTACAGTGTTCCTGGATTGCATAGACTCTATAGTTGGTTTTTTCCCTGTCAAAAAATCATGTAGCACTGGTAACATGTGAAAAGCAAGGAAACAAAACAAAAAAAAAAGAGAATGAGCAAATATTTGAAGGACCTACTATTACTGCATAGACTGTGGTTAGAGAGCACTTACTGACTCTGTTGGTCTCAGTGGCTGGTAGTGACCTGCGGAGATTAACCATTTAAAAACCAGAGCCGCCTTTGCTGTCCTCCTGGAGAAAGTTTGCACCGCACTTGTGGTTCTGTGGTTGTTTGTGAGGCGAATGAAGCATTCACACAATCCAAAAAAGCAAAAGCTTTAAAACTCCTTTTTTTTGCAAGCACTGTTACTGGAGCGAGCGAGTCATGTGGCTGTGACATCAGAGGACTCCAAGTAGGACTGCCTACACTGTGGCTTTTTCTTTCTCTCTCCTTTTTTTTTTT
>VXAK01028009.1:0-26283 GCA_013399435.1 Arenaria interpres | reverse complement strand
TTTAAATATATTTTGACAAAAGGCCCGTGGTAAGGCCCTTCCTGGCATCCAGAAGGATATAGCTTTTTAATTTTTGTGACTCACGAGGCTTTGGAGAGAGTACAAAATGCTGTAAAAGCCCAAACTTCTGTACAGTTAAAGCATATGGACAGCAGAACTTTATTTGTACTCTCCGTTCAGGTTCCCCCCACTCTTCTTCCCCCCTCCTTTTTTTTTTTTTTTTTTTTCTTTTTTTACCCCCCCTTCCCTCTCCCCACTTCATTATTGTGTCTGTGGAAAAGTGAGCAAAATTGGCACAAGTGGCTGTGTGAAATTCTGAACAACAGTGATGATTTACAATAATTTACATCTTTGGATTGTATCACGATCTTGGGTCTGCTTCGTATTTGCTGGGTGGCTGGATTCCTTCTGTTTTACTTTTTCTCCTTGTCTTCCTTTACTTGTGAATCTGTAACTCATTGTGCGAAACTTTACCTTTCGGAAGGTCTAGTAGCAGGCTGCTCCTTGGGCTTGTGTTTTTTAACTGTAATTGGCTGTCACAGAAGTGTTAGTCTGGGGATTCCTTTGCAAATCTTAAATCATGTCTGCCTTGCTTTACATGCCTTCAAAACTACTTGGCAGTTTTATGTAATGCAAATTAAGGGCAATTATGTTTCTTTTCTATTTGGGGCAAAATATGTCATTTGGATATCCTTACTGGTTGTGTACTGTGGTCTGAGTGATGCTTTTGAATACCGGTATTGCTGGGATTTAATGTAGACGTTGCATAAGAGAATGAGCTGTGAGAGCTGGGAGGTTTTGATTGCGCTTACGTTAATTGCTGCTTATAGTTTCAGTGTTTAAGAGAAATAGAACAGTCGTAGGTTTTTTGGGAGACTATAAATAACTTTATTCACCAGTTAATGTTAACACTTAGTTTTAAAATGAAACATAAATTTGATGCATATGTAAGATTTAAATACTTAATATCATCTGTGTGCATGTGTGTGTAATATTTTTTATATACTTAACATATTGTAACTTTGACTTTGATTGTGTAATATAAGCCTTTACTGTACCAGGACGGAGTGGGTTAACAAAAGCAGTATTTTTTTGTTTATAATAGAGGCTTTGAAATAAATTGCAAAATGCTGTGTGTAGTAAGGAATAATGTGCACAGACAGTGTGTATTAGTAGTCTTGATTTGCTCACTCAGATTCAGAACAAAATTGGAAACATCTTTGAGAAAGTATCTTATTTTTTGCCTCTTTGGACATTATGTCTAGAACTTTTCTTATTAGTCTGATTGTATGACAGATGCACTGGATTTTCTAGTTTTAGCTGAGTGATTTTTCAATTTTTTTTTTTTTTTGGTCGTTTATATTTTTGGGAGCAGAAGAATTGTGTAAAACATTTTCTAGATATTGTTCAACTTTTGTTTGTAAAATAAAACATACCTCTTTGAAGCTGCCATCCCTCCTCCTGTATTTTCATCTTTATCCTCAGCTTTCCCAGTATGAAACTGGCCAGGGGTGATATGAGAGGAGTGGCTGGAGGTGTGGGTGGAGAGCAGGTTCTCGGTTTTGTGGGGATGGAGAGAAAACGGGAAAGGAGATTTCAGTAAAAATTACAGATTGTGTTTTGATTTTTATTGCATATTTATCAAAGCAACATAAAACCCTGTTCATAAAAACTATTTTCATAATATTTACTGTAAGGTAAAGGACATTGTTTTTTATTTAATACTTTGAAAGTTATTAGATATTTCCAAAGTTATAGAATTCTGGCATAAAATGAACAAGGAGTATTCTGCAAATCGCTCATCTCATATAGAAGTAAGGGAGGGTGATATTTAATTCTCCTAATGATGGATTGCTTTTATTTCTTTGTATTTTCACAGCATGGTTAATAACATCAATGGAAAAAAAAGTATAAAGATGATGGAGAGAATGGTAATTTTCTCATCTAAACAAAATATGTTTGTGTGCATTACAGTTTTAATCAACTTTTGATGCAGCAAAAGCTCTTGGAGGCTGCCGCCTCCGGTACTTGTAGAACTCTCAATTGTAAGCAAAATGTTGCTTCAACTACAGTTGCATTGAAGATATTTATCAACTTTTATTTGATGGTAGATAGATTCACTATTTCTATCTAATACATAACTCTTGATGTTAAATACTTGTTTGCATTCATATGAATGTAGCTGTTTGATTATTTTTTTTAAACTCCAGAATATGTTCTTAGTCACATTTTTAATATTGGGATACTGAACTTCCTACAGAACTCTGAATTTTAAAATTTACTGCATTGAAATACTGTCCTCAGGCTTTCTCTGGAATGGCTTTTTAAGGCTTTCAGTTGTGTACGCAGAGTTATTCTCCGAGTTTGTGACTGTGTTTTGATATGATACCTTTATAAGGTTACTTTTTTTTTACTGTACATACTTCTTCACCTGTGCTGTCAAGATCAAGACCACTACAGTGAAGCCTTCATCTAGTCAGGCAAAATCCAATAAAAGCAGAAAAACAAACAGCTTAACTGAGCAACCTAGATGTAGTTTGCAGAAAGTGTCCCTGAAAAAAGTGCTAGTTTTTTAATACAGAGATATTATAAAGCTCAACTTTACGCAGACCTGATACCTGTGAAACTGATGGTCTTGCAGTGTGCTGCAGACGCATGCATCCTGAAAATGCACTGTATAAACCAGTGTCTTGATGCCTGACTTAACGCTCGACAGTCTTTTGTTTAAAAGGTGGATCTACAAAAATCAAAGTTAACGTATGTGTTCCATAGGGGATGCTTTAAGTCACAATTACACTTACAAAGGAAGTATTATGCTGAGGAATTTCTCTGGTAAACTACGAGCTTGATCTTTGACGACAAATGAAATCTTACTTAAAGTCAGTTGTAATGCAACACTAAAAGATAATTACATCTTTCACTTTTTCTGAAATGTGTTTTGAAACTTTTAAGCCACGCTTTATTTCCAAACATTTTCCCTTATGTCACTCAAAGTTCATACAGCATATAAACAGTATGAGACCCTGCTGAAAGTTTATTTGTACTTAAATGTTTGTTTCTATGCTACAGCTACAGAGATATACATCTTTTGCTTAAAGCAGTATGATGACAAACTTGTCCAATGGCACTTTATATTTTTATATTGCACTTATATTTTACAATATATGCTATAAGAACACACTGATTAAAATACAGAAATTCCTACTGCAGCCTCCTCAGAGGCAGGTATTAATTGTAGGTGTTAATAATGCATCTGTTTCCACTAGAATAATTTTTTTTTTTTTTTTTTAAGGAGTAAAACTTCTCTCCTTGGCTGTGTTTTTCATAACTTAAATAAATTATAATTTTTAGAAGGGTAGTACTATGTTTTCTGATGGTTCTTAGTTAATATATTTAAAATGCAGTTTGATGTAAAATATGTGCACATTTTATGGACCTTTTGTTGGTAGACTTGGGTATCTTAGACTTCTAATTTCCAACATCTCTGCAACAGCTTCAAGTGTGCTGATATCACATATATACTTATCTGTTAAAGCAAAGGCTAAAACTGCCTGTTAATTAAAAAAAAAATTGCAACAGCCAGATTATTTTAGCGGTCTGTATTTTAAAATGCTACTACTGGGTGTCTGCAAGGAGTAGCATTGAACATCTGAGCTTTACTGCTGCTTTTTTATGATGACTTTCTATTCTCTGCCTTATAACCTTTTTCTAAATGAGATACGGTTTGAAGTAGACAGTGCCTGGGACCACTAAGAATATAGAGGGGGGAAAACAAGCTGTTACGTTTCTAGTATCAACAAATGTTGTCTGCTCTCTGTACAGTGGAATCAGGCTACTGAAAATTAAATTAAACCTTAAACTGAACTGTTATTTAAATTAAAAGGGTGGTGGTAATCTGTTAACCGGTGAGTACACCATATAATAGCACGTAATAATAAATTGTTTTCATTCATCTCAAGTTGCCAGCTCTCTCACTTCTTCATAGAATAGAAAAGATATTCTCCGGTGAAATAATCTAACCCCTGATCAGGCTTTGAATAAAGGGCTACCTCTTAGTGGTCTGATGTGTCTCATCTTGGTCATTTTTGCTGCTTAGACATTTTTTTTTCTGACAAGCGTTACTGTTCTTGTGTTCCTCAAATGCATGTCTTGTCGACTGTACAGTAATTGAGAAAAAAAGCCCGTTTGATTAGATGCACACATTGTAAACAGTCGATATATGGTGTTTAAGATCATCCTAACCTTCTAGCTATTTTCTCCTGTCTGTTCTTTTTTTCTTTTTTCTTTCCTTTTTTTTTTTTTTTAAAGTCAACTTGCAGAAAATATGGGAAACTTGTCTCATATAACAGCTGAGGATGTGGCTAGGTTAAGGCAGGAAACTGCTACCCACAATGCAATGTTACATACACTACCACTTAATAAAATTTATTTCAAACATGCTACTGACAAAACCAAAGAAAAATAATATCCTAACTATGCTAGTTAGTACACTAAATATATCTAGGGAAAAGTGAAAGTAATCTCTCTAGAGCCTTTCTTGCTTCTAGGGTACAAAGCTACCAGTAGTTAAACCAGAGCAGATCTCGGTAGTTAAAAGCAATGAGCTATTTTTAGAAAATATTCACATTGCTCTGGAAATAATGATTATATGCTTTTTAATAGCAGTTAAAGTTATTTTCTATAGGCAGAATTCAGATAAGCTCTCTCCTTAGATTTTTCTGATCGTCAAAATGTCCTCTTATTTAGTTTTAAAACTGGCAGCTTTTGTTGCTTCATCCCGTTTTCACTGAATCTTACCTTTACTGTAGCCAAGCAGCCCTTCGCCTCTCCTTCCCACTTAATCGTTTGTAGGTTGGTGTGAAAATATTTTCCGTGTCATATGTGGGAATGGAACTGAGAAGAGGAAAGTTCATCTGCCTAGGTTATATGAAGATCTAAGGGTTCTAGTTGTTTTATTTGATTGCCTGCAATTTTGAAGAGTGTAATAATGTGTGAGAGGTAATTAAATTTAGATAACTTCTAAGGTGAATTTATTAGTCCTGAATCTTCAGTGAGTATTTTCAAATATGAGAGAGAGATACGTATGAAGTCGCTGATGCTGCGCTGCCATAAATGTCCTGAAAGTCTTGTTCTAGATAGATTCTTCTTTCTGTTTGTTTTTAAATGCACGTATATCGAGGGTGATCCTCTTACAGAACATTTCTGAAGCGTTTGCCTCTATAGTTAGAGAACACTTATCAAGAACAGCTGCTGGAGTGCTGTGGATCCTATCCATGGACTCATGGTGGTCTGCTGAACAACGTTCTTCAAGTTTGACAGGTGAGACAGAGACTCTCCAGTGCCACTGCTTTTGGATGAATCTAGCTGTGGTCGGAGAAAGTGCATCTTGCCAAAATATATGGGTAAGACCACACACAGTCTTTAAAATAGTTATTGTAAGCTTATTTTTAGGCAATATATGTCTTGACAGTTCTTTTATTTGCATGCCAGTTTCACTGCTGCTTATAGATTTTTCATTTATTTTAGTAATGGCAATTGCAGATTTAGATCTATGTTTGTAAAGCTTTTGCACAACATTTACTCTGGAAAAATACAGACTTGCTACTGTCAAACCTCAGTTGAGATTAGAGAAGAGATTTTAAAAAATATTAAAGCAGAGTATTTACGCTCTTCAGATTTGGTGTCAGTGTTTTCTTATTAAACCCCATTTTCAGGGGCATAGTTCAGCAATAAAAAATGGCTTCTGGTTTTAAAATTATACCAGTTTCGGTAGCTTCTGTGCTTGTATAAGTCTACAGCAATGTAGATTTAAGACATGAAATTAGTTCAGTAGGTAATATAAACGAAATGTTTTTTTTTTTTTTAAATTGCATAGTTATTAAATACTGAATTTAGAATCTGTATTTGATTTATGTTATAATTCCTGGACAGTATTTTTCATGTGTATTTTAATGTGTAGAATATTCTTTGCATTCTAAGTGCCTGCTTCAACGATTGGCTCCATAACGTGTCTTTAAAATATTGTATGTTTAACTGACAGTAGAGAAGGGGGTTGTACCCTGTAGAATTTCTGAGTAAACAATACCCATTCGGTAACTTTCAGAACAGATGTTTTTTAAATACCCCAGGAGAAATTAAATATAATACTGCAATGGAATATCATAAACCATTCATTGGGTAGTGATGCTTTAAAGTTATCGATTTGTAACGACATGTTTTTTTCCCCTATTTCTCTATTTTCCAGATTATCTTGCATAATTAATGCGTGACTGTTTCTCAACAAAACGTTACTCATTTTTTATTACTTCACATTGCATAGTCCTGTTGTTTATAGCAGTGGACTTTACAGACAATTAAGGAAATAGTCACTGCCCTGAGGAGTATACAATTAAATATATGCAGCTAGCCATTTCATAAAAGTATGAAAAAGAGGGAGGGGGAAAAACCCCGTATAATGAACTGTAATAAAAATGAGTGATTTGAAGAATTTCATGGAGAAGGTAGAGTGGTTGGTTTTAATTTTATTATTAACTTTCTCCCCATATTCTAGTATGAAGAGTGTTAGTCATTGTGTGCAATTGGCTGGTCTTGTTATCCGCTTGAACCTGAAGGAGTTGCCTGATAGATCATCACCGTTGCTTCTCTATATTTTTGGGGAAAAATGCCCAACCTTGTATGATTTCCCTATGCAGTGAATGCAAGTTGAAATATTTCTATGCTGTTCATGATGTTTACATGAGTTTGAGATCCTCAGTCCTGTAAATAGTATTTTTTTAGGAAAAAAAAATAATAGTAAAATGAGGTAGTTTCATTCTTTCTCCCATTTACCTCTCCACATCCTTTTTTCTTTCTTTAAAGTATTTAGTACCTGGATCTAAATATTTCTTTTCCATAGCTTGTCAACAGTCTAAGCTTTGCCTTGTAATTAAAAATATATTGTGGTTTTTTGTTGGAGAAGAGATCTGAAGATCATTCATGAGAGAGAGAGTTGAAAAGAGGATGAGAGGGGAATGGAAGGAATAAAATTGGAAGGAGGAGAGTTAGAAAAAAAATCTTGTTGTGTTTTAATGAGTTTCTGTTTTAACAGTATGGCTCCCATTTTGTAGAGAAGGAATACTGATGGGGAGAAGAAATGAAGAAACTGAAACAGGATGAAGAACAAAAACCATACACCCCTTCTCATGGTGACAACACACGTAGGAGAAAACTCCCGTCCGATCTCCCAGGCAGTGTGAAACCCAGTTTGTTCTGAAACAGCCAGTTTGGATACTGGGAGCAGCCTGCCTATGTTCAGTGTGGTGTTGAGCTCGTTTGGAGTAAATGGGCCGTCTCTGCATAGCACTTAAAATAGCCCCTATAGGCCTGCCTAAAGAATAATAAAAGAGAATCAAACTTAAGTGAGGTTGGGAAGAGGATGGGAGACGTTTGTATTTAATTTCAAACACCCCACGTGTTCTGCGCTAGGGAGTTGGGTGGCTGGTTTGTCACCTCTGCAAGAGAAAGCAGACAGTATTTGTAGATGGTTCATCCACCGATGTTCAGATAAGCAGGTCTCAATTCTCTTTAAGATATTCTTTTGTCATGCTCTGAGTAATAGACTGCTTAATAACTGAATAGCAGTAATTAAGAAAAAAAAAAAGTATTATAATCATTCCTTCCATTCATACCTCCTCCTCTGACCTTCCAACCCCAAATGTGAGGAAGGAGAGCTGGGTTTTGAGAGAGACCCTGTGGTTTGATTGCCAGAATCCAGACCCATAACTTCTAAGATAAATAATGCAAGCTTTGAGGAAATGTTCTGTGTAAATAAGACAGTGAGTGTGTTATTTTCTTAATACTTAGATATTTTATTACTTTAACCATTTATTTCTGTTCTGTTTAGATCGAAAAATAATCATTTAAGAAGATACACCACTGTGTCTACTTACTAGCTCCGTGAGGGACATGTCTAGGAGGCACCCAAACCAATTAGCTCTGCGGAGAATTGATGGTTGGTTGAACAGGGTGATTTTTACTTAGAGACCCAGCCTATAATCAAAGTGAATTTGTTAATGTTTCCCTTCCAAGAGGAAATGCAGGTTCTGGGTCTGCCAGAACATACTGTGAGGCATCAAAGGTGCTGAGCAGGATGAAATCCTGCATTTTGGCAGAAAAAGACGATAGTGGACGGTGTAGAGACTCTTGGGTATTAATGGGCACTTAGTTCCAAAAGTGATTTGGGTACTGTATGGTCAAATTCCTTGTTAGTGATTGGAGTAGGAATATGTTTGTGATTGGAATTGGAGTATGTTGGAACAGGAGCACTGAAAACCAGTTTTGTTGGAAAATTCAGCAATGTAATCAAAAATTAATCCAGTTAGAAAAATAAATAGTGTTCTCTAGTGTTTTCTAATTTCCTTTCCTGACACTATTCTTCTTCTAGAGTGGTGTTTTTTAGTTGTTCTGAGCTGAAAAGACTATGGACTCAAGTTTATCTCTGTCCGATAATTAGTTCAAGAATCAAACAAATCTCTGTTTCACATACTTGCATATCAAAGAGGATGTCAATTGGTTAATATTTGCACAGAGTAATAAAATTTCTTTGTACTTTATAAGCTTGGTATTTTAAAGAAAGCTGTATTTTTCCAATACCCAAAGGGGGCCTACAGGAGAAATGGGGAGGGACTCTTTATCAGGGAGTAGAGTGACAGGACGAGGGGTAATGGTTTTAAATTGAAAGAGGGGAGATGTAGATTAGATATCAGGAAGAAATTCTTTGCTGTGAGGGTGGTGAGACAGTGGAACAGGTTGCCCAGAGAAGCTGTGGCTGCCCCATCCCTGGAGGGGTTCAAGGCCAGGCTGGATGGGGCTTTGAGTGACCTGGTCTGGTGGGAGGTGTCGCTGCCCATGGCAGAGGGATTGGAACTGGATGATCTTTAAGATGCCTTCCAACTCCAACCATTCTGTGATTCTGATTTTAGCAGTGTGGGATCTACATTACAGGTTAATTCCTATAACATTTACTTTGTACCAAAACCCATTAGATGAGGTCAGTTTTAACAGTGACGTTCTCTGTGACCTTCGTCTCCTCTGGATTTCTTTCTCTGTAAAGATGCTGCCAAAGCAGGTCCTTGTAGCCGGTCTTGTTCATCTCTTTGGAGAACCAGTGGGGGACGTACAGATCTTTTTTGTAAAATCAAACAGTGTTTAGGGGAGTTTGCTGCTTTGGCAAAATCCCCAACGCTAAAGGATGTGTGGCTTCTTGTGAGCCGGAGTTTGTTCTCATGGCGTAGGCTTTAAAGGTGGGGGCCCTCAGAAATAATTGTATTTTCTGTAAAGTGTAAAATGAGCTACCCTTTAATCCTCACATTTTATTCCTTTCTGTATAGGTGGATTATATCTTTTATTCTGTTAAAAAGAAACTTCAGCAACTGTTGGCCTTTGAGAATAAGGCAGTGTGCGCATTTTTACTTGGCCATCTTTATCCTGCTTATTATGTGAAACTTGTAATTGTCCTATTTTCAAAGGTTTTTTTTTATTATTTATATTTTTTATGAAAATCTAAATGTTTTCTTGCTTTTTAAGGCCAGTTTTGCCCAGTGTGGGTTTGAAGCAGCTCTGCAGCAGAATGTTTATATTTCAGTTTCAGGGAAAATGATACCAGTCTCTTCAGAAATGGAGTATTTGCAGTAGTAAGTGGCATCTTTACAAGCTAAACATAATGATCAAAGAGTTGAAGAAATAACAAATTTAGTTGTCTTTTGGACAAAATTACAATGGAATAGCATTTGGTTTGTCATTTAGCTTCAGTATGATTTATTTTTCTTCCCTTTTAATTGAAGAACAAATCCAATTCATAACCGAATGCAATTCAATCTTCTCATTTTCTGATGTGGGTAGAAAATATCTGTTTTATCTGTGTATAGGACCTACAGTAATTCAAGCTTATTTTTCCTTGTGAATAACTGAAATAAGCTGAAAGAGTCAGACATTCATTACATGACATTATTATGCCCAGACACTTTTTTAGAATTCATGAATTTTACAGAACACTAATTCTTTGAGTGCTTTCCTTTCAGCTCTCATTAGTAACTATTCCTAGATTGGACATCTGACAGATACACAACTAAAATAGTAAAGAATTTCCACAAGATTGCCTATTAATTTAGAGGTGAAATCTGAAGAACATACAAACAGATCTACTCCCAATTTTTTTCTTTTTTTTTCCCCCCTCTCCCCCCACTCAATCTGTGTTCCTCAGCTAAAAAAGTAAGTTTATTTAAACTCTACAGTAGAAGAATAAGTTGATGAAACTAGCATGGAAATGCTAGAAATAAAGTTTGCAGTGATCCTTAGCACAGCCCCATTGTGTGTGGTACATTAGAATACAGTGTTAATTGATGGCATTTTTTTTTTCCTCCCTAGAACTCCTGACTCATTCTTTGCACTGAACGAATACTGCTCACTTCAGGATTAGTTATTCAGTGATTTTCTTTTTATCCCTCATTGCTCATTGGGTGGCTGACTGCCATCTTTCCTGCACAGTATTCAAACCCTGCTATGAAGAAGAATTACTAAGTTTCATGTGCTCTTTTGTGGCACATGTCACACTATGAGAATATTTAACAATTTTTTTTTCTTCACAGTAACTTTGGGAGGAATGTTCTCTATATATGATGTATAATTTGGTGGAGGTACAAAGAAGAAAATTAGGAAAAATAAAGGATAAATTAAACCCCAAACTTCTCAGTCACTACAGTACACAACTAAGATGTACTTTTATGAAATTGCTTAGTTTTATTTATGCATCTTGATAAGTTTAAAGAGCTCATTTATTTTTCAGTGATGGATCTATAAACTTTTATAGATCAAATATGGTTTAAACAAGGAATGGATAAGGACTGATCACTTCCTAAAATAACTGTTCTCAGTATTTCAGAGGCATAACAGGATCTGATTTCCCAGAAAAATACTGAGTGGTTTTAATCTTGAGCTGGAAAAAAAGCTTCTTTACTACCTGGCCTTGATCCTTCCTCCTAACAAATCTCACCTCTGCGGCGAAGGAGACAGGAGTTCTGTGATAACCAGACCCACAGGATAGTAGTAATTTGCAGCACTCAGTAGTATTACTGCATGTATAGATAGAAAATTCCAGGGTTACACTTAAAGGGGTATTTCTTTTTAGACTTTCATCTTTAATCCTTATGCTTATTGTGTAAGACAACTTTTTAAAGATAAGGGTAAGAATAATAACTGGTTAGTTACTGAATAATTAAGTTTTGGTATATCGATTCTTTTGGGGTCTCTGGTCCATTTTCAGAGAATGGGAGCATGGTTAGATGGAGACTTGTTCTGATCTAGTGTGGTATTTCTTTATCTCATCTATACATAGATAAGCCTCATTGTATATGTTTTCCAAACATAAAATTGGAACTCAACGTGTCCACTTTTATGATCAAGAACATACACAACTTTTTATAGGTTCCAGTGGGTGACTTCATGGAGACCAAATGGTTTCATCATACGTGGTTGTGTTCAGCTCTTAACATGCCTGTAGTCTTATTTAGTTCATTATTGTACTATCTCTACTTTATTTAAATATGGAAAAAAAAAGGTGTTGATAGAAACAGTCTTTATGTAGCATTATTAAATCAAGATCTTTATTAGATATCTATACATAGAAATTTCACTTCAAGCGAAATTTTGTTTTTTGTTGGCTTTGGGCTGGTCACTGGAACTTGGCATGCGTCTGTCTTGGCTTGATTATTCATTTAATTTACCATAAATCAGGAGTAATTATGCTGAAGTTACTGCAGTTGTATGGAGGTAGAAGAGCTGTAAAAAAAGCGGACAGAATGCTATACTGGTAATGGACTGTAGTCTGGTGCTTGAGAGGTGAGTTTAGCTACGGGCTGGACCACAGACTTCTCTTTGAACCTTCAGGAAGTCATATAAGTTTTTCTGGTGTTCTCTTTGTCATCTGTGAAATGGGAATGATAGTTTTGGTTTTTTCTTTTTTTTTTTAAACAACTCTAATAAGGTTAATTTATGTTACTTGAGAGATGCTCAACGTTTGAGGTATGACCAATGATGGAAGGTCATAGGAGTATCAACTCTAAGACTGAGTTTGTCCCTGTGTTCAATAGAGTTTTCAGTGCCCTATAACTGAGAAATAGGGAAGGTTGCCGTATATTTTACCAACATAAGAAGGACATGGACCTGTTGGAGTGAGTCCAGAGGAGGCCATGAAGATGATCTGAGGGCTGGAGCCCCTCTGCTGTTAGGGCAGGCTGAGGGAGTTGGGGTTGTTCAGCCTGGAGAAGGCTTCAGGGAGATGTTATGGTCCCTTTCAGTCCCTAAAGGGGCTCCAGGAGAGACGGGGATGGACTCTTTATAAGGGAGTGTAGTGATAGGAAGAGGGATAATGGTTTTAAACTGAAAAAGGGGAGATTGAGATTAGATCTCAGGAAGAAATTCTTTGCTGTGAGGGTGGTGAGGCACTGGCACAGGTTGCCCAGAGAAGCTGTGGCTGCCCCATCCCTGGAGGTGTTCAAGGCCAGGCTGGATGGGGCTTTGAGCAACCTGGTCTGGTGGGAGGTGTCCCTGCCCAGGGCAGGGGGGTTGGAACTTGATGGTCTTTAAGATCCCCTCCAACCCGAACCATTCTATGATTCTATGATAAAAGTGAAGACTTAACACTACTGAAATAGTTGAAATGCTAAGTAATATTACGATTTTTTTTTTATTTTGTCCACTAGTCAACATTGTAGAATATTTATTTAGTAGAGTATTAGCATCTTTGAACTTATTTAACTCCCTTAATAGAATCTCCTACAACTTTTCTATTGCCAGATTTTCTGATGCATTTCTTCCCACTATCATAGTTAATATCCTGGGAACTGCTTGAGTTGGCGAAAGAAATTGCTTGTGACTTCAGTACTTTCATATTTGTAGATTTATGTTGCTACTGAGCCTGTAACTCCAGGGATTTTTTTAAATTTAAGGAGGGTGCAGAACATAAGCAAGTGTTATACTTAATCCTGTCTATTAAACATCACCGTGGAGTCATCAGAGCACAGTCATTGCCTGTCCCTTGTGCTTTTCTCAGTATAACTTATTGCTTTGTTTAAAAACAGAAAAAAATCAGGCCACTTACAAATCTTCTGTAAAACTAGACATTTCAACCGAGATCAACATTTTGTTGTTCAAAACAGGATAACAGCTGTGACTTTGTAAGCTACTGTTAGTGGTTTTTAGAAGCTAATTTGTCAGCTCACTGGCACGCTGAGCTCATTTGCCGAAAGAAGTTGATGTCATCTCCCATATCGTTCTTTGTCAAAGCTCAGCGTCTCTTTCTTTAACCAGTGAGTCTCAAATAGAACGTTACAGAACGGGGCTGGTTGCCAGTGGCATTAGTTTTCTGTTTATGTAACTTCAATTTAGATCATTCATGGCTTAACACAAAATTCAGTTGTCATGTGAGAGTTGATTACCCCTTTTTTTTTTTTTTTGTATCCTGTATTCCTGATATGTAGCTTCTTTTTGTCTGCTTTGAATAAAAAAATGTGAAGAGCAGAAATGTTTATTATTTTCAAGTAATGCTACTTAATTTATTCAAACAGTAGTCAATGTAGTTTATTATTGCTTCTGCCACATATAGCACAAAATAAGGATTTATTTAATGACTATAGCTATTGATGGAAAATAAGGTTTCTTGGAAGAGTGATTATCAATTAAATGTCAATACTGCACGTTGTTTCAACACAAAACTATTTATAATTTCTGTTGAACATCCTGTCTAAAAAGGAGCTGTGAAACTGCATGTTTTCAGATTCTCTCTTATCGCTAAGTAAGTAATGGCAACATTGGCATAGAATTTGGTGAAACCTCGGTAGTTTTAGTCTTTTAAGTAAATTATCTAGTGGCTTTTTAGTAGTTTCAGTGTCTCAGTAGCTTTACAAAACTGTGGGATATAAAGAAGAGATCCTCTTACAAGATATCAGATAAATAAAAGAAGAAGCATTAAGGGTAGGAATAGTTTGTTTTCCCTCTAGAGCAAAGTTGCTTGCGAGATCTAACCAGGGATCTTGGACAAGTGAGCCTGAGAAAGTTTTTTGGAGGCGGAAATCAAATGCTGATTGTGTGGAGCCACCCAAGGATTTCACAGAACTGAGTGGGTGATAATATAGGTGAGATCTGTTGCTGATAAACCCAAAGTCACGTGCATGAACCCTGTGCTGTTTATTTTCATAGAAAAAGAGCTTTGAGATTCACAGTGGATACCTCTCAAAGCTTAGGGGTTGTCAAAAATTGATTAGATTTTAAAAGAATTGAGAGCATATGAGGAAAACAGTGAGACTAGTAGTTCTGCTCACCCTGTTATAAAAACAATTTTCTAGAATTAGAAAAGAATTGAATTAATTTTGTATAAGGAGAAACTAAGTTGGCAAGGTGCTAAAGCCTGGAAAGAGACAACTGGGAGGGGAATGTGATAGAAATCTAGAATTATGAGCAATGTGGAGAAAGTGAATGGGAGTAATTATTTCCCCTTTTTCATAACAAAAACTAGGGGCACCTAATTAAATTATCACATGGCAGGCTTAAAATGAACACAAGGAAGTAGTTTTTTAACAATGCGTAATTAAATTGTTGAATTCATAAACTGTTTGCCACAAGGTACTGTGGAAGCCAAAAATTATAGTAGCTTAAAAAGGAATAAAAGATGATTGTGGAGGTGAGGTTTATCTATAGCAATAAAACACAGTTGTCTAGTCGTAAACTGAGGCGAAACTTTAGGTCTGTTGGAGGGAAAATCAAATGGGGGCTTTCCCTAAGAGTTCAGTATTGACCTTTATAGAGAGTACTTGGTCTCTGTGCAGATCCCTGTTCTGAAGGTTTGGTTATAGATACGCTAATTACGGTATCCAGATTATAGTGCTGCGTACTGTGTAATGGTGTATTACCATAGCGGGAGAAAAATCACCAGATCTCCAAAGATTTGGTGCTAGTGTGTAAATGAATAACTAGTGTGAAAATCAGGATGCAGAAATTGAAGAACTTTGATTGCTTATGCTTATAAAGGTAAGTAGGCTGCACTTCTGCAGAAGTATTTTCAAACGTATATCGCCTCAGTAGTATTAATTTGATTTGTAATTTATTGGTCATTCAGACATTAATATTTCACTGTGAATTTTTAAAACAATAAGGTATTTTCCAGTTTCATTTTGTCAGGGTAGTCAATCTGAGGTTTTTCAGACGTCGTTGTTCGTTTTCCCTACTTAAATCTCTTCTTTAATTTGTTGACGCTTTTAAGCCTGGTTCTTTGAATGCTGATATTTTGTGCTCCTGTTGTTGATCATCTTCATGATTTTGCTGGGTCTTTCTGGAAGAACTGGCCTATTGAAAGTTATATGACTACACTCAATAGCTGTATGTATCGTAAAAGTGAGGCTTCGAATGGGAAAGGGATTATCACTTAGAAATGCCTGGAAAATGCTGGTTTTACTAATCTACACCTTACTCTTGTAGTCCTTGCCTGAAGGAAGTAGCCTCACTGAAAGCTGTAGTATTAAGACTACTGAAATTCTATTCGTTGTTTATCTAAAATGACTGAATTTTGAGAGGGAATCATGTGCGTATTTGCTATTATCCTGTTTATTTCCTAAAAGTATGCTTTGATGAAAGCCTTTGGGCATGAATTTGGTTCCATTTTATCCTTAGGTACAAACAAAATTAAGCCTTAAGATGTGCTTACCAACAAAAAAGCTCCAGAAAGTTTCAAAATACAACATTATAGATGCTAATTTATTGTAAATCTTAACATGATAGGCGGACAAAATACACTGAAACCATAATTTGTATATCTGCTATTAAAACTTATTTGAGATTATATTTTTTTTTTAATTTCAGTTTTGAATCCAGCATTTATCATCTTAGATTTCAGCCAAGCTTTTATGTATGTTTGAGGGTGAACTTTATACATCTTTTTATAGATCAGAAGCACAAAATGTTATCACGCTGCCATCTGGACTGATTTATCCTTATATTGTCGCAGTTTTATGATTATTATATTCGAACACTTAATGTTTTCTTTTTCAAACATTTCAACACAGTGGACTAGTAAATCAGAATTTCCTTTTGAAAGATTGATTGGTGCAAATGTATCTAATCACATCCGAAGTCTATTCAGAGCTCTATTCAAAAGTGCCAATACTGTGTTTTTGGATTACAGAAGGACCACACATATTGTATGTGGTTCTTTAATGGTTGCGTAAAACTCAGTCCTGTGTTCCCTGAATCCTGATTATTTCCAGAGGTAGTAGGTAAAAATTTCTAACTTCCCCTTCCTCTTTCTCTATACATTAAAGAGTTTTGTGAGGTAGCAGTTTTGTGGCCTGACTGTTGATTTCTGCATCGCCATGTGATTATTTACAAGCCTACGCCTCTATCTGTGTGATAACAAGGTAATTGAGCTGTTTCTCCTATCTATATTTCTTAGATTTATTATGGAGTATCTGTTGTAAGGAGTGCTGAACCGTAGATGTCTTTCTCCACCTCCTGCCTGCAAACCCCCCCATCCCAAAAAACATTTTAAGGCGGTCTGCTGATTTTTCTTTTCAAGTAACACTGAAAATTCAGATCGGCAATTGGCAAGTGTATTTTTACATTTTGAGAAATTACTTTACAGGGCTGGCTGGTAGGATGAAGTTTTTGTTGTTTGACAATCTTTTGGGGGGTAGCCCACACCGTGTACCTGCTTGTGCCTCTGTACATGCGGCAAAAGTTGGACAGGCACTACAGTGTGACTTAAGACATCATTTGAGGTGAAATTATTATATTTTTCTTGTTTAAAAGGAAAATTTATTTTGATGCATAAACTTTATGGACCTTTTAAGTGTCTAATGTTACTGTAATAGTATAAAACTAGTTAAAAAAACCAACCAAACAAAGAAAACCCCAAATGCAACCCCCTCAAGTAGCAAATTCATTTTGATTTTTGCCAAAATGCCACTACATTTCTTTATTTGTTTAATGTTATAGCAGTGTGAATAGTTTGAAAGCAAGTAAAACTGAAAACACTGTAGCCAGATGTACTCTCTAATCTCTGGAAAAGCCTGGAATGTGAGTTGAGCAAGACAAGTAGCATAACATGTAGATATGTGTGGCATCATTAGCAGTTTCAAGTTAGTATCATGCAAATATATATTTTTTTTTCAGAAGTAGCAAGAAAATAGCTTTTTAAAAATGTAAACAAAGATTAAACATTCCTCCTGTTTAATCAGGAGGAATTTTTGGCTTGTTATGACAAACCAACATTGAGTCTCTTGTTCATGTATTTCAGTATTTTGTCTATAGCAGTGGCCAGAATTGGTTATTGAAGAAAAAAAGTATAAGAATTGTGAAAGAGGAGAGCTGTGCAATAGCCTGCTCATATGGGGAGAGAAGAAAACCACCGACCATCAGTTAGTGATTTAAGTTTGTGAAATACAAGCGTATTTCACAAGTTATATTTAAAAAGAATTTAGGAATTTTTAAGTTCAACTTTAACTTGAGGTATTGTCTTGTTATGGCCATCGACATGTTTTAGAGAAGGATGAAAGAAACTTTGCAGAAGATACATGGGATAATCAACTTTCTGAGAAGGTCTCATTGTAATCCTTAATACTCAGATAAAATTTTAAACCTCAGATTGTGAGGTTTGCATTTCTTTCAAAACATATTTGAAAACTAGTTCTCAGGGACCCAAGACATGTTTGAGTATTAACGGGTAATTGTTGTCCATGTAAGCATTCAGTTATAAAACCATTGAGCAAGTTATTCCATGCGCTTATTTTTCTTGATATTTGAGTCCTACTTTTCTCTTGTCCAGGAGCTCCAGCTCTAGTCTTGCCTACTTTGATTTGACAAGGCAACTGGATCAAAGCTGATTTAAAGGTCTTTTCTTTAAACAACATTTTATTTTTACAAAACTTCTGCATCACTATTACCCCTTTGTTCATTGGCCCGTTTCAGCAACATTTGACCAAATTAAGAGGGATGAGGGTGATAGATACGTGGTCAGTGCAGTTGTGTAAGTTTTGTTCCTTAACAATACAAGCAGTGCTGCAGAGGGATGCTCAAAGACTGAGAAGTTTATCTTACCATTTTAAATAGCAACTGTACTTAATATTGGTTGATGTTACACTTGTAAGGCAGGTTAGTAGAAATCGTAGTGTCTCATTTTTTCTGAAGCTGCCCTTTGCTTATCTTTCTGTCCTTGTCTCTTCTGTGCTTGTCTTTCTTGTTGTCCTCAACATCAGTGACTGCAAATGAGTTATACAATGTAAGTATATTTTGTGGGAAGATTATTTTTTTTTAATTAGTGGATAATCTGAGAGTTGGGCTACGTTCTGGAAGCATTTCTGTTGTTTGGAACTCAACTTCGAGGGAGTGAAGAGGCTCCATGAAGTCTTTCTGCTTTCCATCAGGGCCATGACGTACGGGTGGTGCGTGATGATTCACTATCTCGTGGGTTTGGTGGTAGCGTCGAATGATTCTACACTGAGAGGGACTAGCTCTGTAACCCCTCTCCTCATGACTTAGGGCACTTACATCTCATGTTGATTGAATTATTGAGTATTTTACCTGCTACAGGAATAAACGATCCCAGTTGTTTCAGATTGATACCAACTAAGTGAGAGATTTACTTTAAAGGCCTATGCTGTTTTCAGTAATAAAAACATCCCCAGCTCAATAGATTTGGTTGTGAGTTCCAACAGAAAAGTCTTGTGTGTAAGGGCAGAACTGAGCTCAGTCTTTCCACTGGATAAAGAGAAAGGTTTATCATGTTTCCCCTCTGAATCCTTCTGTTACCCAGAATACTTTAACGCCCTAGAGCTGGAAAAGAGCTTTAAAAATACTAGGGCAGTTCTGGTTCCTTTCTTGGTCTGTTGGAGAAGACTTGTCACTGCCTTTGAGTTTCAGTAAAATGCACATCTGAACCTTGCTCATTCTCATTACAGCATTCCCTGGGTAAAGGATGGGTCTTGTTGAAGTGCATGTCCCTCCTTGGTGGCAAACCTCTCGTTGATGGTGGGAACTTCTGTTGTAACTCTACGTAGATATTGTCATTTTTGCGGCGTTACCCAGGCGTAAATCTTATCTTCCTGTTCATTTGTGGCTCATTCGTTGTTGCAAGAGGGATTTATTTCACCTGAAAGAGTAAGCATAACCTTTGTATCTATAGCCAGCAGAGAGAAATAAGTGATTTTTAGTTAGCGATTCACTTGAAAATAAATGTCTAAAATCAGCCAGGTGAATCATAACATGTTCCTCTCCACTGCCTTTGGAGGAGGCATTGGCTGACTCAGCCATAGACACTTGGTCCCCTCGGAAACGTCATCCTTCACCCATCGGGTAAGTATTTCATACTCAAACTGATGGAGAACAGGGCCATGAAATGTGGTCTCTTACTTTGATGTTACTGTAGGTGTTCAAGACCAGGCTGGATGGGGCTTTGAGCAACCTGGTCTGGTGGGAGGTGTCCCTGCCCATGGCATTGGGGATTGGAACTGGATGATTTTTAAGGTCCCTTCCAACCCAAACCAATCTATGATTTTACTGTCAGAATCTTTGCCATAAATGCGTGCTGCTGTACTTGTTGCACAGTGTATGTCCCTGGGGCAGGTCTTTAAAGTGTTTTTCCATTGTTTTGTGTGGATGGTGTAAAATACAGTTGTTATTGACATCAAAGCTGCTATTCTGCGTAGCTGGACCTAAATCTCAGATATGTGGGTTTTTTTCTTCTTTTTAAACATTCTGATTTAAATTTTTATTTTTCTTAGAGGACAACCACTTTATTATGGTCTAGTTAAAATTGACTGTATACTTGTTACATTTCTGTATAATGTTTGTATCATTTTTGATTTCATTAGGGCAAGCTTTTTCATCTTTCTTTTTCCTTCAGTAATTAAAAAAAAACCCCAAAGGAACAGAAACAATCCATTCTAAGGTCTTATATGACGTTTATCACATTTCGTCTTTGAAACAGTTCCTGCATTCACTTTTATAAATCAGCTTGTGGAAACAATTCGGCGAGGCTTGGCTGGATAATCTCCTGTAGGTACTGAGTCTGTGAGAGCAGCCCTTTAGAGAGACTCTCCCTCCGACAAAGAAACTACACCTGACTTTAAACTGGTTAATTGGAACTTCTGATTTCGGGATCAGACCCTAGGTTCTTTGAAATCTTGGGAGAATTTAATATTAGTGACACTATTATTGACTGCAGCTGCAGTTTAATGTAGTCTCTGAGCTCAAGGAAATAACTTACCTTTCCTGTTAAATCTATCCTCGCTGTGTGTGTGTGGATGGTACGTGCCCTGTTTCCCAGGCTTGTGATTTAGATGACATCTTCAATTTCTCTGACATTTACCTCAGAGCAATTATGGCATATCTTGCTGTTAAACAATTTGCAAGATAACAGTATTTTCTTCAAACTTTTAAATCAAAGTTCAATGCCATGTGATTTATGTTAATTAACTCTGAAATAAGTAGATTTTTTTTTTTCCCTTTGGCATGGGAACTCCTGTGGAAATAATGTCTGCGCAGTTTCTTTATGCTCCGTGACTGGGGCATGTAGGTAATCTGTGATAATAGAGCTAAAAGGCCTTTCAAAGAGGAATGAAAATGATATGTAAAATAAAACGCATAATCTCAGTTCATTTTTGTGAGTGGATAATACTTAGAAAGAGAAATTTTTTTAATGCAGGTATTTGTTTTTTTCTGAATTACTATTTCAAGTTGACTTTCATTTGCAGTGAGGGATGTAGAGAGGCATCTCAGTAGCAATTGCAATGGTGAACATATATATTCTCACCACCCTACTTGTGTTTGTATTGGTTTCAGAAATTTTATTTCTCCTGATAAAAAAATAGAAAACGGTTAATGTTAAATATTTTATCATTTAAGGTTGAGCTAAAATAATGATACAAGTGAATCTTTGCTCTAAGCTTTGAAGAATATTGTTGAAAAGCAGGAAATTCGTATCAGGGCAACTTACAATAAAGTTAATCAACAGAGTTGCATTCTGTTTAATGGAAAGGTTCTGTTGAGTTGTTCTCAGCCAAAGCTGAGAGCAATCACTAGACTCTGTGCTGCTCAAAAGGACTGATTTTTTTTTTTTTCTTTTTTTTTTTTCTTTTTTCTAAAGAGGAGGTTCATGTGGACTGAATTCCCTTTTACAAAATGGGCATGTTTCCCAGGGAAAACATGATACTTCTTCACTAATCAGGATGGAGCCTTATTCTGCAATGGGACCTACATTTTGGTCTTTTCGCCACATCATTGCTGTTTTCTACATGGACAAAAATAGATATAGAGTAAACCAACCCAAAAAGTCAATTATAGGGTTTTATAGTGATGTACTGTGAAAAATTTGGTCATGTTTTTCATTATACAAAATGTTCTTTCCGAAGACGTAAACAGAAAAAAGCACATATGTTTGATTTTAAAAATAACTTTGCTTAGCTGTTTAAAAATGCTGGAGACATTTTGGATAGTTCTAAATGATCAGCATCGTAATTATATGATAAAACTTCTGTGTAAAGACCTATCTGGTTTATAATTATTTAACTGTTGGGATTTGGGGGTTCAAGAGGTATACTTTGAAAAATTTCTCATATGTATCTGAAAAGTCTGATTTATTCATCTTCCTCTCCTCTCTAATCAGGAAGTAACTGTTAAATCTGTGATGTCAGTTTAGGGGGAATGATTTAATTTAAAAAGTATTAACATGTGAAAGAAATATTGGAATGAATGAAAACAGTTTGGTCCACTGACATTTAAACCAGTGATTATCCCGGGATGGCGTAGTGTAGGAGAGATGCTGAAGTAATAACTACAATTACGGTATCAAAGCAATAAAAAATTAATATGTAATAATAGAATTATAAACAAAAGCCACATTTTTCAGTTGCGGGTGCCTGAAGTTCAATAGATAAATCCATATTTGGACATTACAGAAATGCAGTGGGATTTTGGTAGGTGTCGGGCTCGGGCACTTCGCGTTGTTTTCATGGCAAATTGCAAAAGCTCAGCACTTCTGCAAATGAGTCCAAATCCATTTAGGTTTCTGTATATGGACACTAATATTTGAAAAATGAGAAGGATGTAAAGATGTGAAGAGTTACGCAAGTGAGCATAAGTACTTTTTGAAGAATAAATGCTGGTGGGTTTTTCAGATAGCTTAATTTAATTTGTTAGATTTAATTCTTGTTAGATTTAATTTGAGCCTGATCCACTTCTTAATAAATTTAGTGGGAACTTTTGAAACCTTTGTTTATATGTTCATTGCTAACATGTTTTCCGACTAAATTTGCCTGTTGTTTTGCTTGACACTTAAGCCAAGTAAACAATTGCTTACTTAGTTTTACATGAAAACACCCTTTAATCTTATTCCTTAAAGAAAAAATAATTAATAAAAATTCCTATTCCTTGAGATTACTACATACACCAAAATGATCAAATGCATAATGTAATAATAGGGATACTACTAAGTTGGTTATTAATTTTTTTTTTATGATTTCTAAGCAGTCTGTTTCCAGTTTGAAAATACTTTGTGTTTCCAGTACAGTGACCGTAGTCAAAGAGTTCCTGTACATGTCCGCAGTTCTTGTCGCCTCTGTGATGTCCTCCTGCTCCTCTCCGTTGTCAGTCTGCATCATCTTTCTTATTTCTCCACAAAGCTGACCTTACCACCACCTTTTCAGTTAGTTGCCATATTTACGAGGTGCTCCCTTTGCATGTTCTGGGTAACCCAATACGTCTTTCCTCCTACATATTTCCTCTGTACAGTTTGATTTCCCCAAGTGATACCGTATTTCACTTCCTTAAACTTCAGTATCATATTAATTCTGAATGTCTTCTAATTAATCCGTGGATCTTTCAGGCTTCCTTACGCTCTAACTCAGCCATTGAACGTGCCTTCAGTTTGTGCATTTAAAGACAAAAAGAGTTCTTTATCTTATCTGTTCTAACCTATTATGTCAGTTCTCCCTGTTAAAAAGTACTTCCACCAAAAATCTTTAGTGAATGTTTGACTCCAATTTGTCTTCCAAAGTGTAATCCATATTAGATTTAAAACATGAAAAGATAATGAATCTACTATGTCTCTTGGTATTCTGTTTAGTTAATTACTCAATCACTCAAGTAGTAGTTATATTATGTCAAATTTGAGTGTATCTGGTGTTGTTTTCTGTTCACTTTGGCTGTCTCCACTCTTTCATGCATCTTCCTCCAGGAATTATATTTTGATTAGGATATTGAGTCACCTTTTGACGTTTTTTTTTTACTAAGCTAGACAAGTTGGATTCTCTCTGTTTTTTGCAATATTTTCTAGTCAATAACATGTCTTTTATCTTTTAAAACTGGATCCTGGTACTGGGCACACAATTTTAATATCTGTATCACAATTGAGGCACAGAGAGGTGAAATAACTCTGCGGTCTTACATCTGGTGATCTCATTAAACATTTTTGACTTACTGGAGTGGGGACTCCTGTTAAATTGAGTATCTGCTCTAAATCTTACCTCCTTTTCAGTGTTGTCTTCTGGAGTGTTGTCCATTTTGCAGTGTGTATTTTTCTCTAAAGTAGGTAGCTTTACTTTGAGATACATATATCCAATTGTATTTAGATAAACCACATCATGTTAAATGACTTTACTCTCTGTACTGGAAGGTGCTGGGATGGTGTCCCATTGTGGGGCCGATGTGGACCTGGGGAAAGGTGAGACGGTGAGCAGCTGTAGGGGTGTTTAGCTGTTGTCTGGGGTCAACCCACCAATCTCCTAATTTATAACCCTTGCAGAGGTTGAAACAGGTGCATGGACTTGTGTAGATGAAGCAGGGCGAGAGAGAGGATATAGGAGAGCAGAAGTTGATGGAAGAGTTGAAGAATGGAAAAGAAGGCTGAATGGAAAGGAAGAAAGGGGAATAAAACGTGAAGGAAAAAGCAGAAGGTAAAAAATGAGAGGTGGAGAAGGGACCTCTAAACGCAGTCAAAGTTGCCTCATACTTCAGCAAAAAAAAGACCAGAATGCGATGAGGAGGATTCAGTTGCAGCGTTCCTGAAAACTCTAATGAGAACAGAGATATTTAATTTTTATTTTTTTTTTTAACTGGGTTGTTTAAGTTGTCTCAGAAGTAGAACTGCATGAGAGGACCTTGGGGTCAAGGTGGTTCAGGAATTCCAAGGGCAAAATAAATTATTCTGATGTATGCCTGTACATATCACTCCTGGGCTTAATGGAATCAAATTGTGGTTACAATAAAAGGAACTTTGTTTACGTTCTCTGGATCCATTTTATGTAGTAAAACTTAAGTAATATTTCTTTTATAGGGATCATCACAAACTTGAGAACAGGGCCCAGCAATGGAATGCAACAAAAAAGAGAGTGTGACTAAAGTATCGATGAAATTCACTGTTAAGTCTTTACTTGACTTCTAAATTGCCATAAAACTTCAAGTTTTGAATCACAGCTGCATTCACTAATACTATAAGTTAGCCTGGCCACCTGCCTTAATATCAAACTTTCTTTCAGGAAAAGAAAACATTTTCAGATTTCGGATTGCTGGAGAAGGTCAACAAATCTTTATGTTTTGGTTCATAAATGCGTTTCTTTGTGACCAGAAAGTAGGCTTCAGACGGTGTACAGCATAGAATTAATTTACATTATTCCATTTGTATTTTATACAAGCGAGAGGATGCATTTTGATGCTGCATTTGAACTGGATGAGAGATTATACATTATCTAGAGGTGATTACCCTTGTTTCTAGCTCTTTGAAATACTTTTCTTGTTACCATGATGAGAGGTTGGGCCTATAGGTAGAATTGGTGTTAGCGTGGAAATGAATTTTAGAATGACGCATCCAGTTACATGTGCCTACATTTTTATGTAAAAACATGTAATGGCTGTAACGTTAATGGAATGTCAGAGCAAAAACAAGGTGTAAATCACTAGAGAAGACCTTTTCAGGGTGGCATCTTGCTGTAAGAAAGTGTTCTTGTCGAGAAAGAAAAAAACTAGGAGGGTGAGATAAGGCTCTCTAAGTATGGCCACTTTCTCTCTGCTACTGGAAAGTACGTTCTTTTCTGATGCTTCCTGAGCAACATCATCTTCTTGTGTGACCTCTAATATTTTCTAAGCTCTGTTTTTTTTTTTTTTTCTTATTTTGAAATTCCTCTGTACTGCCACAAATTAATCATTCTCTATCATTTGTTTTCTAGTTTGGATAATTCTTGGCTTTATAAGTAGATACTTTGTATTGCCACCATTGACCTTGTTTTACTCTTGCACCTTGGATTTGTGATCCATGAACCAGAACACAGTTATTTGGATCTCTGAAGAGCAAAACTCCATCCTGTTACTGTCTAAAAGTAAGGTGAGGTAAAAGAGGTTGATCCAGATAAGTAAACTCAAATACAAACAATTCATACCTCTGTGTTTTACTGTCTGATCTATGGCAGAGAGGAGGAACCCTCTGCTGGATCATTCATATGGCGTTCCTTGGGATAAAGGGTATCTCATGAGTTGTTTCTCTGCTGAGAGTGTGGGTCATTTAATGTTAATGTAAATACAGATATCTAACGTTTATCTACCGACGTTTGGGTAGATGAACCATAACATTTAAATAAATGGATAAAGAGCAATGCCTGCCCCTCCCTTAGCGTTGGGGGTTCTGTTATTGGATCTCTCTTCTCTGTCTAGCTCCTCATTTTTTTGTTTTAACCTAAACTATAGAAGGACTTCATTTTATTTGGGTCTTTTTAATAAGAAGTTAATGAGCTTGTAGTTCACAAGTCATTAAGGAGAGGCTGGCAGATAGACCTTAGGATAATATAAACATGTTTATCATCTGTCTTCATAGAAAACTAGGCTGAAGATGTTGAAGGTGTAAATCAATACTAATTTTGAGTCTGAATGTAGGAGCAAGCTATAGACCAGTCTGGAGAGGGCTGAAGTTTTGGAAATAATGGGGAAATAGGTAGTCAGAAATTCTCAGAAGAGTTTGGGGAAAGATACAGAGGATCGATGTCATCTGATCTAGTGAATGACCTTATGCTTGGTAAAGAACTGGCCCATGAGTAGTACTAAGGGAAAAATAACGATGGAATCTTTTGGTAGTAGCATCTGGTACTCAAAATATGTTAGCACTTGATTTGAATAAAACTCGGGTGAATAAATGGAATAATTTTTTTTTGATACTATAAGGAAATGACCTATTGAATGAGAGTTGCACACAGGAATGGAAGAGAAGAAGAAAAAAAA
>VXAK01028008.1:0-43248 GCA_013399435.1 Arenaria interpres | reverse complement strand
AAAGAAACCAAAGTTATGGTGGTAACACTAGCTATGGAGCCATTTATTAATCGACTGGATCCACCTGTTCCTCCCAGCGTCGCTGCCTGCAGCTGTGATGACTCCTTCACCGACCCTCCCAACTCCGTGAAGTCTCTTTTTATTGCTCATGGACTGCGAGTCGCAGCTTCCTCCCCACCTACATGGAAAATCAATAATGGATAATAGTCTGAGGACCATTAAGAACCAGGAAGTTTCCTGGTGACATCCTTAACCCAGGCTCCAGGAAGACAGCAGACTTCTCTTTGAGGAGGGTCCACCCGGCATATTGGGCCCTCCGTCCCCCTCAGCTAGGAGTCACCAACAACTATAACCCTTCTTTTTCTTCTTGTGGGTGTGATGGTGATCCGGGGTTTACACTTTTTTGACTGAGGAGGCATCTGTGGTGTAGAGTGCCCATCGTCTAACTTCCTCACTTGACTGGCCTTCCTCACCCAGTACCTCATATCTGTTCTTCAGAGGTACTGGATGGGATGAGGTGGGCAAGGGGGGAGTTCGTCTGCTGCCCCAACTATGAACCTGCCTCCATTCGCTCTTTTCATTTAGGCTTCTGTCTTCAGCCTGAACTGGGCTGGGTACAGGGGCTCCTAGACCTTTCGACTTCCCCTCTCAGCTCTGCCACCAGGCTGAGCAGATCATTCTTCCGTTCACAACTCACACAGCAGGTCTCATAGCTGCCACTCGTTGCCAGTAAAAGGTCCTGGCACTCTCTGCAGCCCATGACCTAGACAGCTACATGCTTCCATGGGAGCTATGTCTGGGTTCCCACATCCATTCTGGTTAAGGTTGAGAGCATGACCTTCCTGCAGGTGGCGACCATGGCTAAGCAACTCCGAGGGGGTGGTGATGACCAGCAGGACTCACCTGTCAAGCTGGCAGAGCTTCAGTTCCTCCCTATGTGCTCTTTCCCCACTCCCTGCGACTTGTGGTGGTGCTCCAAGGTGGCCACCAAGTCCCAGGTGGCACTCCAGGTTGTACTCACTCGCTGCTGCTTGCTCAGTGCCCAGGCCACCGCGCTCCCAAGAGGCCTCTTTTGTGGGGAGGGGGAGGAGTGGTCCCTGCAGTTACGCCCCATTTAAATCTGCCAGTGCAGGCTCTGCCTGCACCGCCTCGGCAGCCCCTGGCTCCCGGCACAGCCCAGCCGCTCTGCCCGGCTTCAAAAAGCCCTCAAAAAGAGCTCCTTGCCCATCCTTTTTGCCGCGATTCCCTCCCCCAGTGCGGCCTTACCTACACTGGAGCTCGGTCTCCTCGGCGAGGAGGAGTTAGTTATTTGTACTCTGCGTGTTACGAATTAAAGCTTGGAAGAAGCAGCATCTCTGAACTGTATTTTAATGAAATCTGTCTCTTTAGACTCTGTGCTGGCCACTCAGAAAGCACAAAGACCTCTTCTTTCACTTTAATATAAAACCCAGCTTCTACAGAAGGATCACTTTTAAGCTGAAGCACCAACGTGCCATCACAATTAACAAAACCTCCAACACGTGTAAGGAAATCAAGACTGGTGGAGTTTGCTCCTACCTCTAAGGAATGATGGCTCTCTGTCCAGGAAGGAGTACGGGGATGAGGGGATGCTCCTTGCCTTCATTTATACTGGGACATCCAGGCCCAGATCCTGAATGAAAGCAGTTGGTCTAACTGGGTGCTGTTACAAAATCTTCCCCCTCTCCTGCAGTATGTAGAACTTGGGAGTTCTCCAGGACTATAAACCATTAATGCTTAATATTTTCAGTGCAACAGATCTTTAATTTGGAAATTTTTTTGTAAAACATGTATTACACGTTTAGCTGTCAAAAGAAGCCCAATGGCCCATTTAATTTGATGTTCCTGAAGGTGGGCACCTCTTGGTTACACTGTATTTCTTTGAATCACCAGGCTGTAGAGGATTTCAGTTTTCTGAGCACCAAGTTCATGGACATCTTGTCCTAGCAGACCTGAGAAGGCGGCTAGCCAGCAAACTCAAACCGAGTCACCTTGGCCACAAGTGGTCTGCCAGGAGCTGTAGTGCAGCCTCCAGCTGGATGAAAGAAAGGCATTGTCGTTGCTGCTGACCCAGGGTCAGATGTGACTCAGTTATGCAAGGCTCCAAATTCCAGCATTCTAAAAAAATTACCTGGAAGAGCAAGTTGATCAAAGCAATGCAAACCTGAGGGAGTGACAACAGAACAGAGGGTCACTTTATTTTCAGCTGGTCGAGGAGTTCTTCTGCCATTGCAATTACGTCTCAAAGAAACAGCAGCAAATGTGTGCAGTAAGGTGACTGCTGGAAAAGAATCTGAACTCCAGCTTTCTCCCTCTGGTGATCACAACCCACTGTGAGCAGCCTAGGAGGCCATCCTCTTCTAAAAGGATCCTCAGCCTCTGAACCTTAGCATGGTGACAACTTGGGAACCTCATTCCTGTACACCCAACCCCCTCAAACCACCAAGATTTCATCCCCTCCACTCACCCTCAAACAGGGACTGTGTTTTGATCTCCTCCATGTAGCTCAAATTCCTGACTTGCCTTTCTCTAGCCCAAGCTCAGTATCTTTGAAGTCTAAGTCCTGACCTCCTCTTCCACAACTCAAGGCTTATTTTTAAGTTGCTGCCAGGTTCTTCCTTGAGGCAACCTGCCAGGCAGGATGTTCTGGTCTTCCAGGGTTAGCATATGAATATACCCCAGATGCAAAAAGGGTACTCACTTTTATCTCACTAAAAACACACAGCAACCCTCCCATCATATCAGGCAGAGTCTTTTAAAAATAAATATTTATAAAGAAAAGGAAGAGATTCAAAGAACTACAATGTTAAAAATTTTCCTGCCAACAGCACAAATGTCTTTTTCATGTAAAGTCACGAGAACAAGTTGTACACCAAGACAACTTAAGTACTAAAAACTGTCTCTCCTCATCAGCTGCCATAGTCCTCCACTGCAGGAATCCACACCTCCCGTCACAGCAACCAGCTCCTCTGCACTTCTCCAGGACTTATACTGGGGCTGCTCAATCTCCTTTCGTGATCAAATCCTCGATATAAGCATCCAGTTCATCATCTGTATTAATATCAATGTCCTGAAACCGAAAGCACAAGAAATACCTGTGAAAAGTGAATCCTAAAGAACAGTGCAAGAACAGACGAGACACAGCAGCAGAGCAGCCCCTGCAACATCTGTCCTGGCCAGTGTTTATGCCCCAACTTCCAGCACTCTTCAGCTCCTGACATCCGCTGTGAAAGCACCACCAGCTTTCCTTGTCAGAGCCTGACGGACAACACCTGGAAACCAGCCAGCACTCGATACTCAAACAACGCACTCAAGCAATAGATTTATTGTGCTGATCAGGGTCAGGTCAGGGTTTTTTTATAGCTTTAACATACATTTTCCTAGTAGGGAGCAACTGCTTTCATCTGCTTTCAGTAGCTATTCCATTGAGTCATATTAATTTTATTTAAAGTAGCTATTTTTTATTTATTTAAAGCTTTTATTTAAATATTGATTTGCCATTTTAATTTCGTATTTAATAGCATAACTAGTAAATAGATTTCACCATAATTTTTTTAATTTTAAATATTATTTGTTTAAAGGTTTGCATTTGCATACATGGGGTTCAGAATCTAGCACCACCTTTCTGCCCAAGAATGGGGCAGAAATTGCATGCAGAACACTGCCTATGCCCAGGCAAATTATCCTGCAGCCCATGTTTCAAAGCAGAAAGCAGAAAATAAATAGAAGCTGTGCACTATGCATGTGCCATGAACAATCCATCTGTGAAAATTAACACTCATTAGGATCCCCAAGGCCTGGATCCCAAGAGGTGGGCAGTGACAGCAGCTGCTTCTCACAGTCTGAGCCACTAAAACATCTCAAGTGCCTGGAAGGGTCTGGACCAGGGGAAGGTTGCTACTCATGGGGCAGCTCTGGTTTCACAGCCCTTCCTCACCCACCTCCTGCACTTTCTGCAGAAGGGCCACGATGTTAGTCCTCAGCTTCTGCAGTTTCTCCTCGGTTTCCTTCAGCTTTCTCTCCGCGTTGCGAAGGTTTTCTTCACAGGCTTTGGCCCGAGCATCTGCGCGTGTCTGATATGAATTGCACAAGTTCTGCAGACCTACCTCATATTGTTTGAAATATTCTTTCTGTAAAAGACAAAACACAACAGATGACACGTTAAGAAGAAGCACTGAGCATCAAGAAAATCCCAGCACTTGCAGCTTGTAGAAGAGTCCAGCTACCAGCACCCCATGACTGAATACCACCAGCCAAACACCACGCCCCTGACTGCCCACCTCATTACTATGCTCACACTTACATTTCTGATTTGCCTACTGCAGGCAGCACAAAAGTCACACGGGTTTTCACATTTCTCGAAGACCAGAACTGCAACAAAAGCTGCCTAACCTCAGATTAAGGATACAGCATGTTTTAAAAAGCCTAAAACTACAGTTATGCTGTACGAAGATCTGACAGCCTCTGTATGCAGTGAGTTTCCTTAGTATAGACCACTCAGATAACACAGCTTATTACTGTGAGGCAGGAGCATCTACACTTGCAGAAAACTCCAGACAAGACCAACGTGTCCTGCAGAAGCAGCAGGACCCGTAACTCAAGCTGATGCCTGAATTAACATCCAGAAAAGAGGGAGAGAGTGCCAATATACACATTGCAAGTGAAGGAGTAGGGCACTTAAAAGCCACTGCTTTTGTATTCTTCAGTCATTTAGTCATCTGTAGGTGGCTTATGTCACTTACAGATGCCACCTGAGGAGGTCTTCCTTTGTGGTATGTCAGAGAAGGGAGAAGTCAGAGAAGCCAATACCATTCCTCTGCATTTCAGCCTACTCTGGACTGTCCAATACCAGCACGCAGATACTGATGCAAGCTCAGCCCCATCTGTTCCTTGCTCAAATAAACGAAGCCCACACCAAAAGCCTCAAGATGTACAGCTGACTTGCAGGTGGTCAGCCTGCTCACCTGGAGAAGTGTGAGAGGGTCAGCTTCCATGTTCTCCCCCATTTTTAAGACTGCATTGGACTAAGTTAGATTTGTAAGGCTGGGGGCAAAACGAACAGGTATACCTACATTCTATTTTTCCAAGCCTCTAGCCCAGCCTCTGTTTTTTAAAAGCTTCACAACAATGGACAAAAAAATCAGGATAGTAGCAGCCAACAGCTTTCCCACACAGATGTATGGTAATTAAAAAGTTCTCAGACAACTGTCAAAAGACCTAAGGCATATTTCAGAGGCTCTCATTCTTTTTCTCAGGTACATTAGTCTGCTAAGGACCCAAAGAATCCTTTGAAGAAGGCGATTGTGCATCAACAGGATGCACCCTTGCCGTAAGAATGGAACGTGCACGGGGCAAAATCCCAAACTTACTTTTCCAGAAATACTGAACTCACCAACGGAAATGCCAACAACCCTTCTGAGCTCATGGAACTCAGCTCCTTCTTGGAGATAGGAAAATTCGGAGGTAAGAAGTACCGCAAACAATTTCTATGCAGGAAAAGAAAAACACAAAGCCAGAATTGGGAGTTTAAAAGACTAAAGCAGTCAGACTGCAGCAGCTCACAAGAACTGCAGTGAACCCACCGAAGGATCTGGACTAGTAAGTCTACTGTTTCTTGGCTGCTGCTGGGACCAGTGGTGTCTGGCTCAATTCTGACACAGTCTGAGGTAGAAGGTTCAACCCCAACAACCTCCTCTTCCTGCTGTGTATCTGGAGCCTGGTACTCAGGAGAGGGAGGCTTCATCAACCTCACATCCTCACTGCCCTTCTCTACCCTGGGGAAAAAAAAAAAAAAGATATGAAGGGAAAGTCAGGTATCTTTTTTCTACATTGGCCATACCTGAAACACTGCTAACAGCTTCATCAGAACCTGTACACAGCTGTCACTCTGATACCTCTAGACTACACACCAGCTGCATCCACAGGAGCATCACATCAAAGCTATGGGCAGACTGTATGGAGTCTGTCATGCTCATTCCTTATGAAGCAACTGGACAGTCCCGAGCACACAAACGCTCCCTGACAGGACTGCAACATGCCTTCAGCATCTGTGGAAGTAAAATGGAGGTCTTCCTCCCAAGAGCAAAACAAGCCTCCAAAATCCAGTAGCTAGAGATAGTTACCAGCGATCCCGTGGTGTGGTGTCTGTAGGAACATAATCAAATTTCACCTTCCAGCGTACTGCATGCTTGCCCATTTCCACAGCTGTGACACGACCTGTGAACCACTCCTTGTTCACACGCACTTCCACATGCAGCCCTTTATCTGTAAGGAGGATGACAGTAAAGATGCTTGCAAATATTCAGATGCTGGAGAGCACATTCTGCCTGAGCTCCAGAGAAGACAGCCACCCTCAGCAGGGAGCAGACCTAAACCCGTGACAATCCCTTCACATGGTATGTAAACCATAAAAACACTACTGTTGCACAGGTTCAACTCCTACTTGGAAACATTTAAGATGCAAAGAAAATATATGGCATTTTCAGACATTTCTCCCATACTCCAAGCTGTTTGACATGGGCTTTCCAGGCTCACATTTGCCAGTAGGAGCATTTGCCGCATATTCCTAGAGGGTCACTTTCCAGACAGCTCCTTGGGAATAAGCTGAAGAAATGCCCTGCTCTGTGGCAGGTACAATACCATCCTGGCTATCATTTTTCCTGGGGATGTCTCAACCCCTCTCCTCTCACAGCAGCATAGCAGGTCTCAGCATTTCCCAGCTAATGTAGCTCCAAGATCCATCCAGTTAGGAAGGGTAAGCTTGACATCAGTCTACATCACGCAGCCAAGCATCACACCCATTAACATGACGACACAGCCCTCAGATTCTTCCCACACAATAATTGTCTCTTGTCTGATCAAGGGGTTCCTGACCAAAAATGTTTTATGTGAGTTAGAGTCATCTCAGGGTCTGGGACCCAAATTTACACTAATTCTTATTTTAAAAAGCTCATTAATGAAATCACACATTTAACCAGTGAGTCAAGTTCTGCAACAGTTCTTTTACATTGTTGGATACTGGAGGCAGTTCAAGGGTTCATTTCTCACCTTTCTGAGCTTTCTTCAGTTCTGCTAGCTCTTCTTCCCCAGCACTGTCTGTGAGCTGTGAGCAGAGAGAGCTCAGATTAGCTGCCTCCCAACAAGATTATAAACACTTGACAAAACACCTTCTGCTGAGGAAATCAGTGCACTCTACCTCGACCACCACCTCACTGGAATCCTTCCTCTCTTCTTTCACTGCCACAAATTTGCCCCGTTTTGTCTTCTCCTTCTTGTATTCCCCCTCCTCCTCAGACCCATCCTCTGTATTGTTCAAGGTCCTCTTCCGAGTGCTGGAGGCCTGTAGGAAGCAAACCAGCACTAGCTACAGTTCCAGCATGCTACCAACCTAAAATTTCCTGCAGCCAAGTTAAAAAAAAAAAAAAAAGCTCAGTATCCAGTATTTAGTTTGATAGTTAATTAGCTTTTCCAGAAGGTTTTAGCAGGTGCTACATGATTATGCAAATGCTCACCCCACCACTCTACTTTTTTTTTTTTTTTTTCCGCCTGGGGAAACAACCTAGTCTAGCAGGAAAGAGATAAAAAAAGTATTCATGAGGCGTGTAGAAAGGTGCCCTAACCCAAAAGTAAAGCAGAAGTTATCTTGTACTACGCAGGGACTACAGGGCAAATCCCATGTGACAGGCTATGCAGAACAGTAGGTAAGGAGCTGACAGGTTTCATCCCATCAAGTCTTACCTGTGGGGATTTGACAGTGGCAGATTTCTTTAGTGCTGCAATCTTGGCAGCTTTTGTACTGGATGTCTCACGTGAGCTTTTGGGGTTCTGCAGGGCAGAAGAGGCTGGTTTCGTCGTTGTACTTGGTTTGGCAAGAGTTTTTAAAGTGCTGTTAGACTTTCCAGCTGTCACAGTGTGCTGGTGTGTCCTGGAAGTGCTGGCCTCCTCCTTGGAGAGGATGCTTGCCAGTTTGGGAGTGCTGATATTTGGCCAAGCCAAAGAGCTCTTTTTCAGCTGACTGGTGGACTTGGGAAGAGGCGTAGGTGGTGGTGGTCTGCTGGGAGCGTTCTTGATTACATCAGGTAAAGGAGGAGACCGTGGGCGCTGAGGTCGGGTCTGTGACTGGGTGAATGAGGGTACAGAGAGAGAAAGGACAGGAGAGTTGGGCACTGCTTTTCAGAACAGCTAAGGATTGCACAGACTAGCACAAAGCCTACAGCATCCCATTTACCTCCCCTGCAGGCCGTGTGGACGCTTCCAGAGGCAGTTTCTTTAAGTCAGCTTGAGATCGAATTGGAGTGGTTTTCTATTTGAAAAATAAAAAAAAAAAATCAGAAATGCCATCTATAAAAGCCACCAGGGCCTACCTGAACCCAGCCCAGAAAACAGTTTTCCCATTTAAAATAAACAATTCTAAGAAGAAGGTGTGTTCTGTGTCCTTCAAGAGACACCCCTCCATCTGAACACCAGCAGTCACTCCCATTTTCCTAGCAGAAAATGAAATGCAAGCTGAAATGCTTGTTTTCTGTTATTCAAACAACGTGTACCCAATGAATGAACGCAGGTGGCATTCGGGGCAGAGACACACATGACTCAGCATCAGTCATTTGCACTAGGAGGTCCCTCAAACCTGCTGTGCTTAGCTGGAGATCTCCAGATTTACCTGCAGAGCTTCCAGCTTTTCCTGCTGCTGGCGGATTTTCTCTGATAGTTGTTTCTGCTTTTCCTCCTGTGATTTCAAGTCTTTCTTCAGAGTTCCCAGTGGTACCTTCTGCTTCTGCTCTGCAGCTTCACACCTAGCACACAAAGGGAGTGCAAGACAAGCTCAGCAACAGCAGAACGTGCTGTCTCACGCACGCAGCACTGTCCACAGATCCCATCCCAAATGCAGCAGTAAAACCACTTTTCTTTCCACAGCAGCCACAATCTCAAAAACAATTCTATTCATATGTCCTTATCTCAAACCCACAAGGTTTTTTCCTTTCCCCTCCATTTCTCTCTACCCTACTGAGGCAGGGAGAGAGCAAGGCATGGTCCTAGTTGCTGGCTGGCGTTAAACCACAACAGGATCAAAAGTATAGTTGTTAAAAAACAAGCCATTTATGCTGGGAATTACCAATTCAGAGCCCAGGAGCTAAACAAAGCTTAGGAACAGCTGGAACTGGTTTTCTATACTGTTTCTGTACTCTGGACTTCTACAGCAGTTTTCCTTCCTATCTGCTTATGTCTTCATATCCATCTTCTTTTTACAGGCTTACTTTCCATTTAGAAAGCAAAGCTTACTACCACTAACCTGTGATTAAGACATTGTTTACATGAGCTTTCCAACAGAAGATGCACTTTGCCTTGCGGCCCAAGGTCACAAAGTTTTCCTTTACGCGTTTGCTTTTGCCATCCTATTTAGCTCATGGCCTATAAAACAGTGGTGAGTATCCTCCTGGAGGAAAACACAGGTAGGAAATGCATGGAAATGGATTGGGATCATCTTCAAACCTCTGGCTGAGCAGCTGGCCCTCAAGAGTGCAAGAAGGGGACTGAGGGGTTCCAGGGCTCATCCCCTGTCACAGAACTGAATCATGGAGAGACACACCAGGATCAAGCCCTTCAGGGCAAAGTCATGCAGGATGATGTGAGATATAAAAAACAACTCTTGCACAACGTAAGAGATCTGTCTGACTCCTACACTGCTTTGGAGTCAAGCTGTTAAAAACTTCCTGCAAGTTTGATCTTACAGATAAAGGGAGGACCCTGCTCTCGTTGTGGCTCACAGAGAGCTCCAAGAGGCTGATGACAGATGATTTTATCAAGATCTCTGATCCTGAATCTGCCAACTGAAGGGGTATCCCCCAGTGTACAAGATACATACTGTGATCTGCTTTGTCAGTGGAAAGGAGCACAAGCAGCAGTTTGTCCATCAGCCTCTTCTCAGCTGAAGCACTGCAGGGGCGTTTTTCATAGAGTGAATATTCCTCGGCTAAAAACTTTGTCCTAACTGCAAAATGACTGCTTGACACCAAAGCTGCAATTCCCAAAGATAAAGGTGAACAAGTGGCACCATACACAGGTTTCCCAGCAGAGAAATGCCATCTCCTATGCCACTGCATGGATTGAGGCTCAAAACATTAGGCTGTATCTTACAGCATGAGAAAGTATGAAAGCACCTGTTAGTTCTGCCATTGGGAAAAAATTCAGAATACTCATGACATTCAAAACTACAGATTGCACCACTAGAGGCAGCAAGTCAGTAAAAAAGGAATTGTCTTCGATGTCAGAATAGTCTGCAACTTCAGCACCAAGGCTTTAGTGATGCTCAAGGAGCTCTGAGCCAGAGAGTCATCTTCAGCTGGTGTTTCAATGGCGAGTCCAAATGTCGTTTAGGACCCAACTGGATTTTAGGTATGAAAAGTGACAGCCTGACACTGAAATGACATACAGAAACACTGCCTTCTCTGTGACAAAGTAAGTGCTGGTCCCACTTAGTGTTGACCGTGGCAACAGAAGGGACGACTGCTTTACATGACAGACATGGGGAAGGGCATCCAGTTCTCATGATCTGGGACAACGTGCTACAAGCAGGAACTGAGGTGTAGGTGGACAAATCAGAAGGGTGGGGAACAGCTCAGTGCAGGCAGTCAATGCTGAGGCAGCCAAAGCCACCACATGGTGTTCTGATGCCAGGAGAGAGACTGATCATCAACTCTGACAGTGCTTCATCTTCAACTTGGCTGGATGAGATTCTTCACAGATCCTTATGGAGCACAAGCTTGAGGCCCCTCACCCATGATGGCAACAGCAACTCTTCCCAAATCCTCAGTCCTCCCTCAGACAGTACAAATTCCTGGAATGGAACAGCTGGGGCACATGATCAAGGCACAGAGCTGATGGTGTGCAAACCCATGGCACGAGGACACAGCAAGAAACATCAGACAGTAGAGCACTTGGAAGGGAAGTTCAGAAGTGCAGTGACTGCAAGGAAGTCCTTCTTTCTACTGGCACCAACCAAGCCAGAGGAGTGCTAGTGCAACTTCTGTAGAAAACCTTCTGCCTTGTGTAACAAGAAAGGACTGCAACTCACTGCTGGAAAGCGCACATAGGCTACTGAGTCCAAAAACATTCTACAGTTATTTATCCTCCCAAAGTAAGACTCCTGAGATCCTTTCAAAGAAGCTGAAATGATCAGAACTTTGGATCACCTGTCCAAAGCAGTTCACCTGCCCTGTCCCACCTCCGTGCAAGGGGGATGTGAGACACCACCATGCGTGTGCACACTGGAGGCAACACTAACTCGCTCCAACCAACATCCCAACGTGTCCTCACATGAAATGCATTTAAACCCCTCCAAATTTTCAAGGTATTGCAAATACAAAATTAAAGTCTTTTATTACTAAATCAAGTTCCTGTTAGGTTACATGATACAAAAGCTCCTCTGCACATACACAAAAGAGCACAAAGACAATGGCAAGTAGGGGAACCTGAGTAACACCCTTCCCTGGCCATCCCAGGAGCCACCAGCCCATCCAAGGCACATTTCCACAAACCCAGAGGCACAAAGGCAGCTCAGGGAATGCAAATTAGGTACTTAGAGGAAGAGATACCCCATTTGGGCTCCTGCCAGGACTGTCCCAGGGAAGCCTCAGCCCCAGTGTCCAGCCAATTGAAGTGGCTTTCCAAAGCATCTTTTGGACCAATGGAAGGAACCAAAGGAAGGTAGAGGAAGAGACAGAGATGATTTGGGGGAGGAGCAAACATGGGAAAACAGAGAAACAGAAGGCTAAGAAGGGCCAGTTGTACATGAACAGCTGGCTGGTCACTACACTTGTCTTTGTACTAACCTCCATGTTAAACTACTTTCCTGGGTGAGGGGCTCTATTCTGCATGTGCATGTGGGGGTCTGAGTACCAGCAGCTGGAGTGGTACCACTGGTTGCAGAGGCCTGTGTGCCTGGGTGGCAGCAGCTGCAGTGACTGCAGGCATGCACATGAACGTGTGATTCACAGCATATGTTGGGCCAGACAATCCAGCAAGGAGGTGGCCTGGGAGCAAGGCAAGAGGGTGGCAAAGGGCAAACCTGCAGGAGCTGACTCCTGGAAGGACTGGGGAGTCCTGCCCGGCTGCTGGAGATGGGTATGGGGGTGTAGGCAGAGCTGTGGGTGCCTCTAGCCAGGAGGAGAAAATGTCTCTTACAGTAGGCTATAAATTATTTTGTTTCACCACACTGATAGCAATGAAGAGTTAGACAGCCCCACCTCTGTCATTTGGAAACAACTAGGCAGGCAGGAGGAATGAGCCAACAGGAACCTTCTGAAATTCAGTACAGACAAATGCGAAGTCTTGTCACTGGGATGGGGTAATCCCTTGCAGTGAAAAAGTCTGGGCACTGGCTGGCGGGGAGCAGATATGGCATGCTGCAGAAAAGTCTTTATATTAACTGATTCTTACCTGTCTTGTTCAGGATCAGGGTTCATAGAGCACACCCAGCTATCAGGGTAATTCTTCTCCACTGAGCTCAGCTGGAATGGGAGAGTCCGCCATTTCAGACATACATCTGTTAGACAATTTGCAAGTCAGAAATATAGAGCCTGAGCAAAAAAATCATTATTTTCCATAGCACTTCTCAAGCCCATTTAATACCCAAGGACCCCACCAATTTCCAAAGTATATCCAACAACAGTAAGACTACTGGCCAAAAAGAGTGAGACAGCCACAGGATATACTAAGTCAATTCTTTCTTCATGCTCATAAAATGCTTGGAGGAAGACCTTAAATCTTGTATAAGGCATCCATAACAAGAACCTGATGAAACCTGGCATCAGCTGACACTAGAAGACCTCACACTCACTGCTGCAATGACAGCACGTACAAACCAAACTGAACAGCCAGTCCCTGGATTCACTGCTCATCTCCAAAGTCAGGCTGTCTCCTACTGATATCAACCCAAAATAAGTCAAGATTTATCCACTTTAAAAAAATAATAAATAAATTGTAATAATCTAATAAATTTTAGATGAACCAGGAAGACAGATTTGGCTTCCAGAACATTCTGGCCTCCCAGGAAATCAACAGCTTAAAAAAAACAAATTTTGCCAAGAAAATGCAAATGTTCTTAAATTAGGTTCTGGAAGGATGTCAACAGCAGGGGACAAGAAGAATGACAGGAAAGCCCCTTGTCTTTGGGAGGAACTTGAAAAGGGCTGAGAATACTGTCAAGGCAGTAGAGCCTTGCAACATAGTTCCACAGGGCTGGCCTTGCATTCCTTGCTACATCCTCATCCCTAAGTCCTATGGGGAAAATGAGGTTGAGAGAGTTTGGTGTACTAAGAGACAAAGTGGTTGTGTTGAGATCTTCCTTACCCCAGTAAGGGCTTAGCCAGGGCTGTTTACAGGTGCACAGAAGAGAACTTGCATTAAATTTGAAAGTTGACTAAATGGTACCCTCCTGTGCTCACAGCTAGAACCTATTAGCAGGCCAGTGCATCAGAATACAAATTACTTGGCCGCTTTCCATTGCCTGCAGGGAAGTTTCAGATCTTATTCCAGCATTGGGATGGGTGGCTTTGGCCAGTTCCTGTTCTAAGCCCATTCTCAACACTGCTACTGGCCACACCTGCCCCATTCTGTAACAGCACCTGAAGAACATAATGGTTAGTAACTGTGCAGGAAAGACATCTTGGCTTAAGATTCCTAAGTGTACCATCAAGTGCAGACAAAGGTAACTCAGAGAAGGAGACAAGCCCTAGAAGGGGATAATGATAGCAAAGCTCATCTCAAATCTCCTACCCATTTAGCTGCTCCCCAACTGCAGCCCTTCCCCGCTTCCCCAGGGAGGACCAGCCTCCTAATCGCAGCCTGGCTGGACGCACCGCACTGAATCGTGGTAGGGATCTCCATGGCTCTTCGGCGTTTGTAGCGCAGTTCAGTAGATGGAGGCTGGTTCCAGTTTGCGGACAAATAACCAAATTCATCCCAGAACTTGATGATACCTCTCTGGGCTGGAAAACAAACAAGCCCCTGCTCAGTATGGAGCCATTACAACAAAAATCACCACCTGCACTCTTGGCTGTCCTCCTGCCACCAAAGTTTCCAATTCCAGCCCCAGGTAATTGTGAAGCTTCGTTACCTATAGCAACATCCTTCCAATACTGAGCCAAATGCTCTCCCATGGCCTTCAGTAAGTGTCGATACTCTTTGGCATCAGCGAAGTCTTGTTTATTATGGGTTGGCTCCAGAACCAAATAGGGCACATCCACCACACCTACCACTCCACCACATGCCCTGGAAGAGGGACACACAGTCACAAACATCATTAAACTACCACATCATTGTTCAGAGAAACAATACTGAAAATAGCAGATTACACACACCCAACCTATTCCCGCAGCAGGACTGGTTTTAATTTATCAGCTTTCTAAATTAGACTCCAGCTGGCATGCAAAAAGTAAGGTGGGTTCAAATGTTTGTATTTGCCTTCAGGATCTATTCTTCCTGTCCCTAGAATGAGGCAGTATTGCTACCGGTATCCATCAACCCCAAATACCAGCATGAAGCACAAAAGCCTCATACTGCTGGCAGGTATGACCAAAATCCGTGTAGAGAACTCTCTATATATTGAGAAACCAGGGAAATATTAGGGAATATTAAATATAACTTGCTTGTCAGAGTCCAAACTAATGGCTGACAAAATGAGTAAGCCTCATGCTCATGAAGAATGATGAATGCAGAACAAGGTTGTTGCACAGACTAAGTTCTATGTAGGAACATGCCAGGCTTAAGCAAAAAGATTGCTGAAAAATATCCAGGAACTCACATGCCACCCTCCAGCTGTGGGCCCACCTTCTCATACATCTTTATCAGACGACTGCAGTTATAAATGAACATGCCATCCAATTCACGGTGCTCAATATTCACACCGAAAATAAAATTCAGTTCTTTGGGTTCCTTCAGTGCCCTGTGAAAGAATGAAACAGAGCCTGAGAAATGTTGAAAATCAAACTAAATGTTTGCTGTCATTAAACAGAGGGTATGGAAATCCAGCACCTTTGAGCATTATGGGTTCACTAACACCTATCCTGTAGTCTGCTATTTCTGAAATCCAAGAAGCATTTGTTGAATGTGCATTACAACTAAAGACAAACAAAATACAGAAACTATGCAATACAGACACTAATTTAGGCTGGACAGTATCTGTCCAGTTAATTTTTCATTTGTATATGCTCTCTCCTTCAGGAATGGATTCTGGTTTTTATTTCAGATTTGCTTGTTCAAAACATTACAGTTAACCAGTTTTATCAAAGTACTGTTAGTTACAGACTGGTCCTCTCCAATGCTATTTTGGTTTGTATTTTCCAGATGCAGATCTCTGTGCTAGATAAAGCATGAAAATTAACATTTTGATATAAAGCTACAGTCTTGAAATTCAGGTTCTGGAAAACTTCTTGTAATTACAAGTTGTACAATGCTATTACTCTAAGTTCAAAAGCTGGAAGATACAACGCACAGCTCAAGCAGAGATTTTTTTCTGGAAATGACAGCATAGGAATTTGCATGATTTCTACTTTATCTATGCAGCCGATGACTTCAACGAGAGTTGGTCTCAAGTACGTTTGTGAGCACATGTGATTTCCAAATTGGAATCTTTACTTATTAGGAATTGTATATCCTGTGATGCAGAAAGCATCAAGAGATCTCTTTGCATTATAAATCCAACAAAATCCCTGCGTCTCACGAACAGAACTATTGTTTTTTAACAAACTAAATTAAGGAGGTTCAACAGCTTCCATGAAATCCATACTGAGGATTTTTCACAGTAAGGATCCTCAGTTTCAGGCTGAAGGTATCATCAAATGTGAGGTCCAACCTTTTAACTATTGCAGGACATAGTCTATACCACTGTCCTACCCACCCCTCTCATTTTTGACCTCCCTTATTTTTCTTCCCACAGCAAATTCTTAGCACTTATGTGCTTTATCCCAATTAGGAATTTGACTTCTCCTTAAGCGATCAGTTGAAGATAGTGGAACTCTTTCAACTGATCAGTTGACTCTACAGTGTCAGATATGAAAAGAACCTGAGCTGTGCATGCATGAGCACTGCAGATATAAGATGTTAAGTCTTTCTTAACAGGCAAGCATCTCAAAATAAATCCCTGAAATACATTCATTTCATATTAATTTTCTGTTTAAAGCCATCCTCTTCCACAAACAGATGTACCCTGTAACACAACTTCCCTTAAAACAGATTACCCTAAAGTAAGTTACTGGGAAGCAACCTGGTATAGCAGCTTCCAGCAATTTTAAACTTAAACCTTTGCCAAGAACGCTGACGTTACCCTTTTGGTCTCAGCTCATCCAGGTGGACAACTGCTATATGAGAGCATGAGTAGGTGTGGCAACGCACCCATCTCAGGGATTAATTTTCTTTTTCTAACTTCTGGAAAAGGATGTAGAGCCTTAAATTTCAAGTAACAATGTGCACTCCTACAAAATAGGAAGGGCACCTCCATCAGAGGGACAGGAAGTTAAATTATCATCCAAAGCATGGAAAATTAAGCGGTGGGCCAAAAATACAGGGTTTTATTACTAGGACTTCAGTATCTGTCCTATTTGCTAGATTTATAACATGACCTTGTAAAGGCTTTGGAAACCAGAAAGCATTTCTTTCATTGTGCACCCAGCACCAGAGAAACAGCAGAAAACTGTCATAGAAAACTCTTGACTTATAGAGAATGTTCTGAGAGGCTACAGAAATTGTTTCGTACGGAAGGTTTCCTATTATACAACATTTTTCAGGAATTTCTTCTGTTTTCTGGATAAAGTACATGATCATAGAATAGCCTGACCCTCTGAGCTGTCTCTGATTACCAGTGATGAACGCAGGGGCACAGAGAAAGTCATACACCTGCTGAGAACTGGCTGAGCACCTGGGAGCACACATGGGCCGAGTCCAGACAAAAGGCCTTTTCCTCTGCTGCTGGTTAGCTGTCACATACATCTATTTTCCTCATCATCATGTTATTTGAAACCTGTCTACAGATAAGCTTTTGACATGACAATTGAGGTATTCTTCCAAAACAGCTGATTTGCATTTTGTAGCCTTCTTAGATTTGAACAGAGAGAAGCGCTTAAGAAAACTTGGAATGTGTCACAAAATTCTACCTTGTGCACTAATGTCGTCAAAAGCAAGAATTAAAAGACAAGATATGTGTGAAAAAGTACACAGAAGTTGAAGAGAACTGCTTCTCCCAAGAGTTTCTGTGTTCTTTGGATCACAGCTCTAGCCCTTTTAAATTAAAGCTGGATTTATTTATTTATTTTTAGCATCTTACGGTAGATTAGAACTATCTCTGGCAACAGGTCTGGTATAGTTCTGACCTAAACAGCCAGGAAAACTAGCATGCAATCCAACTAGGTGGGAATGGAGACTTGGTATATACAAATCTCCACCTTTCCCAGACTCAGCATTTGTTTTAAGAGCATTTGTTTCTGGTTACAACTTCATTTGTGAAATGCATATGAAAATTTGCAAAAAACCCCCACATCTCTATGCAAAGAGTTAAATACTCCTGTGAGTGCACTGGTAGCAAAGTTAATTGCAACCAGAGCTAAGTTAGAACAATGTCTTGGGATTTCACAGCACTGACTTTAACAGAACTCAGCAAGTTTTTAGAAAACATCCCTACAACTCTAAAAGCCATTTCACTGTAACTTTCTAACATTTGTTTGCCCCTGAATCTTACCTGCAGAAGAAAAAGCAAAAGAGTGAAAAAAGCTGATGTGAAAACCAGGTAAACATATACAGAAAACAAGCCAAATCCAAATATGTCTTTTAGCAAGTAAAAAGGGAATAGCAGAAGCAGCCAGAACAGCAAACTCAGTCCCTTTGGTTCAACAGCCGGGGCATACAGAATGCTCACAGATACTTCAGCTTTGAGCTGAGCTGCTCCCTCCACCACGCAAGCAAAGTAGCGGAAACATCTGAGCACATAGAATGAACAGCCTGGGAAAACCAGAGCTCCGAACCACCCTGCACTCACCGCTGCTTTGCATCCTTGATCCTTTTCTTGACATCAGCCTCCCGGCGCATGGTTATTGCCGAGTTTTGGACTTGACGTAGCATCACCTGCAAACAGGCATCGCATAGTAAAATTGCTGCTGCGAAATTCATGAAATAACTCACTTTTATGATTTCTTCCCCCTTCAAGAATATCTCAGAAATGTTTTAAATGTAAAGAATTCATGGTGGAGGCTGACAATGAGCACACCTTTCCATTTAGGGCATCACTTGCTGCTGGGTTCTTTAAGCAGCTACACATTTGTTTGGAAGAAAATGTGTAAATGCAACTAAAGGTCTAAGGTACCTGAAACCAGAGGCAATGGAGGCACAGGGAAACAGCCAGGGTACTTGGATACAGTTATTTCCATCAGATGCCAGTAGGAAGTATAGTGATTTTAAGCTGGTCTCGCTTGCTGGCCCACCCAGCTTCCCCACAAGCCCTCTGACCACCTCGCCACAGGCTGGATCGTAGTCCTGCCCCCATCCAGAGCCAGAGCCCCGTGGGGAGGGAGCAAACAGCCCCTCTCCAAAAGCCCCGGCCAAATGCTTTGGAGCCAGTGGTGCAGGCAGAGAGGGGGAACAGCCAAAAAGCATTCAATTTTACTTCTGTCCAAAACCCTCACATTCTCCTGGCCTCTTCTGTGGAGCCCAACATCAAAGCAAGCGCCTGGGCACTAGGGACTGCCTTCCTACATGGGATACACTGCAGGTTGTGGGCAGGGGAACATCAGCCTCCTGCCTGTGCTGGAAACCTCACGGGAGTGTTGAAGCGCATCCAGCAGTGATGAGACCACAGAACGCTCCTGGCAATTCTCCACTGACTTCAGTCGCCACCTGCTTAACCCACACGCTGGGTGATACCACTGCCTGCTGACCAGCCCCACCCCCCAGAGCCTGAACCGTGAGGTGTTGCCGAAGCACAAGGCTCACCCTGGACTCCCGCGTGAGATCCCCTCCCAGGCGCAGCTCGAGGGCACGGGCTTTGCTCTCTGCCTCACGAGCCTTCTCCTCCGCTGAAACACACAGGGAAGAAGATGATGTTGACCATTCAGTACAGACAGCGTCTCATCAGACATTACCCGAGGAGAATGAATTCCAGAGAGCCTTTGCTGGGCTGGCATATACGAGGGTACAAAGGTAATACAAAAAGGCACAGAGTAAAACCTTACACACAAGAGGGTACCACCAACATGCCATCCATAACTTGCTCAGAGGTTGCAGTCAACACTGGCGTAATAGCAGGGCTAAACTCTGCAAGTGTGTTTAAATGAAGGATCCATGAAGAAGTTAGTGAGAAACTGGAAAGAGTAAGATTCCAAGTGGCCCTGCCTGTTCTGCCCAGAAGCGTGAAGGCAGAAAAAGGCTCTCACAAAATGAAGACTGAGCTCAGGCTTGAAAAGGAGTTACAAAGAGGTCATTTTCTTGCAGAGATGAAGGGAAAGGGATACTCTTAAAAATGCTTTTGTCTTTGATAATTGCTAAATTTTGGCTGGAACAAGACAAATCTGTGTTACACACAAAATTGGATACAGTGTTCTGAAAACCTACAACTACACCTGATCTTTACATGCACAAAATTTGCCACTTAAAAGAAAACTCCCCTCTTTTGCTTCTCTCCCAGACTACCAACAAGCCTACCTGGCAATAGGTACACATCCCCCTCATACCGTTTAAGATTCGTTCAAATAAGTTTCATTTTCAGTGAGGAGATTCCTTCATAAGATGAAGACACAAGGTGCTTTGCTAAATTAGCACCATGCACACCTTGCATCTGCATGCTCTCCATCCAAAAGCACTTGGGCTACAGCCCTCTCATGTCCCCTTTCAGGTCAGAAGCCTGTTCTGCTTACAGCTGTAGGAGAACTCGAGTAACTCCTCCATCCCCCAAGCTCCACAGGGGTGAGCATGGATTGGCCAGTAACATTCTGTGTAGGCAGGGGAGGTCAGAGCTGTAGTTGCCCCTATGAGCACAGGCCTTGGGCACGTACAGGGGATGCAGCACCAACCTTGCCACAGCACTCCCTGTGCTCGCACCCGGGCATGGAAACTTCTGAAAGAGGATGCAGCAACACCACAGCCTTCAGGAACTGCAGAGATTTCTAACAGAAATAGGCTGGTACAAATGGAGGAAGAATGGAAATGGTTATGTGCAAGATGAGTAGAAGAAGTGATAAAGCACAGGCTGAGGAGTAGCACAGGCTGAGGGGAACACAACTGGTATGTGCTGAGGGATGGTGTGGCTCACAGCAAGGCGAGCAGCAGGTTGGCACCCTGTCACAGGAGGGCAGCAGCATGGCTGCAGCACACCCTACAAGCCATCTCTCTCCCAACAGGGAGACAAACTGCAGCTGTGAGATACCCTAAACAAGGAAACACAACAGTGGAGGAGCAACCTTGACCAAGATTTGCGGAGGATGAGGTAAGCAAGAAGATGACAAGATAGCAATTGGCTCTTAAGAGATTACCAAGGATCTCTCAAAAAAGCAGCGCTCAGTTGCCAGCCAGAAGGAATCTAGACACTGTAGCTGGTGTTTGATAACCAGTGTACACCGTCCTCCATGCTATGGTCAGCATTACTTGCTGAAATGCACTTTTTTGGTGTGTGCAGGTACAGGAATGTAAGTGGGCACAGTCAATTGACTTAGACCATTACAATAAAAACCACATTTCCTTTCTATGCAGTGTTACATTTGAGTTTTGTTCCACTAATTCCCACAGAAGCACGCTCTGAGCTTCACAGTAGCTTACCAAGCACATCACAGCAGAACTGCACTGTGTGACCAACCTCATCATCAAGTCATCATCATCAAGTTTAGCTTGAATACACAAGAGTTTGGAGACTGCCTAAAACATTTGGTCCATTTAAATCAAAGCTCGTATGGTAGAAGCCGGTGGGCTAAATGCAGCTGTGTCTAGAAGGAAGAACATAGTGGTGACCCATAAGGGCACAGGTCAAACCTGCTCCACTAACACACTGACAACTGAGAAGGCACGACTGAACGTGCCTGATGGGGAAGGATTCAGTTACAAGTGCCCTAATGGGCAAAAATGCATGCCCTAAGTGGGACAAGCAGCATATGGCAGCTAGAATCCACGTTCGCATCCTCCCAGGGGACAACAGGCACAGCATACCCATGGTACTGTCAAGCAAGTCACTGGACACACTAAAATACTCCAGACTAATACCCAGTGCAGAAGATAGCTGTTAATGACTTTCAGTACTGGATACCCACGTAACTCCTCGCCTTTTCTGTTTGTTTGCTTTTCAAACTTTTAAGAGGATTTCTTGAAACCAGGCAATGCTTTCAACTGAGATGCCCGGGTGCAGTATTCAGTCTTGGTTCAGAAATAGACAAAAAGCAGCTGATGGTCTTTCACAGCTACTTTGCCCAGGAATGGTAGTTTTTTCTTGGGTCTATCTGCTCACTTAGGGATCTGGACGCTACAGCTTATCACATGAGTTCTCAGGGAAAGAAGAGTGGCTTTTCTTTATTTTAAATACATGCATGTCTTCACTTCTGAGCCGTGGCTCTTGCATATTTCGAAGCCTTGTCACCAATAGTCACAGCTGCCCATACATTTCCCTCTGGCCCTTCGCCCTGATATTTTTCAGTTAGCATAAGTTTTGGTTCAACAAGCTTATAAGCTATTTCCAGACTCATCAAACCCTCAGTGGAGTTCTACAGTATGATGGATTCCAACACATTCCTGGCAGGCAGCCATGGCATACTGGAACTGCAGTTAGCTCAGCTAAGGCCCCCCTCCCATATCTCACAATGCACCCCTAGTTTTGAAAGGGAAAACTGCAAATCATTCCCTAGTGAAGATCTCTCCTAAAAGCAGTGTGCATCCTCAAAAGAAAACATATGCTGGAGATGGCGAGGAATTAATCTTTTCTAAAAACAGCAGAACAAGAGAACTTGGTTGTTACAGATTAAATTCATTTTCCTAGAAGCAAAGAACTGAGATCTGTGCCATTGAAGCTGAAGCTAATTCTACAAGATCATTTTAGTTCTGGAGGCTTTGTGTGATCAAATCTTGCAGAAAACAGTCTGAGATGTGCTGTGAGTTTTTACCACCATATTCAAAGCCCTTTGCTCAGCATCCATGTTTCCGTGTCAATGATATCTGTTATTAGCATTGGGACACGGAATGGCAGTATTCTTCAATGACAAGACACTTAAAGCTCACCTTTTAAACATCATGAAGGTGTCGTGGACTATGCTATTTTGCATATGGACTAAGCTATTTGCACCTTCCTGGAGGCAATGCAAGCGTGTGCTGAACACCAGCTCTGGCTATAGGACTCAATATAAGAAATAAATTCATCTATGAGGACTGAGGCACAGGATAAAGCCTGCGTAAACTTCATAGTTTCAAGCCTATCTTATTAGGTTGTAATTCACAGAGGAGGAATAGGGAACAAAGCAATCAGTTTACACAATTTCATTTTGCTGTTTTGCTTTGGGCAGGGCAAAGATGGTGCTGCCCTCAATGAATCTGCACAGGCTGAACGTGGCACCACCACTTGCGTATCTGACCTGCACACATTGGCATGGGTGCCCAGAACAGCTCTTACACAGGGAAAGAGGACACATGCCTCTGACTGCTTTGTGAAGCTGATTTATGAAACCTACCAGAAAATGTAGATCAACATGTCTTACAGCTTCCAAGATTCCTCCTTCACTACAGCATTTCCCCATCAGGGGTTAGGAAGACCACTTTGCATGTTAAATTTGTGCAAATTTAATGAAGTTACATGCTATATTTATATGGTTGTATAATTTCTATATGGTGAATATCCAATTCAAATTTCAAATTGGGTTACTTCTGAGAAATACAGAACTTAATAGAAAGGGAAGACTAGATGGACAAAAGGTATGTCCTGAAGGGGAAAAAAAACCCCAAGAAATAGGACTCCCTTGTACACACAGATCATCCTCTTTTGCATCAAGTAACAGATTAAAAACCTATTTTGAACAACTGCCTCAACAGGGAAGGAGCAGAAGGAGAACAGAACCAAAAGCTCATGATGTGCAAAAGGTGAGAGGACTGTGGGGTAACAGGACAGCAGCTTAGCCAGGCTTCAGATGGAGCAAGGGCAGACAACTGTGACTCCAGGGGTTATTCCGTACATGTATTCCCCAGAGGAAGTTGTCTTAGGGAACAATTTAAGTTCCTTCTATTGCATGGAAGTAAGTCTGGGTCATCTATATTCACTATATTAACTAATCTCCTGAGCAACCATAATGATCACAGAAGCAGACAACTTCATACCCAGCAAGGCAGCCTCTTTCTGTCATCTCCTTCACTACAGCAAAATCAGGATGCATGCATACCCTGAAGACTCACCTATCCTTGCCATGTGCTCTGCTTTCTTCACTTCTTGCTCTGCACGGGTCTTGAAACGGTTTGAAGTATATTTGTACATCCTGTGATGATCAAAACTTATTAATCAGCAAACTCAGCAGTACGGTCAAACCAATATTTCATCACTGTATGACAGAATAAGGTCTCCACATGCTACTCCACTCTTCTCAATAGATTCAATGAATGGAGAAGGAGGTTTACATATCAGGAACTGGGCACTTTTGGATGCAGTTAAGTAGAAACGTTTTAAAACAGAGATGCTTTAGTAGTAGATGCAACCACAATACCCACTTTCTGCTGGTAGGGGCAAAATATATCCATATTCTTGGAGGAAATTCCAAGGTTTAGCGGAATAACTTCTTCAGAAGCAGAAAGGAGGAGTGAATATATATAGCTATTTCTACTCAAAAACCTCCCATTACTGATTTCTCCTGCAAACAGCTGCCCACAGGTGCAGTCTGACAGCGTCCATCTCCACTCAGGGCTAGCTCACATCCTCCAAGTGGCAGAGCAACTCTTTGAATGGAGCCTCGAGTTTCAGGATATTTCTGTATGCTACACATCTGACTGACAGCCTGGTAAACTGGGCTGGAGTTGCAGTGGCCAAACGCAGATCACAATCTGAGTGACTCCTGCAGAGTGAAGGAGACAGGTGTGTATACAAGGCAGAAGCTCATGAGTATGCATCACTTCGTGCAGAGGCACGTAATTGGGAAAGAAGAGAGAGATGACACCAAGGAAGGTGATCAGAGCCTGCAGGAATACAAACTGCCTTAAAACACAAGGTTTTGGATGTACTGAGAGGAAAATCCCATCCCAAATAAGTCTTTATGAAAAAATAAACCCCTCCAGAATTTAGCAAAAGCACCCAGATAGACACTGTGGGCCATCACCATGCCCACCCTCCTGTTTCACTTTCTTTACCAACACTGAATTACTTCAGTCATAGTCAGAAAAGCACCTATTCAAGTGGTCTGGAAAAGTGTATCTAGCAAGACATACAGAAACAGGTCAAACAAATAAGAAGTCTGCTGGACACGACAGTAAAAGACACTCTCCCAACTTCAAGAGGTTCATTACAACTGCCTTGGAGTGCCCTTGTGAAGGGACAGCCTTGCACAAGGCCTGGTTACTTCTATCTGCACAGCTCATGCTGCTAAACAAGCTTGAATAGTTACTGCAGGAGGGAAGAGAAGGAAGGAATCCTTCAGGAGACACAAGCCATTCCCAGGGAGGCTGGGACTGTGGTATCACACCTGCCATCACTGGTGAAGGATCTGCAGAAAACCAATCTGCCCCTGCCACCAGGATGTCAGAGAACGGTATGGAGAAACCTTTGCTCACAGAAAGACAGCTTCCAGAAAGGGCAGATGACAAAAGGATAACAAGTGCCCTGCTCAGGAGACAAGTGGTTACTCCTGGCAAAGAACAGTGCAACAGCTGCAAAACCTCAATTTTCAGTAAAGGCAATTAAATACCAGGCAATCCTCCTGAGATTTTGAAAGTAGACCGCAAGGTAGAGAGACAAGCTGATGGCTATACCTACCAATGGCCAATGTAAGGCATAAAAGCATCAGATAGAAAGACACTTGGCCCAAACTTCACCAAGAAGTATGTAAAGAGACCACAATCAGGAGTTGTTTGTCAACTCACCATCAGGTAATGATCTGCCCTTTGCATGCCAGGGTGGTTTATAACAGACTTTCTTATAAAACCAGTGATATGGACAGACAGAGGTGTCTCCATAGTGACAGATGAATGGCATTCCCTTACAGTAGTTCACAGGCCTTTATCAGGAGGACATGAATAAAATTAACACCTGGCTCAGGTTTCATGACACTTTCCCAAAGACTAGCAAAGAGCCCTTAAGTACATACCACATACAGCACACCACCTCCTTGGGCTGTACGACAGGAGTACCCTCTCTGCCTGTTACCCATCCCTTTGCTGGACCAGGAAAGTTCAACAGCAACCTGGCCTAGGCTAGTGGGGCTCTACCAAAACCAACTATGCTAAAGAGACAAGCATTGCTGCCACACTGACTGCTCTACAGGAACAGCCTAATGGTGCTACACTCTCCTGTGTGCCCCCATAGAAACCAGAGTTCCTGTACAAGTGCAGGGGAGCAGTATTAATCTGCAGAACACTGTCTCCAACTCTGAAGAGAAAATCCAGGGAATAAGCAACCCTTTTCAGAAGGTTCAGAGAGAAAAAAAGTCGCCTATAGCTATAAAAGCAGAGCAATTCCACTCTCAGAATGGACCAATTTACTTGTTTTGCCTTGGGAAAGAGCCACCCAGGATAGACTAAGCTCTGCTCAAGCGTGTGAAGGTAAAAGAGTGAGTTTCCACTCACTCCTTCCACTCTGGAGCGAGTCCAGAGAAGGGCAATGAAGCTGGTGAGGGGTCTGGAGAATAAGTCTTATGAGGAGCGGCTGAGGGAGCTGGGAGTGTTCAGCCTGGAGAAAAGGACGCTGAGGGGAGACCTTCTTGCTCTCTCCAACTCCCTTGAAGGAGGGTGTAGCCGGGGGGGTTGGTCTCTTCTCCCAAGTCACAGGCGATAGGACAAGAGGAAAAGGCCTCAAGTTGTGCCAAGGGAGGTTCAGATTGGATATTAGGAAAAATGTTTCCATTGGAAGGGTTATTAAGCCTTGGAATGGGCATCCCAGGGCAGTGGTTGAGGCACCATCCCTGGAGGTATTTAAAAGATGGACTGACACAGTGCCTAGTGACATGGTTTAGTGATGGGTTTTATCAGAGTTAGGTTGATGGTTGGACTAGATGATCTGAAAGGTCCCTTCCAACCCAGACAATTCTATGATTCTTCTGTAAATTGTAAGCTTTTCTGTTATTAACTTAAATTTTTGTTAGCACCTCAGTTAAATCCACTAAAGCAGACTACATAGCACTCATTGTTTCTTATTATAATTGGTAAGTTCTTTAAGCGGAAGCCCAAGGAGAAGTAAAAATAATAAAGAACATTTAGTAGCAGAAAGGCATGAAAACATTAGAGAAGAAATCAAGAAACAATAGTGTCTTGGGAAAAGATTCTTGGAGTGTCAGACATCTAGAAATCAACACACCAATATATGAAGATTATCACCATTTTGATATTTCATTGTTGAAATACTGCCCAGGATCTTTATAGAATTTTTCTAATTTCATCCTTGGGAAAGGAAAACTTCTTAGTAGCCTAGAGGATTTTTACTTAATAGAAGGTCTTGTTTTGTACTTTGCCTATGAGGGCAGGCTGAGACAGCTGGGGTTGGAGAAAAGAAGGCTCCAGGGAGATCTTACAGCAATCTTTTAGGACCTAAAGGGGGCCTACAGAAAAGGTGGAGAGAGACTTTTTATCAGGGAGTGTAGCGATAGGAGGAGGCAAAATGCTTTACACTGAAAGAGGGAAGATTGAGATGAGATCTCAGGCAGAAATTCTTTGCTGTGAGGGTGGTGAGACCCTGGCCCAGGTTGCCCAGAGAAGCTGTGGCTGCCCCATCCCTGGAGGGATTCAAGGCCAGGCTGGACAGGACTTTGAGTGACCTGGTCTAGTGGGAGGTGACCCTGCCCAGAGCAGGGGCATTGAAACCCAATGATCTTTCCCCCTTCCAATTCTAACCATTCTATGAAGTACAAGCTTGACAGACAGACCATGCTTTAAGCTGAAAAGTGGCCAGGCTCTTGGGGCAGCAATCAGTGGCATGGCATTGGATTGCAGTTAGCTAAAGTACGCAACAGTTTGATAGTGGGCCCATACTATTGAAACACTACTGCAATCTGAAATGCTAAATCAAAACAATCCTCAAATACTCAAATAATTTTATAATTACTACTATTTTATTAAGACAAATCATGTTATGTCATCTAGAATGCAGCCTGTGCTCCCAGGGACAAAAGAACATTACCACGTTGCCTCGGGCAAACCTAATTACATGCTTTCCTTTCTCCTCCCGTCCTTATAACCTTTTCCAGTCCCTGTTAAGCCAACTGGCAGCCCACCACAGCCCACTGTCAAATTTTTTGTTTAAGGGAATTTAAAAGGAAGTTAGGGAAAGGTATTTCCCAAGCTCTATTCAAACCTAGATCCACTACACATAAAAGTTAATTTCAAAGCAACTGTTTCAGAGTGGTCAGTCTAGTTTCTTTTAGATAATTCTAACACCCACCATATGTATTTACTTGTCCTACTTTACAAAAAAAAAAAAANTTGATTGAAAAAAAAAAAAAAAAAAAAAAAAAGAAAAAAAAATAACAGTTCCACAACAGTTTTGTATGGATATGGCATTTTGAACAACCAGTACCTTAATTTGTTTGCCCTGAAAGGGAGCCAAATTGCACAAATTACTCATGCGATTTTCAAAGGCATTAGGTTTTTCACTATCTACCTCTTTTTCCATGATGTCAATACCACATCGCATTCTCTTATGACCTGTTTCTGTGGCTGTAACGTGGAATTGTGCAAGATACACCTGGACAGAAAAACACTAATCCTTTTCTGTAAGGAAACTCCAAAAGGTCTCACACACATCTGCAGACTTTGGCTCCAACACTCACCTCGGCTTGTACAGGCAGCATGAAAGTCGTTTGGTTTGTACTTTGTGTCCATTTATGAAGATCCTCATTCTGGGATCAATATAAAGCACAGCAGCGTAGGCACGGAAGGAGCGGCGCTCAGGCTTTCTGCAAGAGAGGGATGCTTACAGAGACTGAGCAGTTTGTTCAGCATTTCCTCCTAGGACCACCAACAGACATTGTCCCAGCCTGGTCCACGACGCCCAAAGATGACTCCATTAGTTCATCCCCTGAGTAACTAGTGTCTCTCCAGTCAGAGTGTTCACCTTGGAGTCTCTTTCAGTCCGCATTCTGCTTATTCTCCTTTACCATTTTTGTTCCTTTCATTCCCTCAAATCAAAAAGAGCCATGACATACTACTGCCGAAGTCTTCTCCTCTATCCAACCCAAATGAACAAGTTTTTCCATGGACAAAACTTGTACGATTCTCATTTCCCAATACACTACTACCCAGGAGTAAAATGACCAACAGTCGCACCTCCCCACACTGCTCTGCACTACCCCTGATGTGTTTTAAGAACCTATGGCAGGATTCACGCCTTATGCAACTCTGTGACCATCTCAGCTCATAGTCACCTACTTCAAAACATGCCAAAGTGACAACCTTCAGCAAGAAAAGGGCCTTTCTATTTTATTACCATGCAGCTGCATTAAGTGACACTTTTCTTCTAAATTTTTTCTGCCTATGTCTTCTACAGAGATTTTCTATTGAGCTGTACACTTTAAACACTGTCACAAAACACTGATGCACATATTACTGTAGCTTGAAAAGGACATTTTGCATACAGCTGTACGTTTTGATTAATGTTGATTTTGTACGTATGTTTTGAATAAAGGTCAAACCTATGTACTTCACCGCTTAACACCGTGCTCCACTTGCTAGTGCATTCTCTTACCCTTTGGTTAGTCAGCAGTATGCTCCAACAGAAACTGCACTGATCACACACAGCAATGGTACCACAAGGTCAGGAAGAAGCAGTTCCTTCCAGTAGCCTGAAGAGTCACAGGTGACTCTTACCGTACCATGGAGATGAGAGAAAGGGTCCTTCTTGGGCAGCGTCAACACAGGAGAAATTAGATGAAGGTAACCATTCAGTCCTTATCCATGAAGAACTTGTGAAATGTGAGAAAGGACTTTAGCTGTCATGAAGGTGAGACACTTATCAACCAGACACCTGGTTGCTCTGGTCCTGGGATAATGGTGCCAATACCATAGACTTTCCGAGTAGACAAGCCAGGCAGTTGGGAAACCTGGCCAGAGATGGAAGCATCAATGAAGCACTACAGCGAGCAGTTCTCCAGTTTGACCATAAACTCATTTGTTGATAGCTACGCACGTTGTGTGAACCCATCTGTTAATCTATGCTCAGTATTAGAGGTGTCCCCTCTCCAGCCAGGAGGAGGAAAGGGACAACCGAGCTTATTGGACTGCGTGGATTCAATGACCTAGCACGGGAGAGCCACTAAAGTATAAAGCCCTTGTGGACACTTGCCATCAAATTGTAAAGGGGCAGAATCCATCATTATTTCTGGAGTGATGGTGAAGATCTCAAGAACTGTCTGTATTGGAGGCCAAAGTGAGTCTAACTGGGAATAAATGGGAGAAGCACCCCATTGTGGTGACTGGCCCAGATGCTCCAGGCATCCTTGGCATAGACTACCCCAGGAGAGGGTATTTTAAACACCCAAAAGGGTATCAGTGGGATTTTGGAATACCAGTTGTGGAGACTGAGGACATCACCCAGCTGTCTACATTACCCGGTCTTTCAGATGACCCTTCTGTGGTGGGACTGCTAGGGGTGAACTGTTTTTAGCTCAGGGGGCCCCTGACACTTCAGGTCATCAAGGAAGGGATGCATCATATAAATGGGCTCATGACTGACGTGTGGATGCTATTGCACAGGTTACCCACGACTGTGAAATACGTGCTGCAATCAAGCAAGTCAAATAGTTAAAATCTTTGTGGTATGGGGGATGATAGCCAAAATGTAAGTATGGGGTGGCCTGGCAAACAGACTATATCACACTCCCTCAAACCCACCAGGGTAAGTGCTATGAGCTTACAATGGTGGAAGGAAGCACTGGATGGTTGGAAACCTATGCCATGCCCCATGCTACCACCCAGAATACTATCCTGGGCCTTGAAAAGTAAGTTTTGTGGCCACATGGCACTTCAGACAGAATTGAGTTGGACAATGAGACTCGTTTTAGAAACAATCTTATATGCAAATGCACCACAGAACATGGTATTGAGTGGGTATACCATATCCCCTGTCATGCAGCCCCTTTTCCCACCTTCTGGGAAAATTGAGTGATACAATGGACTATTAAAAATTACCCTGAAAGCAATGGGGGTTGGAACCTTTAAAAATTGGGACAAGCATTTAGCACTAGCTCCCTGGTTGGTTAACACCAGGGGATCCATCAATCAATCTGGTCTTGTTAAATCAGACGTTTTACATACTGCAGAAGGGGATAAAGTCCCTGTGGTCCATGAAAGGAACATGCTGGGGAAAACTATTTGGGTTTTTCCCACTTTAGGCAAAGGCAAACCCATTTGTGGGACTGTTTTTTCTCAAGGACCTAGATGTACTTGGTGGGTGATTCTGAGGAATGGAGAAGACCAATGTGTACCTCAAAGAAATTTAACCCTGGGTGAGAATTCTCAGTTTTGAGTTGTGTGATGTTAATTGCTACATAATACTAACAGCGTTCAGTAAGTGCTTGTCAGGATCACATAGTGGTGATGAAACCAGAGCCAGCTCCATCAAGTGGTGTCCAGCAACCTCTTCGAGGTGGACATGCTACCCATAGGCATGACCCACAATAAATTTTATACCATTTATCCTGCCCTTAGAGACTGCCACAGCAACCAGCAGATGGAAATCTGCAATCATGGACTAAATTAACTTTTGTGTAGAAAGATAAATCATAAATTAGTGTTCTGTATATACATTTGAAGACAACAAGCAGTAGTGACCTGAACATGACGTAAATAGTATGGAATAAGGAGTGGAATGTCCTGGCTTGAGATACAACAAAACCAATTCTCTTTTCAGTAATCTTTTCAGTTAAGTGTCTGGTAACTAACTGCACTCCCTGGAATTAACAGTATGTTTTTCAGACAATGTCTGCTCCTGGAGTGATAACATCTGACATTTATAGTGAATACCTAGGAATGGCGTGCAGAGAGGCTCTGGCCTATACTTATTGCTGTAACAACCAAGGCCAACTAACTTTGTTATGCACAAAGCTGGGGGGTGGGAAGCAGAAGAGCATAGCAGGGTTGCACCTGTTGGGAGGAGGGGACAGGAGAGGTGACCCAAAACTGACCAAGGGGGTGTTCCATCCCATCTGCATCATGCTCAGTATAAAGCTGAGGGATCAATCGGTCAGTCTCTTTCTTCAATGGATGACATCTGAGGAGGACTCTGCCTGCCTTTGATCCCTATCTATGCGTTCCTGAATCCAGTTCCTGTCTGCCACTGAGTCCATTCTGGGATTTTCCCAGTGCCTGCCAGCAACATGATCGTCATCCTGGGAGCTTCATATCGGTTTTGTATATATTTCACTATTTTCTCATCAATGTTACTATTTTTTCTTTTTAACCCGTAAGTGTCTCTCCTTTATTCTCTCTTCCTTTCCCTTCTGGGAAGGGAAAGGGACACTCTGTTGTGCATTTAGTGACAGCCCAGCCTAAACTGTGACACTAGAGCATTCTCTTACCCTTTGGTTAGTCAGGAGTACTCTCTGGCAAACTGCACTGATCACACACAGAAATGGTATCACAAGGTCAGAAGATCCTCGTGATCAGTGCTGTCCTGGTTTCAGCTGGGATAGAGTTAATTTTCTCAGTAGCTGCTGGGTTTTGGATTTAGCATAAGAATAATGTTGATAACACATATTGTTTTAATTGTTGCTAGATAATGCTTATATTAAGTCTTTTTCTGCTTCCCATAGAAGCTGAGAGGACACACAGACAGGACAAGCTGGCTAAAGGAATATTCCATACCATGGACACCATAGACGTCATACTTAGTATATGAATGGGGGATGGCTGGGGGACAGGAATCTGCAATTGCTGCTTGGGATGGGCTGGGCAATCCATCATCGGGTGGTGAGCAATTGTACTGCACCACTCATTTTGTATATTTTTTTATCATTATTGTTATTATTTTTTCTTCCATTACTGTTATATTAACCTGTCTTTATCTCAACCCACAAGGTTTCCTTTTTTCCCAATTCTCCTCCCCTGTCCCACTGTGGGGCTGGGGACTGAGTGAAGAGCTGCATGGTCCTGGTTGCCACCTGGGGTTAAACCACAGTTAAACCACAGTTACACCCCTTGTCGTGGTTATCATGAAAGCTCACCACCAGGCATTAAAGAAACTGAGAAGCGTATTAGATCCCTGGAGGTCCCCAAGGAGTTTGCTGCACCTGTGTACCCAATAACAACAAGCTACTACATACAAAAATAGCTAGGTTTACAGTGTTTGAAACTATTATTACAGGAAATTTAAGCACTTCCGGGAAGAAGCGTATGATCTCATAAAAGAAGTAGAGTTTGCTCCCATTAAGCTCTAGGATTTAATCAAGCATTTGGCTCAGTTCAGCTCAGTTTTTCTTTTTCAGGTTACAAGTGAACAACTCGGCAAACACAGCTCTTCCTGAACAGGGCCCTCAGAGCACACCCTTCTTCTTCCTCTGCAGGGAAGTCCAGGAGCCGGCCCCTGCTCCCAGAAAGACGTGGCAATATGCCTCTCCTGCACCCACCTGTACCACTCACTTGTGGAGAATGACCTGCCCAGCACCTCGCATTTCGCCAGGGTTCATTAAATCACAAAACTGAACATCAGTTTTAGAGCAGCATAGACTCACAACCAGCTGTCATGTCATTCTGATTAAAACATATTTGATGAATGTAAAAATATAGCTTAGGAATCCTTTGTTTTAGGGTGCCTAAAGAAGGGCATCGAGTTTGCCGCTCTGACTAAGCTGACAAAAGCCCACACAGGCATTCAAGCCAAATATACAACCACAATGCCTGCGGGCCGTTTACACACGTAAACTCCAAACTGCTAAAGAACAAACTAAAGATCTTCTAAATTCTCCAATTCACCATAGAAGAGAAGGTTTTAAAAAACACATACATACAGTATACAGTCGAAATCTACACATAATTTAATTTGATCACAATTCAAAGGCTTGTGACACCCATCACACTTACGTTCCCTCTGGGGGTGTTTCTGCCATCTGAATGTCTCGGGGGTCAGAAGTCACATCCAGCTCTGGCTCTCCATTATCCATTAGTTTGAGGTTAAAGATGATCACCAGGGTGCCTGAGCAAGTAACAAGTTGATCAGGTGAATCCCAGCCACACCCCAAATACCTTGGCCATGACCAGCATCGTCCATACGTACCTTTCTCCCCACGGATCTTATTAAACTGCTCCATGACTTCCCGTTCCAATTTGAACGGGGAATACTTGTAAATTAGCTCTGTCTCAATAGCAAACTTCTCCATGTTGTCAGTCATAGGCTCCTGGCTTCGTGCATTCCAGGTAGGCAGGGGAACGATGACCTGCAAATCGCATTGTAGGAAGAGTGACTCAGGCTCAGCCACTCCAGTCAGCCCCTTCTGTGTATCACAGCCAAGCAACTTACCCCTTCCAACAGCCCCCTAACTCACTGCACGAGTCCCTCCTAGCTTTTCAGTGGTTTGCACATCTGTCAAATGCTTGAGGACCTATCTTTGCCAGTCTCTGAGTTGCCTTCCTACAACATCTAGTCTTAGACCATTCCCAAGTAACCTGTATGGTACTCGCTACTCACCCATTCAGGTCTTTTTTCCCCTCTTCTTGTAACAACTTCCATAATACTAAAAAAATCACCCAAATCTTGCTTCTTTAAACACATCAGCCTCTGTGCTTAACTCCTCTTGAACTCAAATATCCCTCACTTATATTTATCCTGACCTCACTTTTTATTTTTATAGAAATACAGCATGGTTATTTGTGTTCTCTGTCATTTAGAACAAAAACACAGATAGAATTATAGACTGCAGCTGCCTATCAAGGACAGCAAATCCTGCCCTCACTCTAGAATTGAGGTCAAATCAGAATTTCTGGCTCCAGAGTCGCTGGGGGAACTACATCACTTTTCCTAACTTGCTTCAGCCATCAGCTGCCACTAGAAAGCACTGCTTCCTCAACAGCTTCTTTGTAGAGCTCCCTCCACTATCAGAATGGAAAATGCTTTCTTAGATACTATCCCAGTGCAAATTTAAAGCTTTTCATTATCGGCCTTGCCTGGAAAGTACTTGTGCTTGAGCACAAAAATACTTCTATGTTAAGAGCCTGGATATAGAACAACAATGCCTGAATTATCTATTAAAATAAGTAAGTTTTCAATAGGTAGAACCACATTGGTTTTTTTATTAAAAAAAAAAAAAGATCAGAAAGAAGAGACATATCTGGAGTTTATGACCTATGGGTAGCAGCTTCAATCACACCTTCACATCTTTAATTTTCTACAGAAAATCAAATCAGAGCAATAAATTTAAATACATCTCAAACTCAAATTTGTGGGAAAAGGAAAATGCAAGAAGTCTGGGCATGTCCTGAACTCAGCATACGCAACTTAAAGTGATTGAAACACATCCCTCAAAGCTGCTGTAGTTTAGAGAGACCTCTCAAACAGAATTAAGATCAAAAAGAAAAAAAACCAAACTTTAAGGACTTTGCAGAACCCCTACAAGCATATCACCAAGAAAAAAAATCATACACTGAGAAAATCATACACCAGAGTGGTAACCAACACAGACACTTATGTGAGAGCTGGGGAAGTTCAGATGAGAAAGCATTCACCACCTTAGTTCATTACAACAAAGTAGATGCAAACCTCATCAATGCCTTCTTCCTCATGGAATGTCCGTGACAAGAGGAGGCAAGTCATGGTGTTGTCTTTCTTCGTGAACAGGATAAAATCCTTTCCAATCCGCATGGAACCCCTAGAGACAGATTTCAGGCGGCATGTTACACCTGATGCACAAGACTTTCTAGAAAGCAGACCACATTACTGAGTTTTCTTCCTGTTATGTTCAATTATGAGATGCTAAACCAGGTAAGACAGAAGAAGGCCTTAAAAGGCAACTACCATTTCTCTCTAAACACTTCATTCCTTTCAAAAGGCATCTTAATCTGGACATTTTCATGATGTTTCAAAACATTTAACACTAGTTAGAATTAAAATGTGCAGAAGTACAGGACAGCTTTCCAGGCTCACACTACATAAAAAGTTTTAAAAAAAAAATCTTTTTTTTTTTTTTTAAATCCAAAGAAGATGACTAAGGTGAGATGTGACAATAACCTTCAAATATAAGTAGAAACGTAAGTGAGAAAGTGAATGCACACTTCTTTTTGCTGTACACAGAGTGAATAGCAGCAGAAGTTTCTGGGAGACAGACAATTTATTTCCTAATGTCTAACTCAAAAAACTCACTCACACTTCAGCTAATGCAACTTAGCAGCTAGTTCTCACAAAACCTCCTCCCCGCTCTCCTATCCCAATAATGCCTTCCCCATCTTCTTTTATCCTACTACCCAACTCATCCAAAAAATGTTAATTGAGAAAAATTAACATTACATCAAAGGAAGGATTAGTGTTCTGTCAATTCAGTTCTCTTTAGATTGCCTTAATGTGATACCAATGTGTTGTATATTTAGGCATCAGTCTGCATTTTTCAGCTGTAATATAGTAGCCCTCTTGCTCAAGGTTGAAGAACAGGACAGAGATCTGTCCTGCAAGTGCACAGGCAGGATCTGGGATCTGTCCTGCACTGCAGCTTGATCAATAGTATCTCAAGATCCCTTATATCCCCTTTTTTCTCTCCCTCCAGATTAGAGTCCCACAGATTTCCCCAGCAGGATGCATATAAATAATCAAGCCACATAGAACAGCATAACGCAGAAGAGCCAGAGTAAGCCATACAAGGTCTCTATCTTTCCTATTGATATCAGATCACCACAGCAAACACCGTTCCCTTTCCCAGCAAATCCCCTCCAACCAGTAAGATTTCCTTCCCACCTCTGTTTGTCTGCTACTTAATCCCATCCCTCCTCTCATTCCTTCCATCATTCCTCTTCTCTGTGCATTTTTTTAAGAAAAAAAGAAGAGGTTTAATTGCATCTGACTTGCACCAGACAACTTTCCTAGCGAGAGGCTGCAGCACTATTTTGCTCCAATTTTACTATCTGCCTGCCACAGCCATATTAGGGTTTTGTTTCCTACTCTTTCGTATTTTTTTTTCCAGCTCTGATCTGTATACTCTGCATCATGCAAACATAATGGCAAAAAAATGTCATCAGAAGACTTCTCTGCCACTGAAGAACTACAGTGGATCTTCAGAGAGCTCCTGTCTTCCAAACCATGGTATCTTTATTTAGATTTCATTTTCCCTTTTTTTTTTTTTTTTTCTTTCTGGAAAAAAGGATATGTACCTCCAAACTAAAAATATATTTCCTATTTCAACCTCCATAATCTCAGGAGGTTGGCTTTTGTTATACCTACGATTTCAAGCCATTCCCATACTGCCCAATTTGAGTTGACTCAGGCGATCGCTTGGCTGATTTACCAAATTGAATAACACTGGCGGCTTCATCTGGAACAAGAGACAGGGAACAAAAAAAAGTTTATTTTTATATACAGACACACAAATTTTTTAGATAAACTTATCCACCACTGTAAATAGAACAGAAAGACTATAGCATAGAAGAGGCCAGAAGCCCAAGCCACAGTCTCATTCTGAATCCCTGTCATACAGCCCTCTAAGATACACATTGCTCCATGGTATTTACATTATCAGAAGCTTTGTACAGATGCCATTATGCTGACAAAAAGAGTTTTAAGTTTCAGACTAGCCCAGCACCCTGCCCAAATTGCACAAAGACATTTCTTTTTTTCACAAAGACATTTCTTTACAAAGAAATGTCCACAAGATGATCTGTTGTGTCTACCATAATTATCAACACACTCATAAACCAAAACATACCCTGGGACACTAGGACTCTGCTACATTGTGTGTACTGCTGGCACCACAGACTCCAAACCACTGGCACTAGAGCATAAGTCAGTACCATAGAAAAGGTCTTGAATTTGGGATAAACATTACTTTTTCTTCATGGCATTGAACACTGTGATTAATTAATGCATTAGTAAGACAAAAACTAATTTTCCCAGCACATTGCTGGACTACTAACAGCAGGACAGCTGTGGGTGAAAAGGCAGGACTAGTGAGTACTGCAGCAATTAATGGAGTATTTTATTAGCACAGGACAAAAAGAAAGGACATGATGGCTTTACACTGAGAGGGCCTGTCATTTTTAGTTCAAGCCTTTCTATTGTTCAAGGGATAAAGCCTTTTAACATCATCCATAAGTCAGAACAATTCCTCTTCCTTCCCCCAAGAGATAGCAATCATTTCACCAAAGAGTTTACCGGGAGAAACAAAACGCAATTCCAGAGACAAGGAACACGAAGTGCCTGAACAGGAAGCCTAACAACAATTACAGCCCTCAAATGTGTACACAAGCTGTGAGGGAGCACAGGACATCACCCAGCTACGCGGAGGCTGAGCCTGTGGACGGGCTGGATGAAAGCATACAGGAAACTTGTCCAGCTCCACTAGTACTGACAGCGAGTCTTTACAGTACAGTTTAGTACTAACATCACTGGTGTAACAGGAAATCACCGAGTTGGGCGTCAGAATGACATTCAGATTTAAAGCCACAAATTACAAGGCGAAAATACAGGAGAACAACTGTGCAAGCGCCCCACTGCCTCAATTCAGCATGTCCATACCAGAAGTCCACAACTATTTCAAAACCAACTTTTGACTGGATGAGAGTACCTCTTCCTTTCCTTCAGCATACTGTATTATTTTCTAGCCAAAGAAAACATTAGATTATCTCATACTCAAGATTTGGTTAAGGATATTGATGATGATATTATTACTAGTTCTGTGTTAGTTCTAAAGGCTGGTCAGAATAGAATAGAAAGCTACTGGAACCCTTTTGCTATACTATCAACAACTATTTTTAAGAAAACTTTTGAGAAGCCTAAAAACGATAAAGAGTAATTGTCCAAAGCATTTCCTCTTTCAGAAAAGGTGACCATATGGTTTGTTACTCAATGTTGGATGCCTAAAATCACCCTATAAAGATTCCTCCTTCGGGTAGAGGGGACTACGCGGGACCAAGGGAGCATTTCTCTGCTCCAGGCTTGCTGTCTTTGGGAGAGATTTAATCTTTAAGTCCTCCCACGAATCAAGGTATAATGATATTTTTTCCAGCTTTTTTGAGTTAAGGCTCTGGAGGGAGTTTCACTCAAGGCTATTTTAGTCACACTGTTTTTGTTTTGTTGTGTCTCAGAGTTACTAGACTTAAAAAAACCCAAACTCCCTAGCAACAAAAAGGACACTGATGTGATCTATGCCAAACAGACGAGAGAAAAAACAATCTGAAGGAACTTGCTCAAGATGACAGATTGATTTTCAGAGCCCAAGAAAAGGCATCAGGGGCTCAGATAAAAGGTCTCCTAATAAGAAACATCAGACACTTGGGATGAAGAACTGGGGGACAGAGCCGTTTGTCCTTCAGGACAGCAAGAGAGCATCCTCTTGAAAGAAGGCAGGCTGTTACAGCACATGCAGTGGCTGACACACAGCATACTACAGGCAGCTGCCTGCTCTGGGTCACAACCCATACCTCCCCACGTTGCTCGCAGCAACGAAGGCAAACGGGATCCTGGGCTGCATCCACAGGGGCATCGCTAGAGGGACATTACTACTGCTCCATGCTTCTCAGGCCACAACTGGAGTGCTATGTCCAGTTCTGGTCTCCTCAAATCAAGAAAGACACAGAGCGGACAGGAGGAGATGATCAAAGGGCTGGAGAACCTGCCCTGTGAGAAAAGACTGAAGGAGCTGCGCCTCTTCTTCCTGGAGAAGAGGGCTCAGGGGGACTTTCATCACAGTATTCCAGTACTTAATAGGTGGCTACAAAGGGGATGAAGGCTCTCCCTTCACAAGGAGCCACATGTAAAAGGCAAAGGGCAACAGGTACAAGTTGCACTGGGAGAGGTTTCATCTCAATATGGGAAAGAAATTTTTAGAGTGAGAAGAATCACTGCAACAACCTCCCCAGGGAGGTGGCGGAGTCCCCATCGCTGAAGGTTTTCAAGACACAACAAGACAGAGTGCTAAATCATCTCATCTTGGCTCCCTTTGCCATGAAAGGTTGGACCTTTCCAACCTGGGCTGTTTTATGTTATTTTAGAATCATATAAACTCTAAAATACAAGTTAAAGACTTATTTTCTTCAGTCCTTTAAGAATGCAATTACACATCCCTTTCTACATTGGTAGTTTTACTTTTTCAACCTAGAAGTTGATGCACTGAGTCTTTTAACCTACATTTTGATTCATTAAATTCATGTAGCACCTTCAGAGTCCAAGCAGTAGGTAAAATTCTCAAGCCTAAGTATCCTCAGTAGCAATGCCACTAATAATATGGGAAATCCTGACCTAAGGTGTACTGCATGAGATCTACTGTTTGTTTTTCTAATTGACTCCTATTTAGTCCCTTATGAAAAAGCCAAACTTTTGGATTAGCACTATTATGATAATATCTCCCTGTGGGATGCGATCCTTTTTCAGAAAAGATCTGTACTGTGGAATCACTGAATCAACAGATCTTTTGGTAACTTATGACTCTATAGCATAAGATGTTTGCAGCTTGAGTGCAAACATATTTTGATCTTCAGACCACACAATCCAGTGTGATCATTAAGAGAGCCTAAACAGCAAGTTCTGAATGGAATTGTAGTAGGAGCAAATTGACAAACACAGCTCATTTTAAGAAATGCTAATCACACCTTTCACTAATTTTAGTTGAGGAGCTGCCATTAGGTTTGACAGTCAAGAGCTATCAGATGGAACACTCAGATTTGGCCTTTTGCCTCACTTCTACATTCCTCGGTTTTCACAGCTTGCCAGCAAAATCTACAACTGTCGAACACAGAACAAGACCAATGAGACTGAACAGCAGGACAGAGTAACACAGAGAACATAATGGCTCACTGCAGCTGTCCTGCTCTTCCCTCTGTGTGAAAGCGCCCAGGGATACCTGGGTTCATTTATTCATCCTCCCAGACGATGCCACATCCAGCCCTCTAAGCTGTCCTTGCAGTGTGCTCAGGAAGATCACATGCTAGTGTGGTCTCGAACAGCACTACGGCAAGTCACTTAGATTTTTTATTTTTAACACGTCAGCTTTACATACAAGGAAAATAATCCTTAATTAAAATTATCATGTGGAAAAATAAAACACTCCCAAGCTCTACGATTTCTGTTGAAGGAAGGTCTGTATGGATATTGATGCTATTTACAAAATAAGGACGGAGAAAATTACAGTCAAAGGTCTTCTGCTGAGATCTCCTAAAATCAGCTTTCAGATAAGAGATCTTCTAGATGTCTTTAAAACTGATAGCTCCTGCATTATGCAAAATTAAAACTCAGACCCCTACAGCCAGGGACAGAAACAGAGGGAGTCTCATGGAAGGAGTTGGAATAACAGACTCTACCTGGCCACTTTTGTCCACGTTGACAGGGAAACAGTGCAGCAAGTGGAGTTTCCACCTGTCTGCCCTTGGTCAAGTGACTTTCAAATGCCTATCAGGCTTACTATGACCATCCAGCATTGAAGCTGAGAGGCGATCACTAGAGCTAGACTCTGCATCAAAACAATATGTATCAGTCTACTGAAAATGAAGAAGGGCTTTTGTAAAAGCAAAGTTGCATACCAATTTTACATTCTGAAAAGCAACGTTCTGGAAAGGGGCAAAAATAACTTCACAGCCTATTTAAAATAATAAAAAAATAAATAATTTCAGATATAGAATGATACTTTGATGCAAGCATGAAGACAGTCAAAGGACCTAAATTATATGGTATTTGCAATATACAATGCATAGCGCTGTGAAATACCACTACAACCCACAGTATCTGCCAGTCTCCTTTACCGAGTATCTCAGACTACTAAAGTCAGGTCAAAATCCTTCAAGATTTAGCAGGAAAATCAGTCGAAATAAGCAACTTAATACTTAGCCAATACTTAGATTCCACTTTGCCACAAAATCAACAATACGGGAGCAACAACAGCATAAAAGCTGCTATTTGGACTCTGCGGTGTCACCTTCTGCTCTCAATCCAGAGACAAACATGCAGTTTTCAAGACACGCAGAAAATCTCCCTGATTTCTTCAGTTCCACTGGCGACAGAAAAGTACTCTCAGAAGACATGCTCAGCATCCTGAATTGTATTCCAGATAATACACAGAAAGTATCTGGAATTCAAACTAAACTCCTTCATGCAGGTCACAAATCTGCATACCAAAGATGTTAACATATCTTTATAAGCATTAATAAACAGAACCAAGTACTTAATATCGCAAGAGGATCTTAAAGTACTAAGGGATAAGAAAAAAACCCATCCGTCCATGCCTATTTACCTATCTCCCTCGCCTTCTCCAAAACCTTCCAATTTAGCCCAACTTTTCAGCCCAGCAGAGAACTCCTCAAAGGAGGATTTACTCAGCTTCAGGACACAAAGAAGGTGGTGTGGGTTGACAGTGCTGTTCACTGATGCCAAAGCAAAACAAGAAGGCTTTTCTCCGGCTAGATGCCACACGGATTTACATCAGTTCTTATGACGAGGCAGAAGTTATTTGTTATATTCTTCTCATGCTCCTAAGATTTTATATTGTCAAGTAGTGATCTCAATCATAATGCCAATCATGAAACAATGGCAAAATCCTTTCAAAGCTAAGCTTTCAATTCCTGCCACAGCACACTTTCTTATTAGAGCTGAGATACTCTAACCACTTGCAGCCTCTAATGGGGAAAGGACTTAGGCCCAAAGTTCATTCCCTTTCCTGGCTACACTCCCTCCAGCCCCAAGGCCAACTTTGGTGTGCTAGAAATCCACAGGCCAGGCTGACTCAACTCTACAATGCAGCAAAACAATCTTCTTTTGGCCAGATTAGCTTTCTGCAACTAAAGAGGTGAAGAGTTTGATGTTTGATATATGACACAGTGCAAAAGAGCCAGTACAGAGCCAGGAACATGGCATGGAACATGCCCCTTTCAGCAGTACCAAGCTGCTAACTCAGATTAAGGCATAACACAGAACCTCAGGTTGAAAATGCAAGTGCAACTTCCTATCACTTACTTGAATCCATTCCCGTTCCATCATCCAAAAAACACAGCATGAATCCACCTCGTAGGTCTTCCCGTCGCTCTACAAGAGGAGAGTTATTCGCTACTGCCACAAGCAAAAGTTAAAAATTCCATAAAACGGAATTAGTGTTCATGACAGAAGTAACCTGACAAACAAGGCTTTCACAAGCCAAATAAAGCTGTAAGAGCACCAGATTTTTGTCACAGAATGACTAAGAACTTTTCCTGCACTTCAAACTGTATGCAAATATATGCTATGAGAGTATATTGTAAAAGCAAGTTTCTTAAGCATCCAGTATAAACAGCTGCTCACTTTACCTGACCTCAGCTGAAGGCTTATTTAAGTGCTTGCCTGAATTATTTCTAAGGGTATTGCTTTTTGAAAGACAACAGGCACTGGGGCACAGGACAAACAGTAGAATCATAGGTTGGAAAAGACCCTTAAGATCATTGAGTGAAACCATAAACTTAACGCTGCTAAGTCCACCACTGAACCATGTCCTGAAACATATGTCTTTTAAATGTGTGTAGATGGTGACTCAGCCACTTCCCCGAGCAGCCTGTTCCGATGCTCTATAACCCTTTGCTGTGGTTTCACCCCAGCCTGGTGCAGTTCTCTCCCTTCCCTCAGGACAGGAAGAAGAGGGGGAAAGGAGGGGAAAGGAAAGGGGAAAAAAAATGTGGGTTTTGATAAAGACAGTTTAATAGGACAGTATCAGAAAAGGAAAATAGCAATAATAATGACACAAGTTACTCTCACCACCTGGTAAACTGGTGAATTTACTGGCCCAAGCGGTGATCGTGATTCCCCCCCCCAGCCAGCCCCCACTTATATACTGAGCATGACATCTATGGTACAGAATATTCCACTGGTCACTCCCTTGCTCTGTCTGTGCTCCTCCTCAGCTTCCATGGGAAGCAGAAAAAAGACTTCAATACTATAAATATCACCTAGCA
>VXAK01028006.1:0-11729 GCA_013399435.1 Arenaria interpres | reverse complement strand
CCAAAAAATCAACCAAAAAACCCCAAAGCCAGCAAGACCCAACGTGTAACCAAGAGAGTTGAGGCCAAGTGGAAAAATTGTATTGCCTTTACTTTGGACCCCTATACACATTTTGCAAACTATGTGTATGTATGTCATGTCCGGTTATCTTCATGTTACTTGTCCTGGATTGCTGTTCATTTGTAAATAACTGTAACTGTGGGCCTCGTTTCATATAATGAAATCTTGTCTGATAGTTAAGGCTAAACATTTCTTCTCTATAAATATTAAAAATCTATGCAAGATGAAGCACTTGAACTCAGCATCTACAGTTTTCTAAGGTGGGATGGTTTTTTTGACCATTTATTTGGCCTTTCTACGTTGTCGCTGTTAGACCCACCCTAGGTGTTTTGATTCAGAGCCTTGAGATAGGTGTGCTCTAGAGGCAGCCTTACCTGCCTTTTGCTATTATCCCAATTTGCCCAAAACAACAACCACCTGTGACTGATTTCAGAAAAGCCATGTTTGCCTTTTGTCTTAGGAACTGAAAGGGAATTTTAAGGGTACAAGAAACAAAGAAGTTTTATGACATAAGAGTTTAAAGTTAAACAAAATAGTAGTTGAATAATTTCATTGTAAAAAAATCTAGAAGGGATTGTTTTAAGCGTTGCTTGTCTGACTTGTGTTCTCTGCAGAGTGTGCTTACATCAGTTCCAGTACATGGGGAAACGATACATTGCCAGGTACTGTGTGGAATTTAAATTTTGGTGTCTTATTCACTAAGAATAATAGTGTGTACGATATGCCTTCAATCTCTATTACAAATAAATTGCATGAGTGTAAGAGTTATTGAGAAATTATACATAACAGTTTGAAGTAAGTAACTGGTTACTACATTAACAAATCTATACCCTGTCTGAAAGTCTGGTATCTGTTTAACAATTATGTGTGTGTCTTGTGTTTATTATCAATTACTTTAAAATCTACCCCTTAAATGCTATCTTTTACAGCATTTATTTTTCTGGAAATGATGTCTGTGGGGTAGAAATTTTATCATTTGTTTTGTTTATTCACTTGGCCATAGAACCATGTTTGTTGAAATGTTTTAGAAATTTTATATGTAGTGTTCTTACTGAAAGGTGAGTAGTGAACTCTGCTGTTTTTTTATTTGAAGTCTGAAGTACCGTTAGATACCTGTATGTTCCTATTGAAGGCTGTTTAGGAGAAAATCTGTGGGACTCAGAAACGTGTACTAAATTGTTTGAATACCTTTGCATTAATGTGGGTTTTAATGCAAAGTAGGTTTTTAATAGAGCAAAATATAGCAACTTGTTTAGGTCTTGCACTGTGGTTGACATAGTAATACTGATACAATTAAAATTGTGGGGTTGAAATACTGGCCCTCTTGAACTCAGGGAGAAAGTTGTTGCTGACTTTGGGTGGTAAAGCATTCTAACTAAAATGTTAGCTTTTTAGGTTTTAATTTAGATTTAATGGTATGTGAATCTTTTTCTACAAACAGCAAATTTGACTATCTCTTTGGAGAATTTTCAGAAAAAAAATCTCATCTCTGTTCATGTACCCTAAAAAAAAAATTAAAGGCCAAAATAAATCTGTCTTTCTTAAGGTTTTGATTGTAAACTTTGCGTGTAAATGTACTTCAAACTCTGGATTTACAGGATTCTAATTTTCAGGCTTTTTGTAAAAATTCTTCAAACTAATTTGTTTGACTAGTTTGTCAAGAAGACTACTACACTTCCTTTTTGTTTACTGATCACCTAGTCTGTGTACTGCATGTTGACGCTTAAAATCTTAAGCTACGGAAATCATCTGGTGTTCTGCAGAGATACCGAGTTTTCCCAGTAAATGTAGCTTTCTAGTCTTTCACATTGTCATTACACTGAAGTATATCACAATCAATGCACGTACTCTTAAAATACACAAATGACAGAATGAAAGGGAACAGGGAATTCTGTAATTCAAGCACTGGTTTTCATTTTTCATCAGCTCTGGTGGTGGTACACAATAGGAAGTTAGCCTGTACTGATTGCTAACACAGATCACTTTTCTGTTTTCTTGACTTGATTGCTGCAAGTTTAACAAAGTATATGGCTCTTCTCCCTTCCTGCTTGGGTAAGATATTCATAATAATAACTCAGTTAATTTCTGCTGTCCTGTTGCATGTGTGCTTTCTCATTTTACCACTGTGTGTCTTTCTTTTCTAAAATTTTTACAATCAAAATAAAGAATTTGGTTTTGGGTTCTGAATATTTTCAGAATATTTATGTTCTCAAATATTTGTGTTTTCAAAAGCTCTGAAGTAAATTTGGCACTTCAAGAGCAGCTGCTGCTGTGCTTTTGCTTTCATGCTTTGAGGTTTTAAGAAAGAGTTTGCTGTGATGCTTTTTTTTTTAAAGCTACCTATTTTTGTTTTATAAATAAAACAGTAAATAGGTTGCATTGTGATTCTTTCTATAAAACTTCTTGTGCTTAACTAACACTTCCTGTCTTGCTGCAGTTTGACATGTCTAACTTTTGCTTCTATCCCATTTCACCCATCTTGCAGGAACCAGGAGGGGTTGGGATCCATAGTTCATGATCGAAAATCTCAGACATTGCCTGTTTCCCGTAACAGAACAGGAATGATGCATGCCAGATTGCAGCAGCTGAGCAGCCTGGATAACTCTCTCACTTTTAACCACAGTAAGTCTCATGACATGATAACATTCATCATCCTCAACCAGTACCACAACACCAGAGACAGGATCCAGAGCCACACCAGTGCATTTCAATGACTTTTATTGTTCTAGGTCAAACGAATAGCTGGAATCAGTCGATGTTCTGTTCCCTGCTTTATGATAGAACGATCAATGCTGGCTGATGCCATAACATGGAGCATGGTTAACTACAGCATATTTTAAAACTGTATTTTAATTTTTGAGACTTAGATGCACTTCAATTTTGTGCTGCATATGGTTACAAAATTTACTTTTTTTTTTTTCTATTTGCTTTATGAAGCATAATTTTTTTTCCCCACTTAGTCTTATAAATGATTGGTCTAAAAGTTAAAACATGCACTCTGACCATACCTCCATGTTTTGACATCCCATAAGGAGAAATAAGTTTCTTAGAATTTCTGCAGAGATTGTGAAGCCCATGATTTGGTTTGTCTGGAAGTGAAAAAGCGTCCAATAATGAAGTGATTTTTCTGTTTTCAGTGTGAGAAAAATATCAAGTATTCTTGGAATTTCTGTAGACAATGGTAAGATTAAATCAGGTTGAAGTCAGCTTGTATAAGACTGCTGTATTGAAAACTAAACCTGCTTCTGGCCTATCTTTTTAAACATGCTTCTCTTAAATTGCAAAATATACTGTATGTAAAGTATTCTGAAGCACTATTTTTCAATTTTCAGCTTCAAAAAACAATGAAACTGATTGACTAATCCAGTAAAATACAGCACTGGTACAGAAAAGAATTGTGTGCAGTAAAGTAATTACGTTCACTCTGTATGTTCACTCTGTTCATCCTTTTATTTCCCAAAGCATATCTAACTGGCCTTTAAAATCTTTTAGCTCGTTATCTGTAATACAAAGCAACAGTTAGCCTAACTGCCCAAGATTTACCACATAGTCAGTGGAAAATTGAAAAAATAAACCCACCAAACCTCTCTATTTATAAATGCATTCTCATGCCTATTTAAATATAAGGAATGCAATTCTTTTATTTTAAAAATGTCAGAAAATTATGTAGCTGTGCAAATTACTTTTTTTTCTTGTAATCAGTCTGCTACTACTGTATCATCATAATGTCTAGATGTTTTTAAATATACAAAAGAAAGAACTTTTATACTATGTGACTACACATACAGTAAGGTAAAAAACTCGGTAGATAAAGACTAATTTTTAAAAAGAATATCTGGGAAATAAATGACACGCTGTTTCTGGACTCTGTGCAAAGATATTTCATACTTCCAGAATTTGGCAAAGTTTACTGATTTTTAGGAAACAGTGAGCTGAAAGATTTTAATAAATGCATGCTTATGTAAAAAGAAACTTTCTGTTCTTTTCCATCTGAAGGAAATTACGAAAGAAAGTGTCTCAGTCAGATAACTTTGTGTAAAGTGATAATAGTTTGGGGGTTTTTTAATGTTGGACATTTAATGAATATCAGGATATTACAGCTGGTATTGACCAAGGTTTCACAAAGTGAAAATATGTTTATCTAAAAACAGTGTCAACAGTAAAACTGACTTTTGTTTCTGTGGTCTTGTTGTTGTTTTTTGTTTACTTGTCAACCTGCCTGTATCTTGTATCCAAAATAGTTTTCAGAATTTGAATAAATTTTGTAGGTATCCTGTATGGGATACATACAAGAAGGAGGTATTTGTAGAAATAGTTGCTTTACTTGTTTCTAAAGTCATGATTCTTTGGCAAGATAGTTGTCTATAAATGTAAGTGATAAACTTAATTTCTCCCTTTCTAATCATTTAAGCAATGAATATAATTAAAGTAATGGTGTAAGTGCTATTTCACATCTCTGAGGAATTTCAGTACACTTTTCTGCCTAAGAATGAAAGAAATTAGCCCCTTTGTTCAAATTCCTCAAGCATCTCAATGCAACTACAAGAATTTGGAGTTATATGTGTACTGTTGGGGCTGGAGGAGAGGAGGACACCCCGTAGAACAGTGAGACATGCAAACATACTGAAATACAAGAGATGTACCCTGATCTGTAATACCAGTATATGATCATTGTCAAACTTGTGGTCATTAGAGATTATCCCATTTTCGGTGTTCTTAGATGGTTTTAAATCCAGTTACTCTGTAGTAGTGTGAACGTATGGGTGCATGGTCACGTACATGTCCAGACAGATGTCCATATTCTATGTGGCAATTGTAGTTCCATCATTTCTTTTTAAGTTACATGTCAAAAATAGAACCCAGTATGCTAGTTAGACATGAAGAATACAATATTAGCTTCTCTAAAATAATAGCAAATTGAAACAAGCCTAGTTTTTAGCATGTATATGCAAAAAAATGCTGCTAAATCAGTCTTTTAACTCAAGCGAATTTGAGTGTTCCTTTGGTGTTGGACAAGTTTGTCATGCTTGTCATTGATTTAGTGATGCTAAGCTGACTGTAGATCTAACATATATANACCATATTCTTGAGGATCATGTCAACCCATCTTTTGAACACCTCCAGGGATGGTGCCTCAACCATGATCCAAACCAAATTTTTATGAAGCAACCAGGGTGCATTTGTCAATCTGGTTCTTAAAGATCAATGTTAGGGAACGTAAACAACATATTATAACCAGCGCTGAAGTAGGATATGTTTTTAAAATTATTTAAATACAGGATGGGGCTAGAAGCGATAAAATATTTTGATTAAATATGGAGTTATTGCATGGTACTGCTACAGAGCAGAATTAATTACTTGGGTCTTCAGCTGCGTAAAAAATACATGATTGTGCTCCTTCAACGCTTAGTGTTTTATAACAATTTTTATGATGATTGACTTATGATTGAGATCGTTATAACAGCGCTAAATTACTGATACATATTTTCACCTATAACTCCATCCTACTGCAGTACTTCTTTTAAGAATATATATGTGTGTATATATAACTGTGTACATATATATACACGTGTGTATACATACATAGACATATGTGAAACATCAGACATTTATTGTTTTAACTGCTGTTTAATGCTTCTATTGTTGACATTTGTACTTAATACACTTTGATCTTGTGCAAAGTATGTTAGAATAATTATATGCAAATATCTGAAAAAAACCATATAAACGCATATGAATTATTTTTCTGCATTGAATACTAACTTCTGTCAGGCTTCTTTCTTGTTAATCTTTTCCTAGTTCAGCAAGTCTTTCGGAAATAAGAAACATTTAAATGAGTATATCCAGCACTTAACACCTTCATTTGGAATTTCTGTAGGCTATGGCCATTCAGATGCAGATGTTCTTCACCAGTCTTTACTTGAAGCAAATATTGCCACTGAAGTTTGCCTTACAATTCTGGATACTCTATCATTATTCACAATGGCTTTTAAGGTTTGTTCTTGACTTGGTGTTAACACCTCTGATTATTATATTTTAGACAAAATATTTTAAAAATATTTTTACATTATAATTATATTTTATAGTCAATTAATATACTATTATATTTTTAGCATTTCCAGCATTGTATTTCAGTATTGCGTCATATAACCTCTCATAGCAAAATGCTTTGGCTTCAGTTACATGTTGCACATAGGCTCCTTACTCATGAGTAGTAATCTGTGAGAAAAGCTCCTTCCTCATCCTAACTTCCTAAAAATATTTCTAGAAACTGCAGTACCTGCCTAATATTAGTGGTAAGACTGTCTTTTAAAGGCCACGTGGCATGAAAGATCTATTATATGGCAAAACCATAATTCATAATTGGACACTATCAGACTTTTATGTTGAACTTGGCTTCTTCCTGTACTAAGTTACTCACTAATTAACAGTAAGTTGTGTGTGTTCTTTTTCTGTAAATCTATTTTAATTTGTCCACTAATAGGACTTCTTTTTAGTTGTATCAATTATTATAGCTCTCCTGTGGAATCTTTTTATGGCACGCCAACTTGCATACCCCTCCTGTCTGTTTTTTTGAGCTTTTCAAAACATTAAAGATGAAGCTATGAAAGGGAGAGATGATAGCTCTGGCTTGTTTCTCCCCTAATTAGAGCAGTGTACCCAGATCTGGCTTGAAGATTTAAATTTAGTGTCTTATCTTTAATCTAGTTATGAAAACATGAGCTTATTTATAATGAGATTCCTTTTATTAGTAATTTAATTAGATAGAGTTTAGAACCAGTTCTGTCTACAGACTTCATGACAAAATTGAAAATGAAGATACTTAGTTTTAAAGATTTAAAGAAGAATGAATCCTATTCTCTTAGTTATCAGCTGCCCATTATGCTTCAAATGATAGCCCTTCAAGGTTCTCTGGTATACTCTTACCTACTTTCTCAACATACTACATACAGATTAGTTTACAAGATCCAAAAAAAAACAGGTAGGAGAATTCGGAGCTTCTATTCAATCAACAGCACTAAAATACATAAAGTCATAGAATCATAGAATGGTTTAGGTTGGAAGGGTCCTTGAAAGATCATCTAGTCCGACCCTGCTGCCGTGGTCAGGGACATCTTTCACTAGATGAGGTTGCTCAAAGCCCCATCCAGCCTTGTTTTGAAAACTTGCAATGATGGAGCATTCACAACTTCTCTGGGTGTCTTGTTCCAGTGTCTCACCACCCTCATTTTAAAAAACATTCCTCCCTATGTCCAATCTGAACCTACCCTCTTTCAGTTTAAAACTGTGGCCCCTTGTCCTGTCACTACAGGCCTGGGTAAAAAGTCTCTCTCCATTTTTCGTTTAAGCATCCTTTATATATTGGAATGCCACAGCGAGGTCTCCCCAGAGCCTTCTCTTCTCCAGGCCGAATAACCCAAACTCTTAACCTTTCTTCAAAGGAGAAGCATTCCAGCTCTCTGACCATTTTCATAACTCTCCTGTGGAATCGCTTTTAACATGTCTGTGTCTTTCATATACTGGGTGCCACAGAGCTAGACACAGTACACCAGGTGTGGTCTCCTGAGAGTGAAATAGAGGAGGAGAATCATCTCCCTTGACCAGCTGGCACTGCTTCTTGTTATGCAGTCCAAGATATAATGAGCTTTCTAGGCTGCAAGCACTCATCACTGGCTCATGTCCAATTTTTTATCCACCAGCACTCCCAAGTCCTTCTCTACAGGGCTACTCTCAATCTATTCATCCCCCAGTCTAGTTTGGTACTTGAGATCGCCCCAACCCAGGTGCTGGACCTTGCACTTGGCCTTGTTGAACTTCATGACATTCACACAGGCTCTCTTCTTAAACCTCCAAGGTCCCTCTGGATGACATGCTACAAGGAAGCCTCTAGCAAATCAACTGCACCACTCAGCTTGATGTCATTTGCGAACTTGCTGAAAGTGCACTTGATCCCATTGTCTATGTCACTGATGAAAGTATTAAGTAGTACTGGTCCCAATATGGACCCTGGGGGGACACCACTTGTTACTGGTTTCCACTTCAACATTGAGCCATACAGACAATTCCTTATCTTTCTAACAGTCCATCCATCAAACTCACATGTTTCTAGTGCAGTGGCAAGAATGTTGTAGGGAATCATATGAAAGGCCTTACAGAAGTTCACTTAGGCAACATCCATAGCTCTTACTTGGCCACTGATGCAGTCACTCTATCATAAAAGGCCACTAGTTTAGTAATAGCAATCTGCTTCTTTTGGGAATAATTAGCATGTTATATAGAAGGCCAGACAACTTATTTTCCTCAAGGTCATCTTTCACTAGTGGGGATCCAGATCTCTGTTATCTACTACAGCAGGGAATTCACAAGTTATGTCTGCTTCTTGGTAGAATTTTGACTGATCCTGCATGAATTCCTACTATTCTAGATGGTTTTAGTGAACTACATACATCTGATGTTGGGACATCTGAAGAAAGGATATTATATCAATTTCCTCATAAGGATAGGGGTTTGTAAGACAACATTTCATTATTTTTATATAAATCTGGAAGCAGCAAGCCTTACCGTCTTTTAGAACTTCCAGTTAGGTGTTTAGGTTTGGGTCATCTACAGAGAACTGTATCCTGTTCCAATAGATAAAACATTTCCCTATGACCAAATAGTGTGACCAGCTTGTATCCAATCATTTATGTCTAGCTTCCTCTAAAATGGCCCACCTATGTCTTCAGTGTATAGCATTTGGAGATTTTTGGTCTCCTGCAAGCATTTGTATCTATTCATCCACAACGCTTGAAACCACACTGAGTTCTTCTGGTCTGCAAGTCCCATCATCAGAATAGCTTTTTATGGAAGGACTGCCTCCTTCAATTTTTAAGTATTGAGGAACACCTGAAATGTCTAGGGCTGTGCTGAAATTCTCTAGTCTGAAGAATTTCTTTTTTGTCACCATGAATAGAAAAGGAGACATCTGCAGTTAGATGTCTTTTCCATATTTAAGAGAGCTTAAGGCATGCTACAAGACCCCGGGTCTATACTGGGCCTCAGGAATCTTTTTTAAAAAAATTGTTGAAATAGATTCTTTGAGTTAATATTACCTTACAGCTTGCTTGAGATAGTAATGGAGCTGCCTTGCAGCATGCCATTTGTATGCCTATGTATATAGTAATGACAAGGGAGAGTGGAGTGTGTAGAGGGGAGTTGCAGAAGGTGCAAGACCTAGTAGAATCATGTTGGAGGGGCAGTAAAGTCAGAGGGAGCAATACTTAACATGATCCTCTCAGTTCTCAACTCCCTGGACTGAATTGAGCAGTCCCCAACTCTATTAACCTATTTTGGTGTTTTGCAAGGGGAGGAGACCTCATGGTTTTGTCCTAGAGTCCCATAGGAACTTAGTGCATATGCTCAGTGGACAAAGGGAGAAAACAGGTCCCCAGAGCAAAACAGAAGCAATATGAATGGTTAAAAGTAGATGCGCAGCCAGTACCTATGCTAGAGAAATTGATGGAGACCGGAGTTTTAAAAAAAGTTTGGATGGAAGGCAGCTGATGGTGATACAGAAATCAAGAGTAACCCTGTGTATTGCATGTCTTAGAATGAGCTCTGAAATATTGATGGAGGTAAAACTCTGAAAAGTTACTTTGTCATTAAGAGCCCTTTGAGTTTTAGTTCTAGGACAGTAAAGAAAGATGGTTTAGTGGGTGGGGGTTTTCTTCTGGGGGAGTTTTTGAGAACATTGTAGTAGGAGGTACTGCTATGAGAAAATTCCACTGTCTGAGCTGCTAAAGCCAGTGTAACCAAACTGTGTTGATACTTTTGAGTGTCCTTCTCAAAGAACCATTAATAGTAATTGAACAATTGCGTTCTATAAGTCTGTTCAGAAGACAACACTTTCTTTATAAGCAAGATTAATGAAGTGTTAGAAATATCTAATTAAAATTCAGTTTGTGTTATTAAACATCTTGGTAATTCTATGCAGATTTTTTTTTTATTTGCTTCTTTTTGGTGATCTGTGTATGTTCTTAAAATAGTGTAAACGTATCACAGTACAATTCTAAATTCTCACTATTGATTTCAAGAATCAACTACTGACTGATCATGGGCATAATCCACTGATGAAGAAAGTATTTGATGTATACCTCTGCTTCCTTCGAAAGAATCAGTCTGAAACAGCATTGAAAAATGTCTTCATAGCTTTAAGGGCACTTATTTTTAAGGTAAGAAGTTTAAAAACAATTACTCTTCAAGTACTTATCCAGTTCTTTAATTAACAATATGCTATGTAAAAATTTGAGAACTAAAATCCCAAATTCAAGCTGATCTGATCCCAAGAGTGTGGAATACTTGTCCTTTGAATTGCTTTAAAAATCGCTTTGTGTCATGAACTATTATAACTGTCTATTTTTTGCACAGTTTGGAAATATTAATATGTTTATATTTTTCTTGATATGCTTATTTTGTCAATAACTTAACCTAGTTTTAATGAATATCTTCTTTCTTTTCTGTTTTTCCTCAGTTTCCTTCTACATTTTATGAAGGCAGAGCTGATATGTGTTCTGCACTCTGCTATGAAATTCTGAAGTACTGTAATTCCAAACTGAGTTCAATTCGCACTGAAGCTTCACAGTTACTGTACTTCTTAATGAGAAATAATTTTGATTACACAGGGAAGAAGTCTTTTGTTAGGACACATCTGCAAGTTAGTATGCTTTCTTTATTTTTTTGTTTTTAAAATATTCAATTTGTAGACTCATAGTTGCATACCAGTGTGCAAAGCCCTGTCAGATAAAGGCATAAAAGAAATTATTTTGGGTTCAAGCGAGGCTGGTACTATTCTAAGAGTAAGAAGATGTCAATAAAAATATGTTCGGTACAAGGAAATACTTAGAAACAATTGGATGGCCTGTGTTTCATAGGAAATAATTTTGTCGGTAGCAAATGTTCTGTTTTGTAGGTGTTATTTTGATTGTTAAATGGTGTACCCTGATGCATCTGAAGAAGAAAATAATGCAGCAACGAGCCTGTAAAAGTCTAAAATAAGACAAATACATAGAAAATTGTGTGGTCTGACAAAACTGGGAACTACTTTTATGACCTCTGGCTAGTTCACCTAGCAGTGAGTCTTTAGAGGATGCATGTGCATTAAATTTACACAAGCTTGGTTTTTCTTGCCCATGTTATTGTATGAGTAACTTTGAAAAAAAAATCAAATACAATTTTACTTATGGGAATAATCTTTCAATTATAAAGAACAAAACTTCCTTTGTAAATACTTCATAGGTACGTTTCGAGGGTATTTCATGAAATATGCACTGACAAGACATTTGTTTTTGTCAAGGTTATTATTTCAGTAAGCCAGTTAATTGCTGATGTTGTTGGAATTGGAGGAACAAGATTTCAGCAGTCTCTTTCCATCATCAATAATTGTGCCAATAATGACAGGATTATAAAGGTCTGTTTTTATTCTTCTTCCCGTACTATAGAAGGATGCTTGAAAACTCTTTCATAGCATCTTATGCAATTATGTTTCAACTTTTTATTATGCAAAGAATAGAAAAAGATAGCTAACCTAACTTTTCCATGTTTTAGCACACAACATTCCCTTCTGATGTTAAGGATTTAACAAAACGGATTCGTACAGTACTGATGGCTACAGCTCAGATGAAGGAGCATGA
>VXAK01028003.1:102375-123499 GCA_013399435.1 Arenaria interpres | reverse complement strand
CTTTAATCTTTCTATTTTCTCTTCAAGCTCTGCCACCAGGCCGAGCAGATCGTGGACCTGCTCACAGCGCACACAGGCGCTGTCTTTGCTGTCCTCCTGCAAGAGCGACAGACATTCCAAGCAGCCCGCCGGAATGGACGGCTGCATGTTGCTGCAGCAGGTCGCCTTGGCACGCTCTGTTGCTTTTGACTGTGGCTGCAGAGCGGGCGGCGACCATCTTAGGTGTTCTTGTTCTCCCCTTGCACTCACCCCTCGGGCGCCGCCATCTTGTGAGGCTGCTGCCACCGCCCCGCCCACCGACCGCGGGCCTGCTCCGGTTGCCTTTAAATCCCCGCGTGCCTCCTGGCCACGCCCCCTCCGCGCCTGATTGGTTGTCGCGACTTCCGCGTTCCCGCCGGGGCTGTGAGCGGGGGGTCCCTGAGCTCGGACACCCCTGTGTGCGGCGCCGTCCCGCCCGCTCCCCGGGATCGCCTCGGTTCTCGGAGCCGGTGCTGCCGCTGCTGCCGCCGCCTCGCCGACGTCACTCAGGTTAGAACGGTAACCCTGCATCTCCCTGTCAAATTATGTCCTTCCTGCACTGATATCATAATTTGTGATTAACTTTTAAGATCTCAGAGACTTAACAATTGAGCAGAGACAAGGAGCAAGATGCTCATAAGTCAGTTGCGGTTTGAGGTATGTAGCTCGAGGCTTCTATTTCCAGGAGGACAGAGTTTCCAGTTCACTGAAATTTGTCTTGAAGGGGTTGCAGTTCTTAGCACTTTTTTTTTTAATCATTCGGAGAAAGTACTGCGCACTTCTCCTAAGCAAGTGATGTTGGAGGTCACAGCCGGGTCTGTAGTAACACACTGTTTGAGAAGAGAATCACAATTCAGACTGGAGGCCCAGCACAGCTGTTCTCTCTCAACCTGTTTCCCCTTATGGTGTTTGATATCCTGCTTGAATTGAGGATTGACTCAAGACTGAAGATTTCAATTAGAAGTCAAGATTGAAAATCAACTTAATTAAACTATTTGAGAATAAATTTGCATTCAAAAGTGTGTTAAGACCACGTGCACTGGCCCTTTTGAGCTTATCGGGGATGTTATGTTGTACCTTGGGTATCATGACTACACACAAGTTAATAGATATAACTGGATACACTGAAGGCAAAAAGAAAGCTTTATCATTGGTATTAGTAGGAATAAAATTATTTTTTTCCTTTACAGTTATTTCACCATCTTTCTATTTCACCTGCTTCTGGCCCTAGCCTTAGAACTTAGATTCTGACAATGAGGGAGTATACATTGCTGGTGCAGCACTGCCACAGAAGGACGGCTCTTCTTGTGAGGCCGTTAGCTACTCCTGTGATATAAACTGAATAGAAACACAAGTAGGGACTATTAGCTGAACATGACCTGGCAATGTGTGCTGGCAGCCCAGAAAGCCAGCTGAATGCTGGGCTGCACCAAAAGCAGCATGGCGAGCAGGTCAGGTGAGGTGATTCTACCCCTCTACTCCGCTCTCGTGAGACCCCACCTGGAGTACCATGTCCGGCTCTGGAGCCCTCAGTACAAGAAGGACACGAATCTGTTGGAGCAGGTCCAGAGAAAGGCCATGAAGATGAGCAGAGGGCTGGAGCACCTCGCCTATGAGGACAGGCTGAGAGAGCTGGGTTTGTTGAGCCTGGAGAAGAGAAGGCTCCAGGGAGACCTTATAACAGCCTTCCAGTACTTAAGGTGGGCCTGCAGGAAAGATGGGGAGGGACTCTTTATCAGGGAGTGTAGTGATGGTTTAAGCTGAAAGAGGGGAGATTTAGACCAGATATTAGGAAGAAAATCTTTACCACAGGGTGATGAACTGGAACAGGTTGCCCGGAATAATTGTGGATGCCCCATCCCTGGAAGTGTTCGAGGCCAGGCTGGATGGGGCTTTGAGCAACCTGGTCTAGTGGGAGGTGTCCCTGCCTATAGCAGGGGGGTTTGGAACTAGGGGATCTTTAAGGTCCCTTCCAGCTCTAACCATTCTATGGTTCTATCCATCTATGATTATTGCCATATTCTCTGTAAAATCTGTGTACATTGCCTGAAAATGAGTAATAAATTGCTGTATTAGGACAAGGTGGCCTGATACGAGGGAAGGATAAATTTAAACAAAAAGACCCCCAACTTTCAAATTGCATAGTTTGCCTTCTCTTGAAAAAAAAATTTTGGTTTTTTTCAGTTCTCTTAACTAAGACTAATGCATTATGTTTTTCAGAAACTGAGATTAAAAGCACCCAGTCACATTCCCACCCATGAACAGATATCAAGAGGAGATATGCCACAATAAAGACTTTTGGTGTAGGTCTCTGTTTGTAGCAATTGTGTTCCCATATCTACTGGAATATTGATTAAAGTTAGAAAAGACAATATATACTTCATTCTTAACACTGTGCATCATATTCTAAGAAATTCATGACATTCTCTCCTCTTTTTTATTATGCATTAATAATAAATTAAATATTTTTTAAGAAAACAAGATAACAAAGTGAAGAAATATTTTTTTCTAAAGCACTCTCCTTAATTCTGTTATTTCTCATATGTCTTAAAGAACAAAGTCTTTCTACATTGGTTACAAAATCCCTTTGGGGTTCCCAGCTGAAAAGTGATCATGTAGGGAAACAGAATAATTAATCTAAAAAATAAACGTAAAATAAATGGATCAAGTAGAGAATATATATATTTTTTTTTGTGATGAAAAATCTCTCCTGTGACATTTTCATGGAAATGGCCTCAATATATATATATTTGGGAATATAACCCACGCTGTTCAGCATGGGATGTTTTATTAATCATAGTTCTTAAAGACAGTGAACATGGGAGGGGATAGATCAGGAAATAAATAATACATACAACAGAAATGGCCCTTAGATGAGTGGCTCTTCACTTCATAAATATTACAAGCTCCCCACAATCCCCCAGGTAAGAACACAGTATTCAACACATTTAATGATGAGCAACAACAAAAGAAGAGCATTTTAATTTAACATGGGAGGTAGATCTTGGTTATCCTGTGAAGTATATTACAGTCCTAATATTACTATATAGTGAATTCCGGTATATTTTTATCCTTCATTACTGGAAACTGACTCATGCAGTAACAGCTTTGTATCATATTATTGGGGATTAAATTATCTGACTTTATATGAATCATCAATATCAGATTAAAAAGTGGCAGCAATGAATTTTGTACCATACTGCCATTTGATACAATAATGGTGCTAATAATATCTGAAATTATGACTTCTCATCCAGGCTGAACAAGAGATTTCAGATGGAGGGTGGGTGGGAATACTGCTTTCCTTCTGCATTCTTCTTTGGAAAACACATCCTTTGTTTTCGAAACATAAATACATTTATTCTAATTAAAAAGCAAAAGCAAAGTGTGCAAAAATGTTGGTGATCCCCTTCTCCCCCCATTGACAGGGTAGGATGACTCAGTGCCTAATTGAGGTGTTCTGAATCATGCTGCCGGGTTCTTGAATGTACATTTTAAGCATTGCAATAGCATCCACAGTAGCTGGCCTAAATCCCTTCCCCAGAGGCTAGCACTAATTGTGTGAACATAAGAACACTCTTATTGGGTCAGGGCAAAAATCCACCCAGTTCCATCTCCAGCACTGACCAACGGCAGATGCATAGGGAGGCATGTAGGAACAGGGCGACATATGGTGACACCTCCCTACTACACTCCTTTGCCAGCAGTGACTTATGCCTCTGGGACTTCCTGAATGAAAGGTGATGCCTTTGTATTTAATAGAATCTTGTCAATTTTATTTCATTAATTTGTCTCATCTCTTTCAAATCCAGATAAGCTTTAGGCATCCACAGTGCCTTGTGGCAGCCACACATATGAGAAAGTACCTCTATGGCTTGCTTTTAATCTGTTACTTGATAGTTTTATTTGATGGTCTCAGCATAGATGAGACAGTTTCTATTCATTTCATCCACTCAATGTTCCTGCTGTTTTACTGACATCTGTCGTATCCTCTCCTCAGTGACTTCTCAAAGATGAGTCACTGAGGAGAGGATACTCTGTTTAGTTTTTCACTATCATTGGTCCTCCTTGTTGTCCGACTCTGTATCTTTCCCAGGGCTACTGTATCATTTTGGAGACAAGGGAACACTGAACCATATTAAAGGCACCTGAGGGTTTTAAACAGTGGCATTATGATGTTTTTATTTTGCTTTGTGTTCCTTTACAAGTAATTCTTAATTCTGCCTGCTTTTGGCATCCATTAAACACTGAACTAATAGTTTCATAGAGCTACCTGCTGTAACTTGAGTATCTCTTTCCAGAACAGTAATAGCTAGTTCAGAAGCTGTCACTGTGGAAGCAAGATCACTACGAATGCGTAGTGAAGATTTCTTTCCCACAACTCTGCTTGCCTGTCACATCATTTTTACTAGTGAAGCAGAACATGGACAGAACTGCTCTTTGCAGCAGACGCAGCCCTACAGATTATAAGATAAATATCTTCTCTCAGTGGCAGGGTTTGTTCCTTTGGAGCCTCAAGAGTCAGAGAGGAAGATCCAAAATGAACTTTTTGCATCTGAAACAAAGTATGTCAAATGACTGAATGCACCTTTGTGACAGAGAGATGGGAAAGGTAAACAAGGAGTAGCTGCTAAATCACTGAGATAGATCTAGAGAACAGTAGTCTTGCCATAGCTATTGTATCAAAGGAAGAGGAGGGGCTCAGTGGAGCAGAAGGGGCAGAGGTAGCCCGTTTAGACTTGCTGAAGCAAGAGAAAGAGGCAGAGCCCAAGAAATGGGTTCTTGCAGTTCTTACAGCTCCTATGCTTAGGATATTGAATCCCAGTCTTAACCCATATGGTCTGAGGAGACAGGATAATGATTCAGTTTACTAGACATACAGGGTATGATCAAATGCTTGAAGAGATGCATTTAAGCAGAGCTGAGGTATGTTTGGTTTCCTGCTTGGCCAGAAGTTACCACTCCTAAGGCTATGGATCTAAAGTAGGGATCAATCATGGGTGGATTGTTTGCATGTACTGGTCTTTCTCAAACGGTGTGTGTGCCTGTGTGCAGGAAACTGAATTGCACCCCTAGTTGCTTGTCAGCCCCTAAGAAACAATGACTGTATTGACTGTGTCTCTATTGATTATGTGGCAGCTTAGACACATAGCTCACCTGTGTGCACATGCCTTTAGACATCTGTATTTGATGTCTTCATTTTGAATTGAATCCACTTCTCTGGTCTGGCTTCCTGCATATCAACTATTTCTTTTTACTATTTTTTGCAGGTGAACTCCCTTTTACAGCAGTGACACAACTGCAGCATATGCATTATTTCTCTGCAGAGAATGGCATTCACAGAAGGACATTAGCACTAAATCAGCAGTATATATATTGTGATGTTAGCCTTAAATGAAATCTGAGACACCAGGCACATCTCAGCTATGTGTTCAACAGCTAATCCTGCATAACTCAGTCAACACAAAAACCTCTTGGTGCAAATGAGCCTCTACCAGCTTGTGGTGCACACACACATGCACACAGAGCAAACCCACATGCTGCTGACATTCAGGCAATTCAGTTTTGAGAATGTCTTCCTGAAACTTTCCTTAAATTATAACATGTTGGTTAGTGAGTCAGATGCAGCTTTAGACCATTAGGGTGACCCTGTCTGGAAATACCAGGACTTTTAGGGCATGCCCTACACCAGTTTATGGTCTCAGCAGCCTTTATCAGGTCCAAGGACTCTCCAGCAGACTTGAGAGCTGGGAACCTTCCAGGAGAGTTTCCCGTGCAAATTTGCAAATCCAGCATTGGGCATGAGAAGGGACTTTACAATTTCCTGACCCCCATTAGCACTAGCTTAGCTTTACTATTATTTTATCAGTCCTTTCAGGTTCCCTTTCTCTACCTCTTCTGTCTTTGTCAGTTCCATCAGCACACAAAATAGCAGAATGCTAAATGGATGCCTTGGGTCTGAGCTGGTTTCTTTTTCTTCCTTCTCTCCTCTTTATCTCTCTAATGTTAACACTAATCTAGTGCAAGGGTTTGCCTCATTTACACACAAAAATTATCAGCCTGTGAATTAGTAGAAGAGTAGGGGTATCGTTCAGAAAATTACCTTCTATTTCAGCAGCTCTGTTGACTCCACATTTACTGTGGATTAAAATGCATGTTGTCTGAAAAGGCAATTTTCTTTTCTAGTCTTGAGACTTTTCCTGCTAATAACAAACATATTCAGATGTATACTGAAAAGCAAACCAAACATTCGCCTTTCTCCAGATTGCTTGTGTGGAAAGAGTGCCTTCCTGCAATTTTTTGAGGGGAAAAATATTTTTCTTCTTCCCAAATTTGAAGCAGCTGTTACACTTTTTTGCAGGATTTCTGTTGTTGGAGATTGTCTTGTAGGTATATTCCCCTGAATAATTGTATTTCTTCTAGGTACAAAAAGGAAGGAAAAAGAAACAAACAAAATCCTCTAGCTGTCTTTGTAGACAAACAGCTGGTTTTGCACAGTACCTAGCACCATAAGAATATCCCAGTGAGAATACAAGGATGATAAATATGAGCATCCCATCAAGAGGCTTATGAATGATCCAGTCCAGAGCTGAGGAGCAGGGGAAGACTTATGATGCAAATTCTTTTCCAGTGTGACAGGGGCACAGGTGTGGTTTGGGGCCGACAGTATCCCGTGGATGCAGCAAATGTCCTCTCCCCAAACCCAGTGGAGTGGGTGGCCTGCTGGTGTTGCCTTCTCATCATAGAGAGCCCGTTTGTTGCCGTGCCTTCACCTGTGTCTGAGTTCAGATACGGAGTTGTCTTGTGTTACACCACAGCAGGAGAGAGTTTGGGTAGGCATGGAGACCCTGATTTTGACACAGTAAATTCAAATGAGTAATGGAGAGGTAGTTTCCACGTGTTTTAGCAAGGGATCCAGAAGTTGAGTCTGAACAAAGAAAGCCAAGCATGGTATGCAGTAACCCTCTTTGCCCAAATCTGTTTCAGTTGTAATCTTCTTTGTACGGGACTGTTGTTTACAGTGTTGGCAGAGAGAGAGGGAAGGAACACAGAGCAACTGGGTAGAATAACTGCAGAAAAGGAGAAATGGGGAAGATGATGATTGTTGGAATCATAACTCCCTATTTGCTTTTTCTTGGATTTGTACAACTGGGAACACCCTTTTGCTCAGGACAGAAATCTTGAGCTTTAAAAAGGACGTGGATAGATGCTTCACCTCTACACATTTCTCTGGCTTTGTGTGTTCCTCAAGAACCACCACATATGTAAATGCCACAAAAAGCATTGTTTATGAGGATTTCTTTGAGTTTCCAAAGTGTCTGATGCTCCCCAAAATGGAGATGCATGATTAATTTTTGTTGTTAAGAAAAGTTATCCTTTTAACTTGCTTTTATCTTCTGGAAAGTCAGCTAAAGGATAATAAAAATGGAGCTGCTGGGATAAAGCCTCAGTAGAGTAAAATCCATTATATCTAAAAGGAGAAATGGAAAGATCAAAGAGGGAGCTAAATGTGTCCTGAAGTACTTCAAAAGGTGGCTCACTTAGGGAGTATTGATCATCTCAGGACAGAAGTGGAAAATTGGCCAGCTTTTACTGTAGGAATTGAAGAAGCTGTTGTAGAGGTGGAAAAGCAGCAAGTCTTTTAGTCTATATGCAGGCTTACATGCTGATAAATGTTTCGGTTATTTGCAGCTATGTAAATTAGTATATGAATTGGACATTACCTTACCACTGGTATTTTCAATCCATTTTATTCAGTGCTGAAGATTTTAGTTCTGCTAATGTTACTAAATACAGAGATTTACTTGGGTTTCTAATAATGTAAAGTACATTTTGCTCCATTTAATTTAGGCTGCAATTTTTAACAAGTTTAAAAAGAACAGCTTTCTGCACTTGAACATGAAGGACATAACAAGGACTGTTAAGAGGTAACCAGCATAGCATTGTCTGTAAAAAATTGCAGAGTTCTTATATATATGTACATATAGAGATACATGTTGAAACACATACAAATAACTAAGTATATATTGTATATTATAAATCTAATTATAAATATATGATATATTGTAATTATATATAGCGTACTGTAATAGCACTTGTCCTGAATTAAAAAAGAAGTAAAAAACAAAATAAAAAGAAGAAAAAAAGGGAAATAATATACATAGGGAACATTTCCAGGAAAACAAAACCAAATCACTCTTTTCCACCTGAACTGGAACAAAATTACAACTTGTCTCTTATTACCCTGAATGGCTCTCCTCAGTATTACTTCCTTCTTGCAAGGATAGTGGATTGACACCAGCTTTCCAGGAGACTAGCTGAAGCAGGAGCACTCAGGCATTCTGTGCCCTTACCCCTCCTACCAGCCCAGTGAAGAAAGGTGGTCCAGCCTGCAGGAGGCTGAGAGCTCGGGTACTCAGCTCTGACAGTCTGCCTGGCCAACGCCTGTCAAATTTACTTTCTGCCTGCAGAAAGTGAAGCTGACACAAACCTTCTAGGTGAGGAGCCTGGAGACCTGTCAGTCTGATTTTTCCCCGTGGAAAAATGGAATATTTGTTCACAAAATAAATTAAAAAAAAAATCAATTTTGCAAGAAGGGCATGTTCTATCAGAAAATCCTTTTGATTGAATGTTCCCAACTAGCTTCACTGACAATCTGCATCTGCTGTGGAGGTAACATAAAAGGAGTGCAAAATATGCACTCCCTGATGGTCTAATGACAGCCTATGGCTGGGAATTTAAGGCATTGTTCAAGTATTGATAATATTAACTACCTTTATAAGGGTCTGTTTGTTTATTCTGGCCCTTATTTTTAAATTTACTGCACTCCATAGCATGTATGGATACACCCCTCTATCTCCCATGAGCTACAAGCCTTTGCTGGCAACTTAAAGGTGTGACTGGCCATGGAAACGGTACGATTTGCACAAGTAAAATCCAATTTAAGCAGGATCAGGAGGCCAGATGAGCAACTGCCAAGGGGATGTCGAGAAGGACTCCCAAAGATCTTACAGGGGCTAAATTTCTGCAGGTGGAAACATGAAGCTTTCTTGCAAGAGTAAGAAAAAGAGTGATTGCCTTAGAGAAGAGTGTGCACAAGAGTATATATGCAAAGGTGTCTGGTTAATGCAAAAAACAAATTAGCAGGCCTGTTTAAGCCTTCTACGCTGTACACTCCTGGCTGACATCTGGCTGAATATGAGCCAGCAGTGTGCCCAGGTGGCCAAGAAGGCCAACAGCAGCCTGGCTCGTATCAGCAATAGTGTGGCCAGCAGGACTAAGGCAGTGATGGACCCCCTGTACTCAGCACTGGTGAGGCCCTGCCTCAAGTCCTGTGTGCAGTTTTTGGCCCCTCACTACGAAAAAGACATTGAGGTGCTGGAGTGTGTCCGGAGAAGGGCAATGAAGCTGGTGAAGCGTTTAGATAACAAATCTTATGAAGAACGGCTGAGGGAGCTGGGGGTGTTCAACCTGGAGAAAAGGAGGCTGAGGGGAGACCTTATCACTCTCTGCAACTACCTGAAAGGTCAGTCTCTTCTCAAGTAACAGATAGAACAAGAGGAAATGGCCTCAAGTTGCACCAGGGGAGGTTTAGGATGGATACAAGGAAAAAATTTGTTCACTAAAAGAGTTGCCAGGCATTGCAACAGGCCGCCCAGGGAAGTGGTTAAGTCACCATCCCTGGAGGTATTTAAAAGACATGTAGATGTATTGCTGAGGGACCTGGTTTAGTGGTGGACTTGGCAGTGTTAGGTTTGCAGTTGGACTCGATGATCTTAAAGCTCTTTTCCAACCTAAACGATTCTATGATTCTATGACTTTATGCTAAATAAATTACTGCCATCATAAGAGTAGGCTGAATGACTTCAATGAGTGGAATATTGACCTGAGCGAGAGCTTGAGGAGATACTTAAAAAAACATTTTGTTCACATCAGAAGAATGAGTTTTTTAAGTGATACATTTGGATTATCTGGTTAAGAAGATGTTAAGCATTCACAAATATTTTCTTTTTCTTGTAATACTTAAAATCTGGAGTAAATTCACAAACATCAGAAAAGTTACTTCTATTTTGTTGCACTGCAAGTAAAGAGAAACTAAGTCCCTGTTTACTGCAAGGAAAAATGGAAGAGGACTTTTTGTCTTACTAGAGTATGTGAAATGCTCATGTTTTTTAAGGTGCACATCCTTGACGGCAGAATTAACCTAGCAGCACCAATGAAAAAAGAATGAACACAGAGCCAATACAAAAACGTTGCAACTTTCAGTGTTTAATGTAAGCAAGTCTGCTCCCAGTGGAGTCAATGGATTTTTACAGGATTAGGTTCTTAATTCCAATGGAGCTCCTTGGGAAGAAAGACATGATGCACTTTGAGCTGTCTTGATGACATCAGTAGTCATCCCAGTGGAGATGGTATATACATATATTTTTATACATATGTATATACACACACGTATACACATATATATTCATACATAGATATGTGTGTGTGTGACTCTGTGTGTATCCCTTCGTTGAAAAAAACCTAGGAAATTTAATTTATTCTTTTTTTTTCAAATATTTTCTAAGATATGAACCTAACCTGAAAACTGTCAGGCAGCTCCTTGGTTTAGATAGTCAATGTATATGTTTGGCTGGTTTAAATAGGAAATTTTTGGTTTATAATATGTGGCATTTAAAAAAGATTAAAGCTTTCCACAACAGTTTTATTAAGAAAATAACCAGTGGCAACTGTTGAGCTACTTTTTAATTTTTCCCATAATAATGCCATTAAAGCAATATTTAATTTAAATCCAGTTAGTGTATGATGATAAGAAAATTCTTTGCAATACTGAATTTAGATGATTATTTTCCCAAGGTTTTTGGTTGGGTTTTGTTTTTTTTTTTTTTAGCGTGAAGGGAATTATAGTCAGCATGCTACTCTACTGTGTTTCCAGTGCAAAAGAATTATATTTTTTTATTCGCTTTAGAAGACTGATTTTTTGAAGGATGCATTTGGGTTATCTGGTTAAGAAAATGTGGGGTTTATATGTTAAACATTCACAGATATTTTCTTTTTCTTTTAATGGTCTTTAAATTTCTAACTAAAATTAGGCAGCAACAGACCTGACAATTTGCAGTTGTGGAAAGAAACTTCTTGTATTCAGGAAAATCTGTTTAGCTTCTTTCAGGTCTATAAAATGGTAATTCTGCTAACCATTGTTGTTGTTATTTATTATGTTTTAGTGCATTTCACACAGCCTCATCAGCCCATTCTGACAGAGTGATGTACTGCTGGAAGACAGTCTACTTTCAGAAGGGCTTGTATTCTAAACAGGACAATAAATGAAACCAACATACAGGGAGTATGAGCAGGGGAATGGCATATAGAAAACTAGATTTTTAGGCTCAGTATTACTTTGGTCATGTGAGAGAGAAAAACTGAGTGCTGACCTCTATTTTCCAGATTTTTTTTTGTATTTTGCATAAAATAATCATTGGCTAAATGCATAAATGTCCTGGAGAAGAAATAAGTTTTCTTCATATTTGCAGGTGAATGTCCTGCCAAACAAGGTACAGCACTGCTCTTGCTCTTTCCTTCTTTCTCAGCACAAAGGTGTCACCTCCCATTCTTCACTTTTCTGTACAAACACAGTCTTCAGGCTTTATTTTTCCATTTTTTTTAGTCTTCACTCTATAGTCAGAAGGGAAGGGAGAGAGGCACACTCCAATTTAGGGAATAGTCACACCAAAAAGAGGTTTAGCACCTTGCAGCCAGCACGTACCTAGGGGAGTATTTGGTTGGCTCCTTCCCCTCCGCCTGTGCAGTAAGGTGCATTGTAATTGAATTCAAATTGAGACATCTATCAACACACTTTTCTTAAAAAGCCCTGATGGAATGATACACAATACCCTTTACTGAGTAATATATTCCTACCCCACAAAGACTGTCAGTCTTTTCTGAAGAAAGGCAGTTCAGCAGATTTACTTACACTTTCTGCATCCCCCTTCTTATTAGGATAAGAAGGAAACATGTTTTATGATTCAGTTTTCCAATAATCTGTATGAACTGTAGATATATATTTCAGCTTTAGTTTTCTTCATCCCCAACTGGCCAGTGTGAAGTCTAAGATATCACGTCTCATTTGTCAGTCTCTGTCCCGTGCTAGAGTTCAACAGCTGGTGTTTGCTGCCCCAGTAGCCATTCACAGCTCTGACTGTGCTGCTGCAGCTAAAGGTGATGTGATCTACTGAGGGCACAGTACATAAGCTCTTCTCATTATACGGCTGTCAGGTCTGAAAAACTTTAGCTGAAACTTGTCTATATGTTAAATTACCGGCAGATGCCAGTACAAGGTCTGGAAACTCTGCTGAACTCCCAAGCAGGAGGTCAGCCTGTATGTATTCACTGTTTATTTAGGGCTTATTCAAATGCTGTTGCTTCCTCTAACCTCTTTCTTTCTTCTCATTAAAAATTATCAAGGAAACGATCTCAGTAGAAAACTACTAGTGTGATTTGGTATAACCTGGAAAGAGTGTATCAGTAAAATGACTGGCTACCACCATGTCCAGTCAGGTTTTCCCAACTCCAAGGATGTCTCCAAGGGCATCTTTTTTTTTGCTGCTGCAAGGATGCACTGCTGGCTCATGCTCAGCTTGTTATCTACCAGGACCTCAATCTCCTTCTCTGGGCAACCTGTTCTAGTGCTTGATCACTCTCACAGCAAATAAAAATGTGCTTTCTTGTGTTCAGGTGGGATTTTCTAGTTTTCCATTTGTGCCCATTGTCTCTTGTCCTGTCAGTAGGTACACTGAGAAGGGTCTGACCCCCTCTACTTCATGTCCCCCTCATCCTAGGTATTTACACATAATTGTTAAGATCCCCCCGAGCCTTCTCTTCTCCAAGCTGAACAGTCCAGCTCTCTCAGTCTCTCCCCGTATGAAAGATGCTCCAATCTCTTAATCATCTTTGTGGCCCTGTGCTGGACTTGTTCCAGTAAATCTGTGTCTTTCTTGCACTGAGGAGCTCAAAAATGGACACAGCACTCCAGATTTGGCCTCTCCAGTGCTGAGTAGAAAGGAAGGATCACCATCCTCGACCTGCTGGCAGCAATCCTCCTGGTGCAGCCCAGGAAGCTGTTGGCCCTTTTTTTTTCTGCAAGGATGCACTGCTGGCTGATGATCAGCTTATTATCTACCAGGACCTCAGGCTCCCTCCTTGGAGAACTGTTTTACAGACAGTTAGCTTCCCGTGTATTGGTGCCTGGGGTTATTTCTCCCCAGAGGCAATTATCTACAAAAGCACTAGTGGTTAGCCAGCCATAATTTAGGAGTACTCTTGGACTGAGCAACTGGGATAATGGTGCTTCAGTTAACATTGTCCTTTTTACATAAGACCAATAAAACTCCAGCAATTACTGATTCTAGTATTTTCAGGCACAGATCACAAAGGAGATTCTGGAAGTGACAGAATTAGAACCCCAAGTAATTGCACAGGAAAGGTACCAAATGTCCTGCTGGAAATCAATATAACTCAAATAACAGAAGTGTTTGTTAGTGCTGCATGATGGTTGGGTGGATCGTGAATGTAGGAACAGATCTTACCTACATTTCCATGACACTGATCCAAAATAACTATTCTCTTTTAAGATCTTGATGCAGGATTTTTTCTTTCTGCTTTTCATACTACTTAACAGGTTTGGTACTATTATGATTTGTACTTCTGGAAAAGTAATTCTGTAGCTGAAATGCAAGTACACACCAGTAAAATACATATAGTCCTGAGCAATAGCAGTTTAAATAAGAGGTAAAAGAAATGCATAATCTATCTAGAATGTGTTAATCTGAGATGTGGTGCTTGGTGCCTTGAATATAGGCAGGAATAAGAGCTGTAAATTTTGAACTCATTGGAAAAGACTTTGTATCTTCCTTTAGTTTGTGTAGACTTTCATTGGCTTTTAACGGAAGCTTAAGCTATGTAAGGAGTGCAGTAATGGACTCTAAATCAGCTTTCAAAAAGTTTGTTGACTGTTGTCCTTCGACCAGTTGGTGATTTACTTCCTTTTCTTCAGGTGGCTTGGCAGTTTGGTTCTTCAGCTCTTGATTTGCTCTTCCCTGCAAGAGACAGCATGAAGTGTAAAGAAGGAGTTTCTGGCAAGCAGTTCACTGCTGCTCTAGTTCTTTGTGTCTTATTGTTGGCAAAAGTAGCATGACCTTACATAATGTGACACATGATAGCAGAAGTAATGCGACAAGACGTATCAGACAGGCAGTGCTGCACACAAGATATATGACACATCTCATCCAAAACAAATATCGCTCTTAGGAAAGATAGTACTTTAAAAGGTACTTTGCTTTTCTTTCTACCCTTCAGCCTGTTGATAGATATGAAGGTCATTACAGAGATTAAGCCTCTATCCTGTATAATACCAGAAGTCCAACAAATTGCTGAAGCTAGTGTTTAAAATTAGAAGATTAAAATTAGAGATAAAACCAAACACAGATATGTTAAGCTGTGTGGTCAGAAGGAGAAGATGGTGGGATTTTTTTCCCATTGACTGTCACATCAATTGCACAAGTAATAGCACAAGGCAACAGTAGCTGTCAATTAGAAATAACGCAAGTGAAATTTCATTAATTCGGGTCATTGTTGTTTGAAAACCACTTGCAAAACCTGGAGTTCTGTGAATTAGTAAAGAAACACACTGCAAATTGCCCATATATTGTACTATAGACTTGTCAATCATAGTTCAAACTTTTTCAAAGTTTGTTATCATATACTTGCAAACATGCTGTAATCTAAGTTTTTAGAATAAGCACAATAGGTAACTAAAAAAGTACAATAAATTAACTGATATTACATGAGACCAGACTCCAATGATTAGCTCTTGCACTACTGCACAGAAACTCCCATACTTGAGAAGAATGCTAAAATAGAGGAATTGTTTCAGTTCTTTTGTATCACTTGACATTTATGTGACCCTTTTTTTCGAAAGAGTGGCAAGAACTTTCTAATAATGAATACATGAAAATTCAAAACTTGCTTGGCTATCAAAAGTGACATATTATTTATTCCTACTGGATGGGCAGGTGAGCTGGGGCTCAAGAAGACTAAATAAATTGCAATAGATGGCACAGAGGATCGGTGGCCAAGGCCATTATGCTTATTCTGTGCTGGTCTCCACTTAGATCATATCACAGGGATGAACCCAAGAACTGATGTGTTGGGCACACAAAAGGGACTATATGAACTGCCAGACCATTAATACGGCATTTTCGGCATCTGCTTCATATCTGTTAGGGCTGTAAACAAATGAGTTGGCTGCTAAATAAGCCCTAGACTGAGGTTGTTAACTGAACACAGTATGGAAAACATGACATGAGGAATCACTGGTTGTAATAGATAACAATGAAGGAAGCTGGAAGGTTACAGGATCCATGGATCCATGAGGAATAAATAGAGTTCACATGTAATTAAAGGGAGTCATGTGTGAAACAGCTAGACCTCACAGATAATTGGACGGGGTTAACATATCAATAACACCATTCAAGGCTGTGATTATATAGGTAAAGGTATCAGAAATATCAAATTTAAGTACCGCAGAAGGAAAACCGGTGAGTAGGAGGAGTAATTAGCTTATCTGGGAGGAAACTAGCACAGAGATAGAGAGATGCAAGGACAATGAAAAGGAGGATCAATAAATTAAAAAAGGGACAATACAGGATCACACAAATCATATGATTGATACTGTTTGGGGATACCTGCAGGGCAGCCCTATACTTGATCACTGCAGCCTAAATCATGACAACAAATCAAATCTGGGTTTCTGGCAATGCCATGCAAATTAAACTGATTCTGCTATTCGGAGGACTTGGGTGATCCTTACCAAGCTGGGTGCTTTCCCTGGCTGTTAGGCAAGCACCCAGAGGGATGGATACAACATCCTGGTACCACTACATTATTGCTCACTCTTGGCTGACAGAAGCAACATCTGCCCACCACCTCCTAGTAGTATCATAAACTGTATCCAGAACTATGTCTGCATCCCACATCCATTGCAGGCACAGTTCATGGCGTATGAGATCAGCTGTGAGTGCAGAGATAGCTGAAGACTGTGGAATTCAATACATTCTATTTTTTTTCCCTGATTTCTATTCATTTTCTTACAGGAGAAGGTTTTGGTTTGTTGGTTTTTTTTAATAGCATATATACCCTCAAAGCTACTCTTCATATTAAAACCCTTCTTTTTTCTTAAGTGAAAAGTCCTTTAGTTCATTGATTCATTTCAGGTTAGACTCCTTTGCTCCCAGTTCATCCTTATTTGCCCTCTCTTATGAGAACAGGCTGAGAGAGTTAGGGTTGTTCAGCCTGGAGAAGAGGAAGCTCTGAGGAGATCTTATAGCAGCCTTCCAGTACTTAAAGAAGGCCTACAGGAAAGATGGGGAGGTACTCTTTATCAGGGAGTGTAGTGATGGTTTTAAGCTGCAAGAGGGGAGATTTAGACCAGATATTAGGAAGAAAATCTTTACTGTGAGGGTGATGAGACACTGGAACAGGTTGCCCAGAGAAGTTGTGGATGCTTCCTCCCTGGAAGCATTCCAGACCAGGCTGGAAGGAGCTTTGAGCAACCTGGTCTAGTGGAAGGTGTCCCTACTCATGGTACGGTGGTTGGAACTACGTGATCTTTAAGGTAGTTCTTAAAGTAGTTCTTCTTTAAGATCTTCCAACCCAAACCAGTCTATGATTATAAATTCTCTTGTTTAAGCCTATTTTACACTATCAAAAACCACCTTTGCTCATAAATGAATCTTTTCTTCTATCATCATTTCTATTGTGCTTTTCCATATTCCTGTTGTGTGACCAGATTTCACACTGTACAAGAACCCATAAAGTGAGGTTGGTAGTTTTTCATTGCTTCACTGCAAATGGCTTTTTATCACCCTGGATGAGACATTTGCCTCGGTTTGGGAAATATCAACATGAATTCTGGCCATAAATTGAAGCTGTGCCACTAATGTTTTTCTCAAGGGGCTCATTTCTGGTTTGGTTGATGCTTTGAACAATGTTGGGCATATCAGCTTGCCTCCTGACCTTAGTTTTCCTCCTTTGTTTGGAGACAAGGATATGAAGCTTTCCTTAAGGAATATTTTATGACTTAAGAGGTGAGAATAAGATGGGAACAATTCAGGTGGTGTTATTTGTTGCTATATTTATTACTATTTAATTTTCCCATAATGAGAATGGACAAGCTTTGGGCAAAAATAGGGGAGGGCTCTTTATGAGTTAATATTTTGCAGCTCCTTATCAAACGAGACCTCATCAGGGAGACTTTTGTTGGATGCCAGCACTGTTTAGATAATGTTTCAACATGCAAACATTTTAGAAGAGGGATTATCCACAGAGATCATTCTAGTTGGATTAAAAGATTTACAAAGGAAGAAAATTGGACAGGAAGAAACATATGAAGCTATTATTTTCTTTTCAAATGTGTTGCTCCTATTGTCAGTTTTGCGAACTGTGGGTCCCATCCTGAGTACAGGACTGTACTCTAAATACCTGTACTATTAGAGAGGACAGGATTTAGTCTTCTGCATGATATACCTTTTAAGGTTTTTTGTTATTTCTTTCCCTGGTTTTAAATGATGAAATTTCATTGTTTTAAGGGAAGATGTTTCTGGTTTACATCAAAAAAGTGAGCAGAGAATTGGACTCTTGACTTACACTCCTTATATTAGCTCCCTACTTTTGCTCAAGAAAATAAGTTTCAAGTGAGAGTGCACAATAATTTGTTATCTCTATAACAGAAAAAACATATTCTGGTATGTACCAGACTGTATTGACATTTTTATTAATAACTTGAGCCAGTTGTCCAATTCTAATATTACATGAGATGTTTCTTTTTCTGTGTGTATGTGTTCTTTCTTTCCCTTCTTCAGTTTTTAAACAGTTTCTTTGCGTAGTTTTGTTATGTTTGTTGCCAGAATCAATTGAGTTAAGGTAAAAAAAAAGAAAATAGAAGGCAATAATATAATTCTCAACTAGTATAGAAAGAGAATTAAACCTTACTGCTTTAAATCATAGCTCTAGGTCATTCCTCTAAACTCTCAATAAACAACAGGAAAAGAAGAGGGGAGAGCCATGTATACTTCACTTTTGCATACCTAAGGCATAAGGGTTGTGACTGGACAGCTATTATCAGAACACAATATTGATTATAGCGTCTATTTTCACACAAGTTCTGCTCTTCACTGTAAAACTCATTTCCCTACCTGTTAATTCAGATGCAATGAACTTCAGGAACACCTTAGCAAGAGATGTATTTCCAACGTAAGTTCACAATAGCATGGGTGGCTTTGGACTTGGCTTTGTTTGCTCTTGACAAAGATGTCAAACTGAATCACCATCTCTCTTCTTGAATCTCAGGAACCAGAGGTTATACAGCCTGACAGTTGGCAGCCTGATTCACTGTCTTAGAAGTTCTTGTGGAGTGGTGGCTTTTACTCTTCTTTCTTTTTATACTGCTTCCTTCTTGCATCTTTTTTTTTCTTCATTACATGGTATTTTGTCATTTGAAAACTGAATGACACATTAATTTCAAGCACTAATGGGAAACTTTCAACTTGAAATCTAGTCAATTTAAAGGAAGTTAAATGCAGTTTCTGCCAATGCATTTACCTTGAGACATCCTGCCAGTGTTATATTTTTGCATTCACATTTTCCTATCTTTAAACTGTATTTCTTTTTCTCTATTGCTGTGTGAAAGACAAAGTCACTGGAGGATGATATTGACAGAATGAGTGACTACACAAAAGGTGCCCACAAAACTGTCTCTATGCCATAAAGAGCAAGTTGAAAATTTTGCACAGATTTTATTTTCCAGGGGAAATTCACATAACATGCAAAAAGATATTTATTTCCTAAGAAAACGCACTGTTCTAGAAGAGATTTGATACAAAATTTGAATCAAACTTTGCTTTTTTAACAAAAAAAAAAAATCTGTAAAAGCAGAATTGCAACAGAAAATATCTGATCAGCTTTTGTACAAAACGTCCTTGCCAAGTGCATGGATGAGAAAAAGACAGAATTCTTAATCCCTTTCAATGTCTGGCAGTAAAAGGTATTACTTCTTATAACAGTGGTTAAAACATTTTCAGAATGAAGTATGATTTTTGCCTTAACAGTATCCCTTTAATTAATTAAGCATAACGTATTACCTCTGGCTGGATAGCTGCAGCTGAGAACAAATGAGTTCCTACCATCGGAGATATACTCATGCTATTTACACGTTTTCAAACTATGAGACCTTCTGCTTTTCCAGTGCAGAGAACTCAGGAGCCACCACCCAAGCACTAACCTAACGTGTGCTTCCCAGATTAATACTTTGGGGATTCGTTTACCCCAAAGACCATACGCTACTCAAAGACATGAATTATTTTTCTTGTCTGTTCTAACTTGATTTCCAATGTGGTCATAAAATTGCTTCTTTGCAAACATGAGGGAATACTGCAGAGGCAGTCAATAGCCATTATCTTTACCATAGGGAATGGAATGAAGGTTACATGTCCTGGGACAAATACAAAAACCTGTAATTTATTTTAGTTTTTATTATTTTCAGGAGACAATGTCTATGGATGCCAAGCTGAGATTTCACTGCATTGGGCACTTTCCAGCAACTTGAACTTGCCCCCTGCAGCTCTCTGTTCTTTTAAAACTTAGTTATGCAAATTAAGAGATATTGGTATAACTCTTTAAATGTAAGAAAAAACATTTTTCTTTTCTCAGGTTTTCTTGATTTCAGAGTGGGGTAAATTCTCCCACACTAAAGCACAGCTCCTTTCTAGGGTTCATCTACCTATGCAGTGTAGATACAGAGGTGGTAGGATCATGGGTCACTTGTTAGTTTAAGCCCCAAAGCATCAGATTATTAAAACTATAAAGAGAAAATAAGTTAACAGAAAAAACTGTATTTGCATAAGTTAGTAGTGACATCAGTCCTAAAGCTAGTGACCTCAAGACATGCTGCAATAAATCAGTGATTCTTGTAGTTTACCCACTTTCTTGTTTCTGTTCCAGACACATTAGGAATTCTCTGTCCTACTTCATTTCTCCCTCTGAGAATGAGGAGAGCATGCTGACCTTAACTACAAGGACTCAGATCATACACAATTTGCTTGTCAACAAGGATGTGCTCCAACTAACAAGCACTCTAACATTTTTGGGTAATTCATCCATCACATGACAATAAACATTTAATGCAGAAAGATCTGGGGAATTTAGGTAGATTTATTTTCACTAGTTTACCCATAGATCTTGTGTAGGTTGGATTTCTTGTTTTTTAAATATATTTAGCCACTACTAACCATGTATCAGCAGCTATCTCATTATCAAAGCTTTACTAGCTCAAGGCAATGATACCGTGCTTTGCTTTATTTTCTTGATTCCTCTGACAATGAGCATAGGCAAGAACAGCTGGTTCTTGCTTTCCGTATTTTTTTCAACTGGACTGAGGAAAATGTAGCAGACTCTGAAAATGGAAATCTTTGTCAGGCCAAAATCTGTGTTGTTTCATGTGACATTCCTTATAAGCAACTTAAATATAGGCAGAGTGGTTTTCGGCAGAAGAAGAAGTTGGTCTAGGTGGCTAAATAAAGCACCTGACGTTAAGGGAAGGTGCAAATCTGTCTCATTGGATCACATCAATAGGCAGTGTTCTCTGTGTCAGGAGATGGTGAGAAAATGGGAGAAATGTTACAGAATTTAGACAGCGCCTAAATTTGTCCATCTCCCTGAAGATGGACACATTACATACCACAAGCTATAAAAGTTTTGGACATTTTCAGCACTTCTAAGTTGAGAAGATTATGACTTTTAGTCCACAATTGCCATTTGTGAATTGCCTTTTGAAATGTTTGCTAAAGCTAATAAGACAACTTCTCCCAGACACAGAGAAGAAAAACTCCACAAAATTGAACACTTGAATGACTGTTGCAGAATGCTTTTTAGACAATTGCATTTTTCATGATTTTGTTTTTTCATTCAAATTTTCATTTGATTTTTCACAAGTTCTAATGAAGAAAAAATAGTGTTTTCTACATAGTTTTACTCTGCTGTCTTTTTTTTTTTTTTT